>ML685766.1:32518609-32538906 GCA_007922175.1 Pelusios castaneus
CCCCCCCCCCCCAGGGACAGCCCTGGCTGTAATTTGAAACCATTGCTCCTTGTTCTGTCCTATGTTACCATCAAGAACAGCCTAGCTCCCTCCTCTTTGGAGCACCCCTTCAAGTAGTTGAAAGTTGCTGTCAAATCCCCCCTCAGTCTTCTCTTCTGTAGAGTAAATAAGCCTAGTTCCTTCAGTCTCTCCTCATAAGTCATGTGCCCCAGCCCCCTAATCATTTTCGTTGCCCTCTGTTGGACTCTTTCTAATTTGTCCACATCCTTTCTGTAGTGGGGAGCCCAAAACTGGACACAGTATTCCAAATGCGGCCTGACCAGTGTCGAATAGAGGGGAATTATCACATCCCTCGATCTGCTGGCAATACTCCTATTGATGCAGCCCAATATGCCATTGGCCTTTTTGGCAACAAGGGCACACTGTTGGCTCATATTCAGCTTCCCGTCCACCATAACCCCCAGGTCTATGGTGCTGCTACTTAGCTGATCGGTCCCCAGCCTGTAGCAGTGCATGGGATTTTTCTGTCCTAAGTGCAGGACTTTGCACTTGTTTTTGTTGAACATCATGAGGTTTCTTTCGGCCCAGTGTTCCAATTTGTCCAAGTCTCCCTGGATCCTGTCCCTGCCCTCCAGAGTATCTACCATTCCCCCCAGCTTGGTGTCATCTGCTAACTTACTAAGCATGCAGTCTATCCCATCATCAAGATCATTAATGAAGATGTTGAACAGAACCAGCCCCAGGACTGACCCCTGGGGCACTCCACTCGTTACTGGTTGCCAACTAGACATTAAGCCATTGATTCCTACCCGCTGAGCCTGTTGATCTAGCCAGTTTTCGATCCACCTTACGGTCCACTTATCCAACCCATACTTCTTTAACTTGCTGATGAGAATGCTGTGGGAAACCGTATCAAAAGCCTTGTTAAAGTCAAGGTATACCACATCAACGGCTCTTCCCGCATCCACAAATCCAGTCATGTCATCATAGAAGGCAATCAGGTTGGTCAGGCACGATTTGCCCTTGGTGAATCCATGTTGACTGTTCCTGATCACTCTATTTTCCTCTAAGTATTTCAGAATGGATTCTTTGAGGACCTGCTCCATGATTTTTCCCAGGGATTGAGGTGAGGCTGACTTGTCTGTAGTTCCCTGGAGCCTCCTTTTTCCCTTTCTTGAAGATACTATATTTGCCTTTTTCCAGTCCTCCGGGACCTACCCCGTTCACCATGAGTTGTCAAAGATAATGGCCAGTGGCTCTGCAATCACTTCAACCAACTCCCTCAGCACCCTCGGATGCAGTTCATTCAGCCCCATGGACTTGTGCGCATCCAATTTCTGTCCAATAGCAATGGAAGACTCCATGGAAGATTATGCACAGCAGGGGACAAACTGTTCTCTTTCCTTATTAACTTGCATTGTTTTACTCCTCCCTTCTTCAGGATTGCAGAAGGACCCCCTCCTATCCTTGCCCTCGGCTTTCCCAGGACCCGAGATGAGGTCATTGCAAGACCCCGATCTCACCGGAGGAGACGCTATAGAGCAGCAGCCTCAGGCCGGGAGCCTTCCTTTCCCCCAGAACGTGGCGTTCAATGAGGCATTGCCCCGCCCACTCCGCAGATAACCACGCCCCCTCCCTTTCTGACGCGATCCCGCTGCGGCTTGCCTCCGCCCAGTGCAGGAAAGTGAGACGCTGATTGGGTTTCGCAGCGTTCCAAAGGGGCGGGCTCACGGAGGAATTTAAACTCCAGCTGGCCGCAATCGTCCGGAAGGAGGAGTGTCAGTGTTATTTTTGCTGCCGGAGCCGGCTCGGGTCGGGCCGGGCGCTGCGAGGTGAGGTCGCCGCGGGTAAGTGGCAGGCGGCGTGGGGGCTTCCGGCCGGCTCTGTCTTCAGCTGCTCGGCCGATCGCTTTGCATCCGCCCCGGTAGGGTTTGCTCAGACTCCGTTCCCCGCCCTTCCCTCATCTCTGGGCCGCCAGATGGCGGGGAGGGGGACTTCAAATCCCCCCGCGCTCCACTTCCGAGCGCTGCTGGGAGCGAGCTGCGGTCGCTGGGAGCGGCGGGGTCAGGAGTATGGCCGCGGCGTTGATTCTCGCCCGCGGCTGCAGGTCGCTGCTGCGTGGCCGCCTGCGGGCTCGGCGGTGGAGACCTGCCCCGCTCCGCGGGGTGAGTGTGTGTCTCTGTCCGTTATGTCGGGAATCCCCCTGCCGCGCTGCGCAGGTGACTGCGTGTGGGCCCCAGGCAGGTCCTTTTCCCTCTCCGAGCGCAGCATCCCGGTTTAACCCGCCATCCCGGTCCCTCTCCGCGTCCAGGCGGGGAATTGGGGATGGAACACGACCGCGCCCCCCCGGCCCGCTCTGGGGTGTTGCCTCCTCTGCCTCTGAAATACCCAGTCCTGCCCCTGGCTATACTTTCGGGTGAAAGAACGAGTGGGAGAGAGAGAGAGAGGGACATTCAAAGTCCTGTCCCGCCCCCATTATCTAGTCTTGATGGCCCTTACGCCTGGTTCTCCGACCTGTGGTTGACAGTGGAAATGGGTGAGGTGACCTCTTTCTGCAGCTCTCCCTCTGCTTTGGGCTCTCCATCTCTGTACTTGGCCCAAAAGTGTCCTTCAGGGAGTGCCTCTGTTTTCTGTGGCCTGCTTTATTAACTGCTAACCAGGTGATGCACTTATGGGTCGGTAGCTTCAAGAAATGCACCCATTCTTGCCCTTCATTCCAGGAAAACCAATCAATAGGGTGTCATCTTTGCAGTGTACCATTTGTGGATGAAAGGACAATTTCTCCCATGTAAAGAGAAAGAGGCAGTTGGATAAGAGAGCAGAATATTTAGTGAGGTTGGTGTGATTAGGGCTAAGGCTAATGCTTCCAGCCTGCCTAGAGCAGGTGCTATTAAACAGCTTGCATAAACAGTGTTGTCATCTAGGGCTAAGAGGAAAATGTTTTTTCTACTTCATAGTCAACCATACTTCCTCTTGTGAAAAGGGTGGTTTAATGTAATAGTGTAAGTTCGGTGGTCCATGCCAATGTTGCTTTTACTTTGACAAGTTCCAGAGGGTGGCTGTGTTGGTCTGTTTCAGCAAAACAAGAAGTCCTGGAGCACTTTTAAAGACTGATGAATTTATCTTTATGCATGAAAGTTCATGCAATAAATAAATTTTAATCTTTTAAAAGTGCCACAGGGCTCCTTGTTTCTTTCACTTTGAGAAATTAGTGATCCATGCTTCATAATATTGTTTGCTCTTTTGTAACACTTATTGATAGCTCTCTAATATTCTAGCCATGATGTCTTATGGTATAAATCACAAATCATTTTTTGATGTCTGTGGGGAAAGGGTCTTAAGATCTTTCCAGAATACAGATATGGGTCTTTCCGTATACAGCCATAAAGCTAGCATGATCTAGTATTACTTTGAAGTGTGGTTCAATCCCATTCCTTAAAAAAAACCCTACATTTATAACCAGATGACCAGCACATGATTCCCAGGTAGACCATATTTTTGCTTAAATGAAGACATTACACACTGGTGCTGTTATGAGAACCACAGTTACCCACTTTTATTTTGTTGGTCGTCTTTTTTTTTTTTTTTTTTAAATTTTAAAGTTCAACCATATTACACTGAGATCTGTATTTAACTCCCCTTTTCAAAGGGAGAAATAATATGTGAATTACACATAGTAGACTCACTGACTACAGATGGAGATGATGGCTGCTGCAAAAGTGGTACATAAACACAATGTTATTAAACTGTGTAAATCTTTCTGTAGCTCCATCCCTCAGCGTGTTCTCATTTGTAGGAAAGAAAGTTTCAGGACATGCAGTTATGAAGCATGTTTCCTATCTCCACCTCCCTCCCACACACTTGGATGGCTTAGCTGGCTTATCTTCCTTGAGGTTGAAAGGGCCGGCAAACCTTAAAGTCCAGTCATCTGATTTACTGCAATATATGTCTTCAGTAAATTGCAGTGCTGTCGGTTCTGCTCAGCAATGAGGGAGAGTGATGATCAGCACTTCCATAAACTTCAGCTTTGCATGTGTGAGGGAGGGGAAGCAAGGCTGAAGAGATTCCACAAAACTTCTTCTGAAAGGAGCTTGGCACAGAGTTAATGACCGCAATATCTGGCAAAGTTACTGTCTGTGACACTCCAATACAAATTTTTCTTCCCGAGTATCCTGGTTGCTTTTGCAGGCGTAGAAGGTGCCAATGTCTACCAAGGGAGACGCTCATTGTGTACTCAAAGCGTTTTATCCTACAGACCATATCTGATGCTGATGCACTTTGGAGTCTAAATACTGGACTGTAAACTCAGTCCCTTGGAGTGTTTGTAAAACTTGCTTTTTTTTATTGCAGGGGGGTAGAGGGAACCCTAGGAAATCCCTGGTTAAGTCTGATCTGAAATGGCTTTCAATTTTAGGTCAGCTCTTCTTAAAAAGAGTTTACTCCTTGTACAGAAATGGTATTTACTGGGTGGGCTGCAACCTAAGAGAACATTTTGAATGCAGTGTTTGAAATACAAGCAAAGAAAAGTGCTGATTATCACCCTGGTAGGGAAGAGGTTAAAAAAAAAAAACTCCTTGTATATTTAAAAATTGTTTTGTTTTAGTTCTCTTCCACACCAACAGGGAAAGTGGTCAAGCATAAAACACAAGGCGTCACCTGGCTTTGCACTGAATAGTTGCTGAGTATCATGAAAAGATAGTCACTCTCCAGACTTCCTGGAGCCTCTCAAAAGCAGTGTAGCAAATTACTATTTAGTCTTTCCTGACCTACTCTAGAACAGGGGTCACCAAACCATGCTTGGGAGACATAATGTGGTTCTTTTTACAGCTAGGCCTTGTACACACTACAGAGTTATCACGCGGTAAAGCTCCTTACTGTGTGATAACTATCAAAGCATCCACACATGAAAGCTTCTTGTTGCGTGGCAACAGCCTCTTGCTGCGCAACATGTAAACCACCCCAAACGAGGGTGGTAAGACTTACCAAGGAACAGTTGTTCCGTGGTACAGCCTGTGTGGATGCTTGTTGCGCTGTTGACAGCCTCCGGAAATGTCCCAGAGTGCCAAACAGGGCCACTCTGGGACATTGGAGCTGTCAAATATGTCAATTTCACTGCTCTAGCTGAGCAGTGAAATTGACATATTTAAATGGCCAGGTTCAGCGGCTGGGGGATTGGCCAGCTGGATGGCTAGGGCAGCCGGTTCTGGCCACCCCCCTAGCTCAGCCCCGGGGCTGAGCTAGGGGGGTGGCCCGAACCGGCTGCTCTGGCTGTTCGGGTCAGCCCTGGGGCTTAGCTGGGGGGGGGGGGTAGAACCGGCTGCTCTCACCGGTTTGGGCCACCCCCCTAGCTCAGCACCAGGGCTTCGGGTGACAGCGGGAGCAGCTCCTGCCGCCACCCGAAGCCCCAGGGCTGAGCTAGGGTTCGGGCCACCACACCTGAAGCACTGGGGCTGAGCTAGGGGCTGCAGGGCTTCAGGTGGTGGCGGCGCCACATCTCCGGCTGCCACCCGAAGCCTTGCAGCCCCTAGCTCAGCCCAGGGATTCGGGTGACGGGAGTCCCCGCCGCCACCCGAAGCCCTGGTGCTGAGCTAGGGGGCTGGCTGTGGGCAGTGCATGGTGGGACAGGTGCCCACCATGCACTGCTCTTGTATCGCAAAGGAGCATTCACACAGTGAATGCTCCTTTACGATTTAAAGAGCAGGTGTGTACACACCAAAGCGCTATAAATATAGTGCGAGCCTTGTCCCGCATTGCGGGACAAGTTTGTAGTGCGTACATAGCCTCAGTATGGCTTGTAGAGGCCACACCCATGCGCCGCATATCAGATGGGGGGAGCACTTAATGGCAGGGCAGGGGATGACTTGCGGCTTCTGCTATGTGGTAAGGTAGTGGGGACCATGAGGGACTTCTGTCCAGCAGAGAGGGATGTCTTGGCTTCAGCTACACAGGACACACCTATTGGGGCTTGCGGCTTCAGCAGATGCGCTCGACGGGGCTGAAGCCCCAATCCCTGAGAGGTATGCCCAGTAGGGCTGGAGCTCTGAGATCCCACTTCCCGCAGGGCAAAAGTCCCTAACTTCACCATTCTGCTGCAGGGATGAAGCCCTATGCTCTAGCAGGCATGCCCTGACTCTCAAACCTCTGAAGATTGTTTTATGTGGCTCAGAGTGTCAGTAAGTTTGGCCACCCTGCTCTAGAATTTCTAAACAATAAGGTGTTGCTGAAAACTTCTTGCTCCTTACCCTTTCTACTACTTGCAAGGAGTATCTGCTCTTAAATACAGTTGTTCTAGTGCTTTGCCAGGAGCATAAGAAAGGGCAGAAGTTGGTGGAGCACAAATAGTAACATGGTATTTAGAAATACTGGCACTTGCTACTCAGGGGGTGGTTTTTATTTAAAGCTGCAATATGTTAAGTTCTTCCCATTCTCATTCTCTAAAATACAACTGTGGGAAAAGTGCATACAAAATCTTATGAGAATACTTCAGATTAAAATGACCACTGAAGCTGTACTTAGTGTGTAACCATACTGTACTTTATAACTAAATCCACACCTTTTTGTAAAGACAGACAATGATTTTCAAGATTTAAAAAAAAAAAAAAAAAAGTAAAATACATGATGGTCTTGATAGCATAAATTGGCAATGATTCAAATGCAATTTTATAAGTCCATGCTGCAGAAATAATGTAAATCCAGTTTTCATGGTATCGGCCTCTGACTTTGTCACCAGTTTATTGTATCTTAAGAATTCAGCCAACACTGCTTCCTTTTTGCTGCGCTCTCCTGTCATGTGACCTCCAGACTGACACACACAGGGCAAGTTGCTTCATACAGTCCGACTCCCATGATTTGACCAGATTTGCAGTGTTGCAATTTCTAAGGCACGTGAAGCTCTAGTTCTTAAATTTTAAGAGGAACTGTGTTCCTCTGAACTGCGTTACCAGCTTGGCTGTATCATACTTAAGGCTCTAGAGACTGAACTACTTCTTTCCTCCTAGAGTTTTCAACAACTTCATTCTGACTGGAAAATGTCTGCCCTTGCAACACTTTTTCAGTACATCGATGAACACCAGGATCTATATGTTCAGGTAAAAATTCTCCCACACAGCTATTAAAGTACAGTCCTAGTGTAGGACAGGACAAATAGATCTGTATGAAATTGAAAAGCATCTCAACTGATGAGGTTAACAGTCTGCTTGATGACTTGTGTTCTTTGGTTTTACTGGTTTCTCGGTGAATTATGTGGCACATAACTTGTGGTTAAAGATGCTGTAAACAGCTTAATCTAAAATACAATCTGATGCTATCTTATTGTAGTAAAATGTCTAAAATTCTAATCAACATGTAGGAGAAATTTATACTAAAAATAAGCCCTTTCAAAGTGCTTCATAAAATGTTAACGAATTTCACAAGGTAAATGCTTTTATAGTGGGGCATTAGTATGAGTTTTATGAGTATGACTTGTTAGATTATCCATATTAGGAGTATGACTTGTTAGATCCTGGGTTCCAGTTCTGTGCTGACACCATGGTCCTTTTACTTCATTAAATGCGGGGAAACTGGAAACTGGAAATGCTGCTGCGTTACCAGATATTCCATTGGCTAATGGTCAGATGTATGTCAAAGGCTCTCTGGAAATAGCATGCAGCGGCCTATTTTCTATAGCTATATCTTAATTGCAATTTAATCCTCATTTAATAATGAATGATCTGTTATCAACATAGTGCTTAAACTTGAATATTTTGCATGACTTTTGTCAATAGGCACACAAGAGTAATATGCATGGGAGCCCAAAATTGTATCCTTGGGACCACTACTGGAAAGGGGCAGGACTAAGGACTGTTAAAAGAAAATTAACTGGTGGTAGATAGTGGGGAGGAGAAGCACCATGGGTAGAAAGACCTTATATAGGCTTGAGGTGGGGCACATCCAGGCTCGTGTACTCAAAACGGTAGTAAGATCAGACTTTCCTCTTCTTCCTGCTTTGTTATGGGACAGTGGAAAGGGTGTTCTTTAAAAGCCAGCTTTATGGAAAGGCTTTTCAATTTTAGCAGCCATACTATACTACTGATCCTCTCTCAAAAGAGAGGGAGGCCAGAGTCAATCACCTCAAGCCTTGTAAAATATGACGAAGGGTTAATAGGAGATTTTTGCCCATTAAGTAATATCTTTCTAAAGTGCCTTTTGATCTGCTGTTCTGAACAATCTGGACTGTATGTGAATGTTGTTACACTACTCAATCCCCTCTATCTACAACTAGCGGCTGGCCCAATGGGTGGCAATCCAGAGTGTGTCGGCATGGCCAGAGAAGAGAGACGAGATCAAACGAATGATGGAAGTTGCTGCCAAAGACATCGAGCGGCTGGGTGGCACAACTCAACTGATGAATATTGGGACCCAAAAGGTATGAAGAGATGGTCACATGATGTTACTGCATTATTAGAAAATATCCTTAAGCTTACATCCTGCATCCCAGTTAGGGCCCCCAAGAAGCAACCAGCTTGAGGCAGCAACCTATATGTGGGTGAACAGCAGTTGCTGAAATGAGAGACGGTTCATATTTCTCCTACTCCCCAGTCTGAAGCCTCTTATTGACACTTGCTAGCTCAGCTACTAAGATGTAGTCCACTTCAGATCCCAGGCCTGATCCCTGAAGTAGATATTATGGGAATTTGTGCTAAACTTGAAATGCTCCAGGAGCTGGCATTTCCTCTGAAGAGCTGTGGTAATAAGAGTTTTGAATGTATTGAAAGAGGGTCAGAGTACAAACAATATACTATAACGGGGGTTGGCTTGGCATGGCAGCCCCCATGCCAGCCCTGCGCACTGCATCCTCAGCAGGTACCCAGGGTGGAGCCAGCAGGTACAGGGTTGGGGCCAGGAGCTCCTGTTCTCTGCTGGCCCCACCCCTCTGCAGGGGGCTCCTGTTCCCTGCTGGCCACGTCTGCAGCTGGGTCTGGGAGCCCCGCACGCTGTGGCTCCTTTTGCTGCTGGTTGAGCGTGGCAAGGAATCAGGAGCCACAGTGCACATGTGGATCTTGTGGTCTCAAGTCCCGCTTGTGGTGTGGGGGGTTGCCAATCCCTGCACTACAATATATGTGACCACACAACTTAAATCAAGGCAGCAGGTCTTGTATTTTAGCTTTTACACACATTGCTGCTCCCAAAGGTGTCTAGGAGATGCTGTTCTGACAGGTTCTCTCACTAACAGGATTTTTGTATTTAAAATCCTAGTTTTTCTTCTTCCCTCAAGCTGTAAAATGTAACATTCTAAACCCATTCCAGGCAGGGTTGGATATTGGGGTAGAAGTGATGACCGTATTTCTCATACTAAACTGGTAATCTGCAACTTCTAGGAAAACACTCTGCATTTGCTAATATAGCAGTATGTGCATATGTTCTCCTATGCTTACAGGGTGTGTGGCTTCCTTGGTGAAAGTTAAAAGTACTTGTCCTGAAACTAAAATGCCAAGGTTTCTGGCATGCACAGAATCTAGCAGCAGAACAATTGCTGCTGTGGTCATACATGGTCTTTTATCAATTACTCTTCCTCATACATAGTCTAAAGCGGGGTCGGCAACCCCCGGCAGGTGTGCCAAATGTGGTACGCGGGCTGAGCCTGAGCAACACATGGCACCACTCAGGCTCCCCCACTGGCCCTGATGCGGCTTGGGGCCACAAGCCACGTAACGCGGCTTGTGGCTTCCCCGCTGGGAAGCAGGGCCAGCAGGCAAAAAGCAGCTGCAACGTGGGGCTCCCGGCCCCTGCTAGCCCTGGCCCCAGGCCCAGCCTGGGCCCCGGCTGGGAACCAGAGGCCACCCACCGGTGGGAGCTGGCCCCAGCCCCAACCAGCTGGGAATCTGAGGCCTGGCCCTGCTCCATTTTTGCCCCGCCCATGGCACCTGCTGAGGGTGTGGTGGGTGGGAGTGGCATGGGGGCTGGCAAAGGTTGCTGACCCCTGGTCTAAAGAATGATCTGTGATCTGTTTTTTCTCCCCCTTAGACTAATATCTAGTTCTGTAATGCCGAAGGGAATTGTAGGTTGGTCTATAATACAGTGACTAATCAAAAGTTTAAATACTTGTTAATGAAGGCCTTCCTAACTTAAAGATGGTTAAAAGCACACTTCTTTATAAATTTTGTTTCTCTAAATAGCACCTTTTCTAGCCACTCACTATTTTTTGGTATGCATAAACAGTACTAGAAACAACCGAAAGAATTTTAGGACTTGACATAGAGGTCTAATGTCTGCTAATTCCAGCCAAATGAAGGATATGGTGACTAATGTGCACTGAAAGTGAAGCATCTGTCATGAATTTCCAGTCATGCAAAGCAACTTAGGTAAATAATTTGCCCAACCCACCTCCCACTCATCTGACGAATTTTACTAAATGTTAAATTGACTATTGAATTACATCCAGTGACAGTAAAACTACAGACTGCTGTATCCAATTCTTTACTGAAGTGCATTTAAACACATACCTGTGTCTTAAGGCATCTTCAGATAAGTGTTGGTCTCTTATAAATATTAAATCTGTTCTTAATTAGTCTGGTGCAGTGAACATGTGGCCTGTTGCCTAACGCTGAATTTCAACAGATGATTTCATGTATTCTGAGGCTCTGCCCATGCTACCTGCACAGTCGGGTTTGTGATGCAGCTTACGTGGCTAAAACAGTCCTAATTTAACCCGTACCCACATGTTGGTGTAGAGTCACAGCTGATGCTAATCTGTTTCCACACCTACCGTGCTGTCCGTTCTGGGAAACCAATTGCGGCTATCCCTTGGCTAGGTAGTTTGGTGGTTGTGCAGTGAGGCCATGTCCTTGGGGCAACTAGACTCTGGGATGCTCTAGTGACCTCAGATTCTAAGGCAGGGGTTGGCAGCCGTGGTGCGCATAATGAAGGTGACACACGAGCTCATTCTCAGTGACACGCAGGGCTCCCAGCCCCATGGCGCCGCTCTGCCACTTCCAGTCCTCCCTGCTCGTTGGTGCACTGGGTGAGGCCTTTTTAAATCTCCTGCCATTGCTCCCAGCTCTCCCACTATGCACACTCCCCACGCTGCTGCTGCTGCTCAGCTGTGGCCATCGGCACTTGGAGTGAGTCCGGTAGCAGCGTTTGGCACAGCCCTTCAAAAAGGTTGCCGATGCCTGCTTTAAGATCAGAAGGAAGCATCTAGTCTGACCTCCTGCACAATCCAAGCCACAGACCTTCATCTGACCATGCCTTCAACAAACCTCTAACCTATGACTGAGTTATTAAAGTCCTCAAATCATAATTGAAAGACTTTAAGGTAGAGAGAATCTGCGAGCAAGTGAGCTGTGCCCCATGCACAGAGGAAGGCCAAAAAACCCCAGCGCCTTTCCCAATCTGCCCTGGGGAAAATTCCTTCCTGACCCCTTATATGGCGATCAGTTAAACCCTGAGCATGTGGGCAAGTCTCACCAGCCAGTCACCCACAAAAGGAGTCTGTAATAACTCGAAACCCATTCCATCAAACGTCCCATCTCAGGCCATTGGCATAAGCATATCTACCACCAGTAGCCAAAGATCAGTCAACTGCCAAACTAGACTGGCCCATCTTGCTAAATAGGCCCTCCAAAAATTTATCAAGCTCCGTTTTGAAGCCAGCTAGGTTTATTTTGTCCCTAGAGTCCCCTTGGAAGGCTATTTCAGAACTTCACTCCTCTGATGCTTAAAAACCTGCATCTAATTTCAAGTCTCATTTCAAGATCTGGGCAAAACCACTTCACTGCAACAGGCCTAGTTAAAAGTCTTGACCTTTTAGGTTCTCTTGCCAAATAGACAAGAAGATCGGTAGGCCCAGGCCCTTGCTTGGGGGAAGCATAGCTAATAAACATAAGTAAATGTAAACCAGCTTTATGGACACACTCCAGATTTAAAGCCAAGCAAGCTATAAACTGGTAATAAAAATGATTTAAAAAGTTGTGATGTGGAGGGGCCACGCCATAATACAACTTAAGAGTTTGGAATTTAATACTAAACTTGAGTTCAGTTCTTTGTATGCTGAGTTAAACATAAGGTATCAAACTCTGTGAATCTTATTTAAATAACTTGCCTTACTTGTGATTAAGGCTTTCCTCTTAAAATCATAGGCAAGAATGTTAATGTTGAGTATTAACTTTACTGTCCAATATACCGTAGACCACTTCAGTGTTTAGCTACTTGCACACGGTGTGTAATATCACTGATTGTCTCATCTGAACAATGCTGGAGTGGTTGGGTTGCCAAAGGCTTGAAGAAAAAACCAGTCAAAACTACTCAAGCAGACTTTTTTTTTTAACCCTGGTGTGTATGCTTTGATATCTAAATACTCTACAAAACCCTGATTATGGATCTTAAAACCTGTGCTAAGTCCTTTACCCACTCGTCTATTAAAATTTGTCATATGATAAAATACCTCTTATTTCCAGCTCCCTGATGGGTCAAAAATTCCACTACCTCCAATTATTCTTGGCAGTCTTGGCTCAGATCCACAAAAGAAAACTGTGTGTGTTTATGGGCATCTGGATGTGCAACCTGCGGCCCTGGAAGATGGCTGGGACAGTGAACCTTTCACCTTGGTAGAAAGAGATGGTAAGAGCTATAGACTTCTAGGAAGGGTCCTAACAGATGTTCTCTTAAACTTATTACTGGGATGACCTCTCCAGGACAGTGGGGAATGGAAGAGCTTGCAGCACTAATTTTCAAACCTTTCTTTAAATGTATTAAGGACAGAATGGTAAACAAACACTGCTCTTGAAATAAGGGAAACGTGTAAGTCTTCAAATCTTCCAAGTTAGTCATGTTTCCTTCCCTCTCAAGCAGTCCAAGCGGTGCTTATGCATTACTTCCCTCAGGCCTACAGTGAAAGGTCAGTGTTGAATTTGTCATCAGTTTGCATGGTAACTTGCTGGTTGCAAGCAGTTGTTCATTAGGGCTTAGTTCTTGTGCTGTCCCAACTAGCAGGTCAGAGCAAGGGGAGTGGTTCTCCGTCACCTTTGAGCCTGGGATTCTGGGTTGCAGCATAAAATCATTCCTGGTAAAACTTAGTCTCCTATGCCAGCACCTTCCCAGGACTGCCCTGTGGATTTCAGCACAAGCTGGAATGGCCATTATGGTGTCAGCTTTGGCTTAGCTGTGGGGGGCTTGGCCTCCGCATTAGAGAACAGTGTAAGCCACCTTGTACAAAATCTGCAACTGGACAGATTGACACAAAAGGACTATAGGACGAGGTGGGGGTGGAGAACATGCCTCCCTTCTGCTATCATGCATAGGGCCAGCAATAGTAAAGTGTGCTGCAAAGACTTTCTTCCTCCCTTCTGATTCTTTAACCCCTGTCCTGCTGTTGCAAGATAACAAGAAATGTTTATGGTCTCGAGAGTCAAAAGTTCTACGACTAAAATCTGTTGGCAAAGTGGGCCCCACTAGCTTAAACGGATCTAGTTGGCTTTGATGCATCTGCTTATCAGTGCCTCACAAACAGGCTATGTAAGCCTTATTGCTTTGATAAGCACTTAGCTGATAGCTGGCTTTGTGTGTTGGAATAGCTTAGACTTTACTACACATGATCAAGTCCAACTAAATCCTTGCGCCAAGGGAGAAGCACAGAGGAGTAGTAAAGATGCATAGCAAGGGCTGCTGTTTTCTCTAGTGTAATGAAACCTGAGGCTTGATGGAAAATGCTCTGCCCTGCCTTGCCAATACTGATGTGCAAGGGGTATAGCCAGGACTCTGCTGCAATCAGGCAGTCCTCCCAAAGTGAAAGGGTTCCTGTAAGGACCACTGTGTAACACATGATTAGGGGCCCTGAGACTGCTCTAATTCTGTTCTGGGTCCTCCTGGGCCAGCCCAAACTAGCCTTGGGTGTAGGGATGGAAGGTTCATAAAGGTGGGGTGCGTGTGTGTACACACGCGCCACCTTTATGCACCTTCCATCCCTACACCCAAGGGGGGGGGTGTCTCAGAGAGAGAGAGAGAGAGAGAGAGTGTTTAGATTTCAGGATTGTGCTCATAATAAACAGGTGCCTGTTCATTAACACTACTTGGGTGGAATAAGCTGTGTTTAACAACCTTCAAGTCTCCTAAATATTTCAATGCGGCAAAAATAAGTGAAACTTTGTCTCTAAACATTGGTGGTAATGGAGAGGAGAAAGTATGTGTGTGTTCTCTTCACAAATATGTTGGGTTTAAAGATCATTTCATTAAAAAGAACACCAAATGATTGATGCTTAGACTTCTAAATACACAAGGCTGACATAGCATGCAAATTATTAGCCGAGATATAATTGCTCTTGTATACTGGGACTGGTGGTAATTTATACAGTCACATCAGAGATTGGAAGTTTTAGCTATGCAGGAAAGCACTAGTTACAGAAAGGAAGTAGAATCATAGAATAATAGGGTTGGAAGGGACCTCACGAGGTCATCTAGTCCAACCCTCTGCTAAAAAGCAGGACCACTCCACCTAAATTACCCCAGCCAGGGTTTTGTCTAACGGAGTCTTAAAAATCTCCAAAGACAGAGATTCTACCATCTCCCTAGATAGCCCATTCCAATGCTTCACCACCCTCCTAGTGAGAAAGTTTTTCCTAATATCCAACCTTGACCTCCCCAGCTGTAATTTGAAACCATTGCTCCTTGTTCTGTCCTCTGTTACCCTCGAGAACAGCCTAGCTCCCTCCTCTTTGGAGCAACCCTTCAAGTAGTTGAAGGTTGCTATCAAATGTCCCCTCAGTCTTCTCTTCTGTAGACTAAATAAGCCTAGTTCCTTCAGTCTCTCTTCATAAGTCATGTGCCCCAGCCCCCTAATCATTTTTGTTGCTCTCCGCTGGACTCTTTTTAATTTGTCCACATCCTTTCTGAAGTGGGGAGCCCAAAACTGGACACAGTATTCCAGATGCGGCCTGACCAGTGTCGAATAGAGGGGAATTATCACATCCCTCGATCTGCTGGCAGTACTCCTACTGATGCAGCCTAATATGCCATTGGCCTTTTTGGCAACAAGGGTACACTGTTGGCTCATATTCACCTGCCCGTCCACCATAACCCCCAGGTCCTTTTCTACAGCGCTGCTACTTAGCTGATCGGTCCCCAGCCTGTAGCAGTGCATGGGATTTTTATTAAGCACGCAGTCCATTCCATCATCAAGATCATTAATGAAGATGTTGAATAGAACCGGACCCAGGACCGACCCCTGGGGCACTCCCCTCGTTACCGGTTGCCAACCAGACATCGAGCCATTGATTCCTACCCGCTGAGCCCATTGATCTAACCAGTTTTCGATCCACCTTATGGTCCACTCGTCCAACCCATACTTCCTTAACTTGCCGACGAGAATGCTGTGGGAAACCGTACCAAACGCCTTGCTAAAGTCAAGGTATACCACATCAACGGCTCTTCCCGCATCCACAAATCCAGTCATGTCATCATAGAAGGCAATCAGGTTGGTCAGGCACGATTTGCCCTTGGTGAATCCATGTTGACTGTTCCTGATCACTCTATTTTCCTCCAAGTGTTTCAGGATGGATTCCTTGAGGACCTGCTCCATGATTTTCCCAGGGATTGAGGTGAGGCTGACCGGTCTGTAGTTCCCCGGATCCTCCTTTCCCTTTCTTACCTTACCTTATCTTACCTTAAAGATAGGTACTATATTTGCCTTTTTCCAATCCTCCGGGACCACCCCCGTTCGCCACGAGTTCTCAAAGATAATGGCCAGTGGCTCTGCAATCACTTGCCCCAACTCCCTCAGCACCCTTGGATGCAGTTAATCCGGCCCCATGGACTTGTGCACATCCAATTTCATTAAGTGTTCCCTAACCTGACTTTCCATCACCGAGGGCCACTCTTCTCTCCAGTCCGCGTTACCCCGTCTAGTAGCCTGGGAGCTGGCCCGCCCTGTGAAGACTGAAGTAAAAAAAGCATTGAGTACTTCAGCCTTTTCCGCATCATCCACCATGAGGATGCCTGCCCCATTCAGTAAGGGACCTACACCACCTCTGATCCTTTTCTTGTTGCTGATATACTTATAGAACCCCTTTCTGTTATCCTTCACATCTCTTGCTAGCTGCAACTCCAATTGTCCTTTGGCCTTTCTGATTTTATCCCTGCAGTCCCGAGCAATATCTTTATACGCCTCCCTTGTCATCTGTCCAAGCTTCCACTTCTTATAAGCTTCTCTTTTATGTTTCAGCTCCCTGCAGAGTTCCCTGATAAGCCACGCTGGTCGCCGTCCACATTTGCTGTTCTTTCTGCACATCGGAATGTTATCTTCCTGTCCTTTAACAGGGTTTCTTTAAAATACAGTCAGCTGTCTTGGACACCTTTTCCCTTCAGATCAGCTTCCCATGGGACCTTGCCCAATCAGCTCCCTAAGGGAGCCAAAATCTGCTTTTCTGAAGTCCAGGGTGTGTGTTCTGCTTCTTTCCTTCCTTCTATTGATCAAAATCCTGAACTCTACCATCTCATGGTCGCTGCTGCCCAGGTTGCCATTTACTTCTACTTCCCCGATCAATTCTTCTCTGTTTGTGAGCAATAGGTCTAGAGGTGCAAGGCCCCTAGTTGGTTCCTCCAGCATTTGTACTAGGAAGTTGTCCTCAATATTCTCCAAAAACTTCCTGGATTGCCTGTGCACTGCTGTATTATCTTCCCAGCAGACATCAGGATAATTGAAGTCCCCCATAAGAACCAGGGCCTGCAATGATCTGGAAACTTCTGTTAGTTGTCCATAGAACGCCTCATCCACCTCCTCTTTCTGGTCTGGCGGTCTGTAGCAGACACCCACCATAACATCCCCCTTGTTGCATTCTCCCCTAAACTTAACCCACAGACTTTCAACCATCTTGTTTCCACTTTCATAGTGGAGCTCCGAGCAGTCATACAGCTCTTTTACATATAGCGCTACTCCTCCCCCCCTTCTTCCCTGCCTGTCCTTCCTGAACAATTTATATCCATCCATGGCAGTGCTCCAGTCATGCAAGTTATCCCACCACGTTTCTGTTATTTCAATTATATCATAGTTCCTAGTCTGTGCCAGTACTACCAATTCTTCCTGCTTGTTTCCCAGGCTCCTCGCATTTGTGTACAGGCACCTAAGATACCGGGCCCATTGCCCTACTTTGCCCTGTCGATTCTCCCTCCTGTTGCATCTTCCTCCTTGCAATTTCTCTCGGTGTCCTCCTTCCCCACTCGCCTGAGGTATTATGACTTCATCAGGAAATAAAAAACAATTATTTGATCTCCCCGCCCCCCCCCCCCCAGTTCCAACTACCCTCTTTTATTCCTGCTGTTACAGCCCCAGCATCCCCCAAGTTCCATCCCTTCCCCCAGGTTTCCCTCAGTTTCACTTACCTGTGGGCCTTGGTCACCTTCCCCCTTCGAACCTAGTTTAAAGCTCTCCTTACCAGGTTAGCCAGTCTGCTTCCAAATATGCTCTATCCCTTCCTGGATAGGTGGAGTCCATCTCTGCCTAGCAGTCCTTCTTCCTGAAACAGCACCCCATGGTCGAGGAAGCCAAAGCCCTCCCGGTAACACCATCTCCGCAGCCAGGCATTCACCTCCAGGATGCATCTGTCTCTGCTCGGGCCCCTACCCTTGACCGGAAGGATCGAGAACACCACCTGTGCACTGAACTCCTTCACCCGTGCTCCCAGAGCCCTGTAGTCATCTTTGATCTGCAGAGGGTCACCTCTCGCAGTATCATTGGTTCCCACATGGATGAGTAGCATGGGGTAGTAGTCAGAGGGACGGATGATTCTCGACAATCCCTCCATAACATCTCGGATACGGGCGCCTGGCAGGCAGCATACCTCCTGAGAGGCCTTATCTGGGCGACAGGTGGGTGCCTCCATCCCCCCTCAGAAGAGAGTCCCCAACCACCACAACCTGACGTTTTCTCCTGGGTATGATGGTTGTGATCCTCCCAACCTCGGGGGTGCATGGCTTTTCCTCTTCCATCTCATCTCCCGTCTGTAGCGCTGCGTAGCGGTTCTTTACCACAATGGAGGGTGGGATGGGAGCAGGGGTGGAGCACTGTCTGCTTCCAGAAGTAACCAGCTGCCAGTGTCCACCCTCTGCTTGAGCCATCTCATCCTTCTCCAAGGGTGTGGCAGCAGTCCTTTGCCTCTGGATAGTTTCTTCATCCTTGCATGTTTCCTCATGGATGCTATCCAGGAACTTCTCCAGGGCATGGATACTCCTGAGCCTGGCCACCTCCTCCTGTAACTCCCCCACCTGCTTCCTGAGAGATTCCACCAGGAGACACCTGTCACATTGAATGATCTCCCCAGCCTGACCGTCTGAGAGTGGGAAATGCAGGCCACAGTCCTTGCAAGTCCACGCCAGGATCTGGGTAGAGATATCCATGGTCAGTATGTCTGTCTGGATACAGGCGCAGGTGGAGGAGACAGAAGCAGTGCTGGCACAAGTAGCGTGAGTCCTCTTCACCATAGTAGCTACACAAAACACAAACTTCCCACCAACTCCCTCGCAAACTCCCCTGTTTGCAGTCCCTGGTCACTCAGCCACTGGCTTTTAAGGCCTTCTCTGCCTAGGTCAGCCCTTGCCCCTCGTTAAGCACACAGGGGAAGGGTGATCACAAGGCTGATTGAGCTGAGCAGGGCTGAGCAGAGAACAATGGTACAAACAGACCCCAGACAATCACACAATCACAATCCCAACTCACACAGTAACTGACAATTCACAGAAATCACCTGTGGGGGAAAAAAGACACAAGCACACATAGTCAGCAATTCACTCTCCCCAAGGTTTGCGCTCTCCCTTGCTGCTTCAGCAAGGGGATCTCCTTCGCCTCCTTCTCAGGGCTTCTCCTTCCCTCGCAAACTCCCCTGTTTGCAGTCCCTGTTGGCAAGTATATTTCTCGAATATACCACTGAACTGTTGCTATAAAAATAAACGTATGCATCTATTATATTATATTTCTTGGTATAAAAGTGAACTTCCTGCTCTACAAAATACTTCTTCAATGCTAAATGATTTTTAAAAAACAGTATACTGGAGGATACCATAATACTGACTAAATGTTTCAGGGGAAAAAAAACCTACCAAGAGATGGGGTGGTTTGTTTCAGTTGTTACTTTAACAGTTCTCATTGTTAAACATGCCTTAATTTTCATTTAGATTTGTCTGGCACCAGTTCTTGCATCTTTCTCTGTTAGATGAGAGTGCTTTAGTACCTGGAATTCAGAATATTTTTCCTGATTAATACTAGTTTCCCTGTTTAACAGTCTGAGTTGGGTGTGTGGGAAATAGTAGGAATTTGGCCCTAACCTCAATTTTAGAGCTCTTGTCTTAGTCACTTATTTTCTCCAAACATGTTTTGTCAGCTGAATTTTTATGAAAATTAGCTTTCAATTTTGTCAAGCTTTTTCAATGGAAAAAACTTCAGTTTTTGTCAAGCAATTTCTGTCTCAGGCCACAACTCTGAGCCTAAAGAGCCAACTGACACTGCCTTCGCCCCCTTGGAAGAATCGGAGGCAAAGATAATGACACAACAGTGCTAGGGAGTGTGTGATGTGTGCAACATACTGTTAGCATATTAAGGCTTGCCATGTACTTGGGACAAGCTGTGTGCACAAGCTTTATACAGACTTTCTTCTCCCCCCTATCTAATTCTTCTCTGGATCTGGCTGCTGTAGGAAAGCTGTACGGCCGAGGGTCAACAGATGACAAAGGTCCAGTGCTTGCCTGGCTGAATGCCCTGGAAGCTTATCAACAAACTAAACAGGTATTGTACCCCAGAATGTATTCTGCTAAAGTCAGCTTGTTAAGGTACAAAGGTTTTCTTAGCCTCAGATAAGTAAAAAGTCTAGTGAATGATATTGCATCAGCACTGATTTAATCTTAACCACTTCTCTCTGTGCAGTTAAACAGTAGACTCTAATTGCACAATTTAGGTAGAACATAACTAGTCTGCTGACAAATTAGCTTTGTGTCTTTCTGAGCAGCAGTTAGGACACTTGTTACAATCTTACTCCCTCAGTGTTCATTAGCCAAACATGATATGAGCCAAATATAAAAATAAATGCTGAAACCTCTTGGAGGAGCTTCCATGAAGCCTAGCTAATTCCCCTATGGGCTTTTTGTCAAAAATTGCTCTGGTTTTCAACAGCGTTAGTCTCAACTCATCCTCTCCCCCGCACCCCTCAGCTTCAAACTGCAGCAGCAATTTTATTCATCTCAGAGTCTAACACTAAATTGTCAACTCTAGGAAGATAATCTAACTTGAAATATGAGAGACAACAGAGTCCTGTGGCACTTTTAAAGACTGACAGATTTAT
>ML685766.1:32539306-32599186 GCA_007922175.1 Pelusios castaneus
TCCCAACTCACACAGTAACTGACAATTCACAGAAATCACCTGTGGGGGAAAAAAGACACAAGCACACATAGTCAGCAATTCACTCTCCCCAAGGTTTGCGCTCTCCCTTGCTGCTTCAGCAAGGGGATCTCCTTCGCCTCCTTCTCAGGGCTTCTCCTTCCCTCGCAAACTCCCCTGTTTGCAGTCCCTGTTGGCAAGTATATTTCTCGAATATACCACTGAACTGTTGCTATAAAAATAAACGTATGCATCTATTATATTATATTTCTTGGTATAAAAGTGAACTTCCTGCTCTACAAAATACTTCTTCAATGCTAAATGATTTTTAAAAAACAGTATACTGGAGGATACCATATTACTGACTAAATGTTTCAGGGGAAAAAAAGCCTACCAAGAGATGGGGTGGTTTGTTTGTTGTTACTTTAACAGTTCTCATTGTTAAACATGCCTTAATTTTCATTTAGATTTGTCTGGCACCAGTTCTTGCATCTTTCTCTGTTAGATGAGAGTTCTTTAGTACCTGGAATTCAGAATATTTTTCCTGATTAATACTAGTTTCCCTGTTTAACAGTCTGACTTGGGTGTGTGGGAAATAGTAGGAATTTGGCCCTAACCTCAATTTTAGAGCTCTTGTCTTAGTCACTTATTCTCTCCAAACATGTTTTGTCAGCTGAATTTTTATGAAAATTAGCTTTCAATTTTGTCAAGCTTTTTCAATGGAAAAAACTTCAGTTTTTGTCAAGCAATTTCTGTCTCAGGCCACAACTCTGAGCCTAAAGAGCCAAGTGACACTGCCTTCGCCCCCTTGGAAGAATCGGAGGCAAAGATGATGACACAACAGTGCTAGGGAGTGTGTGATGTGTGCAACATACTGTTAGCATATTAAGGCTTGCCATGTACTTGGGACAAGCTGTGTGCACAAGCTTTATACAGACTTTCTTCTCCCCCCTATCTAATTCTTCTCTGGATCTGGCTGCTGTAGGAAAGCTGTACGGCCGAGGGTCAACAGATGACAAAGGTCCAGTGCTTGCCTGGCTGAATGCCCTGGAAGCTTATCAACAAACTAAACAGGTATTGTACCCCAGAATGTATTCTGCTAAAGTCAGCTTGTTAAGGTACAAAGGTTTTCTTAGCCTCAGATAAGTCAAAAGTCTAGTGAATGATATTGCATCAGCACTGATTTAATCTTAACCACTTCTCTCTGTGCAGTTAAATAGTAGACTCTAATTGCACAATTTAGGTAGAACATAACTAGTCTGCTGACAAATTAGCTTTGTGTCTTTCTGAGCAGCAGTTAGGACACTTGTTACAATCTTACTCCCTCAGTGTTCATTAGCCAAACATGATATGAGCCAAATATAAAAATAAATGCTGAAACCTCTTGGAGGAGCTTCCATGAAGCCTAGCTAATTCCCCTATGGGCTTTTTGTCAAAAATTGCTCTGGTTTTCAACAGCGTTAGTCTCAACTCATCCTCTCCCCCGCACCCCTCAGCTTCAAACTGCAGCAGCAATTTTATTCATCTCAGAGTCTAACACTAAATTGTCAACTCTAGGAAGATAATCTAACTTGAAATATGAGAGACAACAGAGTCCTGTGGCACTTTTAAAGACTAACAGATTTATTTATCGATAAATAAATCTGTTAGTCTTTAAAAGTGCCACAGGACTCTGTTGTCTTTCTACAATAGACTAACACGGCTACCCCTTTGGAATTTGAAATATGAGTGTGGTCAGAAATGTACTTCAACTTCCCTCTTGAAAACCACTATTGAGCCTCAGCAACCCCATTTATTGTAGAACAGTAAAGCTGACACTCTCTATAAATTGTCATGTCTGCCTTCCTTTTAGTAAAAGTCACTGCATTTCCTTTACCTGCAGTAATCCTCCCCCTCCTTTTTTAAAATCATACTTGGTAATAGCTGCCCATGATTTCAGAGGAATGTGAAGATTGAACAGGCAATCTCTCTGTGGTAGACAGTCCCCACCTCGTTCTCTTATGGTAACAGTATCTGGCTGGGAGACCTGGGTTCTATTGCTGAGTCTGGCAGACTGTATTCTTCTGCCTCCATTTCCCCACCTGTAGCGATGTGGAGACTGCTTCAGGTGATAACTATTTTTAAAAACATCTTAAGGGCTGCCTCCGATGAAAGGAGCTATAGTCCTGTGTACAGCTATTCTTGTTGCAAAGTTAATAATGCCAAAATCCTCTTAATAGCGCTCTAATGCAATGAATTCCATAAAATGCAATTAAAATCACAGATGGGGAAGATCTCTTCAAGTACTATTCATTGCAAAGCTTCTGTGGAAAAGAATGGGGAGTGTAACTGCTGAAAGAGCAACTAGTTCTTAGAGCAAGCCCAAAAGAAACCACAGGTGGAATTCACAAGGGGAACTAACTTGTCTGAATGCAACAATTGGGCACCACTGACCTGCACAAACCCCTGCTTAGCTGCAGCTTAACTCTGTAGGTATCAAAAGTCTCAAGGCACATAAGTTTCCAGCTGGTAGACCCAAGTTCAAATCCCTGCTCCACATCAGGCATAGTGGTGATCCAAATCCAGGTCTCCTACATCCTGGATAAGTACACTAACCACTGAGCTAAAGGATAAAGGGGGACAGGCCGCATCATCACTACCACTACCCCTTTGAAAAAGGACTGGCCTGACTTTTAGGCATTTCACTCCAAGAGTGAATTCTGAGTGTTGGGAAGCTCTTTTTTCTAGCCTGTAGTCATGGGCCTAACTCCCTTTGCAAGGCTCAGGCCACACTTCCCCTTTAGTATTTTGTACTGGAAACCTCAGCCGGCTTTCTCCTCAACATTCATGAATCCACTTCTGGCACACAGCTTTCCCCATGCATTATCTGAGGAGCCTTGTTTTCTAACTCAGGGTTATGAATTCCACTAAGCAGGATGGGGCCTAAAAGTCAAGTTCCCCTTGTGAATCTCACCCTCACAGTGAAGTTATTGACTAGAACATAGCAAGTCTGGCCTGTCATTTCTGGGACTATGTGCTCTGAGCTTCTACTGACAATAAGGACTTGACATTAGTAGAATTGCAGGCCCTTTATAAAGTTGCATGTGTTTCTGTCCTGGGACTGGAATGCCTGTATTTAACTCTCTCACTTTAATCATAACAAACCTTCCTGAACTGGTATCAGAACCATATTGAATGTTTCCTTGCTTGTTTCACTCAAAAGGAATTCCCAGTGAACATCAAGTTCTGTTTAGAAGGCATGGAGGAGTCTGGGTCTGAAGGCCTCGATGAACTGATTATGGCTCAAAGAAACACTTTCTTCAAAGACGTGGACTACATTTGCATCTCTGACAACTACTGGCTAGGCAAGAACAAACCCTGTATTACATATGGCCTCAGGGGTATCTGCTACTTTTTCATAGAGGTAAAGTAAATCCTGAAGAGAACGCTTCTTTGGTCTTGTATTTAAACCCAAGTTGCTCACAAACTGAACCTCTTTGTTAAATTACTGGTTTTTCTCTTAATTCTTGACATTAATATCCTGGTACATCCACTGCTGATACACACTCTTCAGAAGAGCTGAGCAGTATCTCCCAGTACAATATAACTTGCTCTATTTCTGTATGCCCTTTCAAGGCAACCCCCTACTGAGTAACTGCATTGTACGTTGGGAAGGGCTGTATAGCTCTCAAACCATTGGCTCGTGATTCATGAATAAAGTCAGCAAAATATCCTATACAAACCTTCCTAATGATATATAGGACTGCCACAAGTTGGATCTTTTAATCCAGGCAACTGACATCCTGTAAGTGAGGTAAAATATTCATAAGCTGCACAACATGTCAGATGTTTTTGTATGTAGAGATGTATGGTACTGAATCAGAGATCCCGTTCTATGCTGGTACAATTTCTAGCACAACGGGGCCCCCATCCTGATGGAGGTCTCTTGTTGCAATCACACTGAAATAATAAACTGGCTGACCAGATGTTCTATATAACCCTCTGTTTGCAGCTTAATATTGTCTGCTACCTCATTTTGTTTGCTGATCTTTAGTAAGGGCATAGGCCACAGAAGGGTTATTTAAAACACTGCCGAAACTGTCTGTCTGATTACAAGCGTGTTTGCTTCAAACCAGGTGGAATGCAGTGACAAAGACCTTCACTCTGGAGTTTATGGTGGCTCAGTACATGAGGCCATGACAGATCTCATTGCGCTGATGGGTAAGAGATACATATTTGTCTTTACGCTACAGCACAAGTGTTGGCCTATCCATGCTTGACTAATTGTCCTGTTATATGATGAACAGTAAAGAACCTCTTCAGTTCAAGTTTATGGTGTAAATCAAACAGTTTTAAGGGCTTCAAGGTTGAATTTACTGGGCACCATTTGACTGACTTTTTTTTTTAAATTAGCCAATCAGTAACCTACTGAAATTGTGGCATTCCATGTGTCCCCTGCAGAAGGAGAAACTGCAGGCAAAATACCCAGATGCTGAAATGCCTACCTGGTGGAGTTTTTGTTTAGATGTTTGCATGAGAGTTTTAGGGGAAACTGAGGTAAACGTTGACTTATGGTCTTGACCTCAGACTTCTCAGTAAATGGGTGCTTCCTTGCCAGCTAGCATATAAACTGTAACATACAGTTTGTTATGGAAGAACCTGACTTCAAACATAGTCTGAGACAGGATGGTCTATAATTAGATCTCTGGCTTAGCATTCAAAGAATGCAGGTCTTGAATATACCTGGTATGTGAATCACTTCACAACTAGAAGAGATCTGAAGAAATGCCAAATGTCTCTTAATTGATTGGCTAGAACTGTGTACAACCATATTTATTGTATATAGAGAAGGCTTTCGATAGGTTAACTCGTCATTATGGGCTGCCTCTAACCTGTCTCTAGAACTGCATTTCTTCCTCTTTTGCCCCTGACATGGGAAACATAAAGAAACAAAGATTTCAAGTGACATAGGGTGTTTTTGTTTCATTTTCAATAGTAACATGGAAACACTCTTTAGAAGGCTGCTTAAATCTGATCTCAAACTGATTTTGCAGGCTCCCTTCTGGATAAGAAAGGGAAAATTCTCATCCCGGGTATTAATGAAGCAGTGGCGCCCCTTACTGATGAGGAGCTGGAATTGTATGAGAAGATTGACTTTGACCTGAAGGAATATGCAAAAGATGTGGGAGCAGCAAAACTACTTCATGACACAAAGGTGCCTTGCCTCCTTCCTTCTCTCTTATCCCCATCTCAAATACCTCTTTCTGCAGTGCAAATTCAAGGTACTTTGCTATTTGCTCACTACAAATGCAGTGTATGTAAACTGGAGAAACTGGCTTCTGATTTTGCTCTAAAACCTATCCCAAAGACTTGGTGATGGATGGGCTACTTTATACCACTACAGGATTGTTACTGACGGTGCTGGATGCCGTCACTTTAGTAGTCTTAATTTGCTTTATGTTCAGGTAGCTGTTTAAAGTCCCTAGGAAGAGAACTGATCTTGGCTAATTATCTCTTAGTCTAGAAGACTCCCATTTGTCTTGCTTTTACACATTTTTTTAGATATCCCCTTTCACAGCAGCAGTTTCACTTCCCCAAAAAGTCATCTCTATCCAGGTTGAATGGAATATTCTAGTCATTCTTAAAAGGCCAGTGGCTATCCTCTTGATCTTCCTATTAAATGAAGAAGAAACCCAGGTATCTCAGATGCAACTGACCAAAAGCTGGTGGTCTTTTAATGGCGACTACTGCTAACACAACTGCCTAATGATGCTGAAACCGTCCCTTCATAGCTAGTTATTAACTAAATATGTCACAAGGCTTCTAAGCTTCAGACTAGAATTATTTAGCGATCTTGTTTTGAGCTTGTCATACATAACCTCTTAACAGGAATCTGGTGCCCTTTCCAAAACACGGAGTTCCTGTGCATGCTGTGTATCTGTTGTAAGGTTGCAAGTGTCTTAATTGTCTGCAAGTTCCCATAAATAAGTGCAGAAACTTTCTGGTTACCACTGATCCTGAGAGGCAGAACACTGCTTTCTCAGCCTTATATAATCTTTCCCAACAAAATCTGAATCTCTCAAAGCTGGTCTCTGTCAAATATGGACAACAAAACTGACTGCCCAAGCTGAACCTATGCCCCACTTGTACAGTAAGTCTCTGGATTTATAGAACATCTCAAATGGCAGCCTAGGGCTGTAACTAAGGGTAAATGGTGTGCACAAACAGAACCAGTTGTATATTGCAAGTTTGGCTGCAAAGACTGAAACACCATATAAACATTACCAGCAGTTTCCAGATTAGATATGAAGGAAGAGGCAAAGCTTTCAGCAAAGCTTTTCTTCTTGTCTGACCATTTTAACCAGCCTGATACTGAGATTTCAAGCTGAATTCTTGCTTACAATGCAGTCTGTGTTGGGTATCCAATGGAGCTTATTGGAAAGAGCTGTTACCCCACAACTGAGCAAAAGCCTCCTTTCAAGGCCTAAACTGAATCTTCAAGGTAAGAATTAACTGAACTTTCTCTCCTGTAGAGAGGATTAATTCAGATACCACTATATGGGCATCTTGCTCAAATTGCTGCTTTGTCTCCATCTGTGCTTGAACCAGCTGGGCATTCTGAGTTTAACGCAGGCCTGCTCTTGTCTTGACATTATGGTTATATAAGCAAGTGACGGTTAGTAAAACAACTTCTGGATGGCTAAAGAATTCTTGGCACTTCCCCTATAATCTTCTGTTTACACTTTTTCCTCCTCTTCTGCAGAAAGATATCCTAATGCACAGATGGCGATACCCATCTTTATCTCTCCATGGAATTGAAGGAGCCTTCTCTGGATCAGGAGCCAAGACTGTGATTCCAAGGAAAGTCACTGGCAAATTCTCAATCAGGCTAGTGCCAGATATGATTCCAGAAGATGTCAACAGACAGGTATAAGTTGGGAATGGCTGAATCTTGTCTCTTTAAAAAAAAAAAAAAAAAATTCAACTCTTGACTTTAAACAGCAGTTTCCTCTTCCACCCTTATACAAGCCTGAACAGCAGCAATGTTAAAGCCCAATTTTGTCTTCTCTACTGTCCTTTACTGCTAACAAGACCTTTTTACTTAGACCCAGCAGATATAAGTGGCATCTTAGCACTGACATGCCTATAAACTGAAGTTTTGCTATGGTATTGGTGTCTTAGTCCAGCTGTGATAAATGTGACAAAAACAGATGGCTAGAAGATAATTTATAAACCATCAATAAATGATTAACTCTAGGGTGCATTATAGACTGCTTCAGTAATGTATTTGAAAGCCTCACTTGCATAAATCTAACCCCTAAGAGGGTTGACATCAGCTAAAAGTGAGTAACTTCTGGAGCTGGCCAGTGAGCGTTCACTTTAAGGCTGGGAGATTGAATCTTAGAGTGTAGCAACTGTCAGGGTCAGACTTTCAAATGCTCAGTGCCTAGAACCTCCTGTTGAGAACAACAAAACAGATGGGTGCTGAGATCTGGAGATTTGGCCATGTCATGGTCAACTTCTTGAGGCAAAGCTCTTCTTTGTGGCCACCTAAGCTGATTGGAGCTTCTGCATGTTAGAATTACAGTAAGAGGAATCCAGCCAACTTTTAAACCCACTAAGAATTATTCTGTCATGGCATTTGTCCTCTTGCTGGTCTAGATTTGTGAAGTGTTAATCATCTTTCTGTCATGCTAGCACTGTCCCACCATGAATTATGTGCTTTCCATATACAGAAAGACAGTTGCAGACACCTATTGCTACATCCTTTCTGGTACTTTAACATTGGCTTCAGTTAAATTGTATCTAGTAAGATGACACTGCTGGAACTCGTATGAAGCTACTGAAGTGTTGCTAACTCTATTAATTCTAGACGTCTAATTGTTCAATCCTTTTGATATCAAAGGTTCAGGATTATTTGACCAAAAAGTTTGCTGAGCTGCAAAGTCCTAATAAGTTGAAAGTGTACCTGGGCCATGGTGGAAAACCTTGGGTGTCAGATTTCAATCATCCTCACTACATGGCTGGTAGAAGAGCAATGAAGACAGGTGAGTGGCATTAAAATTTGGGAATTTAAGTCCAGCCCATCCTGACACCTCAAACATCGATCTCTCTAGCACCACCATTAAATTGTAGTCTCAAAGTAGCAGCAAGTTGTGTCAGGGTTGTAGAAATGCCTGTGGGGGGGGTTTTCCCCCTCTTGCCATCATATTAGAACCAGTCTTCGGATTTTTGGCTTCCTTGTTTTGAGCATTAAACTCTATAAGTGGATCAGGAAGCCAGTATAAAAGGGCTATGTTCTGCCAGTGGTGCATCCATATAGGTGGTCTTGGGTAGCTGCAGCCATTTGCCACCATTGGGCCAAATTTGCCCCCCAAAGTGCTTTGGAATCTCTGCAGATGACACACACTCTAATAAGGAAGAATGCTGAGGAAGCTGCAATAACTCGGGAAACTGACAAACTGTTTGTTTTTAGTCTTTGGGGTTGAGCCAGACTTAACAAGAGAGGGAGGTAGCATTCCAGTCACTCTGACCTTCCAAGAGGCGACAGGCAAAAATGTGATGCTGCTTCCTGTTGGGGCTGCAGATGATGGGGCACATTCTCAGAATGAGAAACTGAACAGGTAATGGACACTGGTGTTGGTATGTACTAAAGGGATCCAGGGGACTTATTACTAGAGCTGGGTAACTTTTTGTTTTTTGGGGTGTGAGGGAGGAGTTGGGTGTCTTTGCCCCACTTCCCCCCCCAAAAAAACCCTGAATATTTTTTGATGAACAGTTGCAGACTTAGCAACACCCAAAGCATTTCAATGTTTTTACTTTGAATTTTTCTTCAGTTTTATTAGAGTGTAAACACTAAATGCTCCAAATCAACTCAATGTTTTCAGGTTGAACAAAACATCTCATTTGATCAAACCAGTGTGGCTTTAAAATTGCCACCAACCAAAAAACCCACAACTATTTGCACAGCTCTAGTCTTGACACTCACCAGTACCCACTTATGGCTCTGATTGCGCTCTCTCCTTTCTCTCTGAAGGGATTTGTATAACTCCTCTTTAAGAGGAGCTATGAATGGCTAGCTACCTGTCACTGGCTGTGTCTACACTTGGAAATTTAAGTCGACTTTAGCTAAGTTGACTTAATGAGTCTACACTTAAATTTTAAGTCGACTTAGGGGGGAACTTACAAAGTCGACCTAGAGCATCCACACTGGATGCCTAGGTCGACTTCTAGGGGCTAGGGGGACCTAGGGCAGGGCCGGGGGGGCACCCCTTGCCCAGTGCCAGGGGGCTCAGCCTTTGCCCCATTGTACATAGGTGCAAAGGGGGACAGGGACCCTGGCAGGGCATAGGGGCAGGGCATAGGGGCAGGGCTCTGCCCTGCCCTGTGGGGGGGCATGCCAGGCTCCCCCATGCCCCCCAGCAGGGAGGGCATTGGTGTAGTCCTGGGGTAGCCCTAAGTTGACTTAAGGCTACGCCACGTCTACACTGGCTTAAGTCGACTCTAGGGAGTCCTTATTTTCCTTAAGTCGACTTAAGGAAACTGTAGTGTAGATGCAGGGTAAACTAAGTCAACTTAATTTACAAGTGTAGACGCAGCCACTGTGTATCAACTGCTCACTGCATACGCTTACTTGCAATTCTACAGTCTTCCCAGCTTCCTCTTCACATAACTTCTCTCGTATGGTTGGTCTGGCAGGCATAAATACTGATGGCTGATGCTAGTGGTGGTCACAAGAACAGAAACTAATGCCCCAAAATTTCTTCTCCTCAGGTATAACTACATCCAGGGAGTCAAGATGCTTGGCGCCTACCTGTATGAGGTAGCACAACTGAAAGACTGAGCTAGGGAGGTGAAAATCCCTACATGAAGTCATTCGTGGTTCAGCGTTCTGGAAATCCCTCTGGCAAACTGACTACTTGATACTCACAGCTTCAGTTCCTCCCTCCCTCCCTCTCCCCCCACGTGTCTCAGCCTCCCTTATTTTTCACCCACCAACACTCCAACTCCTGCAGGGGGAAAAGCAGCAGTCTCCTCCCCTCTTTAGAAATCCTGGCGTACAATACCAAAATACTGCTTCCAGTGCATACTCCTTCTGTAGTTCTGTAGAGCAAGAATGGAGGGAAGAAATCCTTTCTAAGGACTCCCCAAAATCTGGCAGGTGATGCTGAATCATTTCACACATGATTCTTGGAATCCAGCCTATGGCTTGCCATATGCACTCTTCCCCTGATTGTTTTTTAAAACAGAAGTGAGACCAAACAGCATTCTGCCACCTTCATTAAACCAGATACATCAGTTAAAGAATTTGACCATCTGTGGGGTATGAAGAAGGTGAATTTAGATGCTGTGGTAAATCCAGGAAGTATTCAATGTGAGAAACTACAAAAGGGGCTCAGAATTGCCAACTGTAATGGGGCCATCTCTGCTGCCACGCTGACTAGAATAGGGGTGGAACTGCTGACTTGTATGTAGCTCTTGCTGCTTGTTGCATCAAGGTCTGCAGACCAATCGGGATATAAAGCATGCAATGAGGTGGGCATTTTTCTAAAACTTGCTTTGTACTTGTATAACTGCAGCTACATTTAAAAAAAAAAAAAAAAAAAAAGCTCCATCACTTGGCTGTTTGTGTTTCTTTCAGACAACTTAATCTGAGAATGTAAAGATGAAGTCTGGCCCATAGTCACCAGGCCACCACCCTAAAGGCCATAAAAGAAATAAGGGGGTGTTTGGTGTCAGAATAAAAACAGAAAGGAGTGCAGTATTGAGTGCTAGGGGCAGACTTAACTGTTGCATAACACCTTGGCAGCCCTGGGGGAGCTGCCATAAATGGAAACATGATTCTAACTCATCTAAGAGAAATGAGGGAACATTAAATCTTGCCATCTGCTTCTTATCCAAATCTTTGTAATGCATTTCTTTTTGACCCCATAGTATTTATTTCTTAAGAGGTGGAAGGCTTTCCTTTTATAATATGTTGTAAGGTATGATTTCTTGCTGCTTACTACGAAAAAGGAACTCTCAGGGCAAGTCTGTCTGTCTTCACATGCTATGCTTCATTTTCTAGGTGTGCTTATTCCTGAACTATACAAAAACATTCCAGATAAAATGAAATCCTATCTCCCACCACTCTGTTACTTGGACATTTCTCAGTCTTCTCAATGATGGACAGAACAAAGTGTTAACTACCTCTGATACAGTCAAAATACAATTAAACCCCTCTGGGGCAGGGAAAAAATGTCAGCCATCATGGATGTTGTTCCCTGCCATACATCATAACAGGGTAAGGGCTAGTACGTGACATTCCAAAGAGGGTGAAGGTGTAGATCTTTAAAACACCAGCTTGAGCCAGAGGCATGTAGCTCTCACACAAGGATCTTGAAAGAAGAGTTGTGACATGTACACCTGGCTCAGGAAGGTGTGTCTTTTATGCCTGGCACTTGTATAGATATCCTCAACCTGAAAGTTTAGAAAGTACCCCATTGCTCAGCTGTCTCCCAGCCAGGACTGAGTGAAGCAGGCACCTGCCACACCTACCTCAGCCTGTGTCTGGCATACCCTTAGAAATTGGCATACCACAGGTTGAGAAACTGGTGTAGAACAGTGGTTCCCAGTGTTTTCTGTGCCATGGCCCACCTTGATACCTTCAATTGTTTCAAGGCACACCCCCATTAAAAACTCATGAATACTCAAAATTAATACATGAAGCACAGCACACTGGTTGGGGAATGCTGCTATGGGGGGTGGTAGGGGAAGCAGGGAAGGTCAAGTGTCATTACAGGGGATGGCAGGACTGTGGGGGGGGGGGGGAAGAGGGCAACAATAGCCATATGGGGAGCAGGGGAGGGGGGGCAAGAGAGGAGTGGGGAAGGGAGAACTGGAGTGGCTAGATGGGGTGGAAGGGGGCACCTGGGGTGGGGCAGGGGAGCATGGAGCAGCAGCCCCTTCCTCTCAGCAGCTCCCTGCTGCCCATGGTGGACTTTCTACTGCCCCCACCACAGGGGCCAGCATAGGCCTGCCTCATAGGGTCCTCATCTGCCCCCTTCAGGTCTCACGTGGGTTGCTGCAGGATTTGCTGTGGCCTTGCCAACCCCATACCCACCCCCCCATCAGAGCCCCTATTAGCCCCCTCCCCATGGGTGGATTTTGAAGCTGCCCCTGAAGCAGCTCCAAAAATCCACCCTGCCCTGCCCAACCAGCTCTGGCCACTGGGTCCAGGGCCCATTCCTGCTGCTGCTGGTGTCCCTGGGTCCCAGCTGGGACAGATCAGGTGATCAGTGGCATCCTGCGGTCCCTGCTGGGGCCAGATCCTGCCACCACTGGTGGCTCTCAGACCGTGGCTGGGGCCGGTTTGGGCCGCTGCCGCCCACATCCCCAGGGCCAGGCTGGGGTTGGCTCCCAGTGGTGGCCAAATTGGGCCACTGCCGCCTACCTCCCCTGGTCCCAGCTGGGCTGCACCCCAGAAGAAGCCAATCTCTGTCTCCCCACTGAAGCAGGAGTGGGTCCTGGCTGGGACTCAGGAAGGCTGGCAGGGTGGGCCTGGTTCCCAGACAGGGCCCACTTCTGCCACAGTGCCCCTCCCCATTGGGACCAGCACCAGTCCTCTCCCCCCCCATGGGTTTCACAGGTGCCCCACCCTCTTCCCCCCATTACCTCTTGCCCCCCAAACCCTATTTGCACCCCCCCTTTCCCTCTGCCCCTACTTACCTGCAACCAGGAGGTGCAAGCTGTGGCAGGATCTTCCTGGCCTGCAGCCCACATGGCTGGGCTGTGTAGGGTGGAAGATTTTAAATTACCCCAGCTCTTGGGATTCTCACAGCATACTGGTTGGGAACCACTGGTCAGCAGACAGTGTAAGGCAGGAGTAGGAGAATCAGAGAAATGTTTTATCAGTGCTGGTCTTGTTGGGATGTGGGGGTGAAATAATGAGAAGAGTGAATAAGCAGGGAAAGCAGAGCCACAGAGGACATCAAAGGTTTAGGGCTAATAATTTAAACCTGGTGGTTTAAAAAAAAAAAAAGAGGTAAGGGCTAATGGGAAGGACTTGGAGAGAGAAGGCTGATCTGCCCAGATGAACTGGCAAGGAATGTGATCCTGTGTTTGGGCGTGTCTCAGATGAAAATCCAAGACTGGATGAGGATGAGGTGTGGTGTTTTAGCTGTGTGAACAAAATAAAAGGGGCTTGCTCTGAAGACTTGAGGGAGGAGAAAGACTAAGCTGACAAGGAATAGACAAGATGATGGACCTAAAATTTAAACCTAATTTTCCCCACCAAAACCATGGCTTTCTTAGGATGGTCTTGAGTTGTTTGGGTAACTAGCAGTGATCCATTGGCAGACCACCCAGGTTTGAATACCTATTTTGGACATAGAAGCCTACACAGTAGTGCAGTCAAAAGTAAACTGAATTTATGTGGTAATTTGATGTTAGATGAGAACAGCTGCCATAGCAGGTGATCTAAACTGCTGTCACAACAGTGTGTCATCCAGAGGTGACCTGCCATCAGAAGAAACCCCCAGCCACTGAAACAATTCCATTGGAAGTTGTCTTCTGGTGGCATGGGCTTTCTTCCAGCAGCGGGTTTCTTCTTTAAGAAGAACTGCAGCAGTGATTTGGCAGAGGGTGGGGCGGGGCTAGTGCTGTGATCAAAACTCACTGTGATGGTGAGGAGCTGTGGTGGCAGTGAGGGGTGGGGTTTGTTGCATATGATTGGGGGAATGTCCCCAATCATATTGTGGCACAAACATTGTTGAGAACTCCTGAGATCCACCACTGAGGGCATTCACAACAAAATATTGCAATCATTGCTTGTTGTGGGTGTAAACATCTTTTGTCTTAATAGCAGCACTGCTCTAGAATATAGTAGTGGTCTGTGTACTTGAAATGAGTTGCTTTTAACAGCTGAACCCAGAAAGGCCTTGGTGAAATGAAGAATGACATAGCACCATCTGCTGGGTGAACAAACTGCAAGTAATTATCCATACACTTCACAGAAAGTGCTCAACGGGCTGTTTATTTTTGCTTATTTCAATTAGAACAGATATGAAATAGAACAACAACCAAAAAAAGCTTCCTTACTGTCAAAGTAGTTAAGCAGTGGAATAAATTGCCTAGAGCAGTTGCGGGATTTTCATCATTGCAGGTTTTTAAGAGCAGGTTAGATTAAACCCCTGTCAAGATGGTCAAATAGTACTTAGCCTTGCAATAAATGCAGGGGCCTGGACTAGATGACCTCTCAAGGTCCCTTATAGTTCTGTGAATCTATAAATCTCAACTTTTTGTGAGTGCTCAACTAAACAAAAGGACTTAGGTTGAATTTAGGTTTATTAAATCTACTCTTAGTTGCTGTTAAGGATAGGATATTAGACAGAACTAATACTGGACTATTTTCTAGTTTGTTTGCCAGTATAGTCCATAGTTTTGTAATCAAGTCACACAACCCCAATAGAAGATAATACAGGAGTAAACTGCTGTCTTGGGAAGGTGACTTTGTTTACATTTTTGACAGAGTTCCTCATAATAGGGCCTCACGTGTGCCAATTGACTCAACTCTAGTGTTGCTAACCCTTTATATGCATGGTGATTGATAGATTCCTTCTAAAGACTAGAGAGAAGTAGTGGATCAGTATCAGGACCAATTACTTTTCTTCTCTCCTTACCCCCATAACCAGGGGTTAAAGTAAGCTGGAATGCCCTGGAACACTGTTCTGGGCCTGCAAATTTGACAGGCCAGCATTCCGGGGCCCAGAGAACTAAAGAAATGGGGTGGAACGCATGTTCCGCCCTGCCCTGCTGGCTGATTGGGGAGCTGGGGGGCTGGCTGAGGCTCCCGGTGGGGACCTCAGCAGGCAGCCAGTGGTTGCTGTAGGCGAGGAGCAGTCAGGCCCCCTGCCTCCCTCCCCCAGCAGCTGCTCGGAGGCAGGCAGGGAGGGAGCAGCACCCAGACACTGCCAGGCTGTGACTCTGGGCAAGCCCCTCAGCTGATGCTGGAAGAAATCCCACCTCTGTGTCTGTGGGACTCCCCCAACCCAAGCCAGCCTTTGCTGAGGCGATCATGGTAAGGGGCCCTCATGGCTGGTGCCAACAGGGTTCCTCCTCCTGCTTCCTGTGGTGGGCAGGGGAGAGCACCTGGGAAGTGGCCCTCCAGTGTCTCAGCCAGGGCCAGATTTCTATAGGGGGTAGGGGCTTAACCTCTGGGCCCTGGCCTAAAAGGGGACCCCGCAGCCCCCCAAAAATCCAGCCTGGTCTGGCCAGCAGGGGTGGCCGCATTGCTGAAAATCTTCTGGGCGTGGCTGAGTCTTTTCAAATCTCCTGCCCCTGCTGCACACCGCAAAGTAAGTAATGTACTGCTGGGGCTTGGGAGCTGGACGCTCCAGCATGGGCTTGGTGTGGGGGAAGAGGCTAGGGAGCCAGCTGGGACAGGTGGGGGTGCTCAGGGGCCAGGCACAAGGCAGAGGGGGCCTTGGGAGACAGGCTGGGGAGCAGGGTTGGGTCTGGGGCTAGGGTCTGAGCCGGGAGAGAAGTGCAGAGCAGGGACCAGTGGAAGGGGAAATAGTAGGGAGAGAGAGGGTACTTTCCCAAGCCACTGGGGGAAGGAGAATTGGCCTGGCAGGTAGAGGAGATCCTGTAGAGTTTAATTTTAGAGTTTAATCTTGTTCTTTAAGAGTGCCATAGGGCTCTTTGTTTTGGTTAACATTTGAATCACATTTGAAAAGGTGGCCAGTACAAAGGGAATGTGAAGCAATGAGCTCATTAACAGGTGTGAAAACTTGCTAGCTCCCGTGATAATCTGTGAGCTTCACCTCAGAACCCTTCAGCATTGTAATGAAATGCTGGGCTGCTGGCATTGTCACCTATCAGATGTGTCAATTGGCACTCATGCAGGCCAGGATGGGTGCTTGCTACAAATTCCAAAGGGATATCCTTTAAAAGTGCCACAAGACGCCTTGTTTGTTCTGTTTTGCTACACTTTTGCATCTCTGATAGGAATTTATTTCATTCCATAATTGGGTTGTATTGCCTAAACAGCCTGGGGAGCTCTACGAGGTGTATATCATCATTTCTTGTGCTCAAGCTCCAAAGGGGTAGTTAGTTTAGTTCAGAAAAACAAACAAGGAGTCCTGTGGTACTAACAAATTTATTTATCACATGAGCTTTCGTGAGAGAAAATCCCACTTTGTCAGACACTTTTAATTTCCCCATCTTTAAAGCATCTGACAAAGTGGGATTTTCTCCCATGAAAACTCGTGATAAATAAGTTTGTTAGTCTTTAAAAGTGCCACTAGATTCTTAGTTTGTTTCTTGTGCTGTTTAACTTTTTACACTGTCAGTTGATATGTTAGTTATTAGCTCACAATCTTTTAAGTCACTATGAATAGCTCAGAATGAAGCTCTAGGACATTTAATATAGTTGTTTAATATCCATTGTGCTTATTCCTGAAAAGTCAGGGCAGCGAGTTTTTTGTTTAATTTCATCGCGTTTCTGCCTAAGGCTATGTACACACGATCAAATTAAAGTGCAACATGGCAATAACACTATAAAAAACACGTGACCTTTATTGCGGGAGAGCACGTACACACGTCGCTCTTTGCAATGCAACAGAATTTTTGCAATATCGCGGTGTAGTGCAATGAATTCTGGGCACTTATCCCATAGTTCAATTTTCCCTGAATCGGCGCCTGGAATCCTGGGATGAAGGAAAGGAACGCAAAGTGCCATGGGTAAACTCTCATTTTCCCATGGTGCATTGTGTTCCCCTTGCGTCTTCCTCGTTGCCATTAGCAAGTCGCGCCTATTTTCAACAGTGCAGTGCCGCACTACTTGCGAGCAATAACAATTGCGACAGCATGGATCCTGCTCTAATCTCAACTGTCGTCTTCAGCATTCTAAATACATCTCAGCTGGTTGCTCAGTACGCAATGAGCTCCGAATCAGATGAGGACACTGAGGAGCAGGGGCTGATCGATGCCCTGCAGAGCAACAGCACCGCGTTGCTCAGCTCCTTCACCGATCATCTGCACACAGTGCAACGCTGTTTCTGGTCGCGAGAGACGAGCACTGAGTGTTAGGATCGCATTGTTATGCAGCTGTGGGATGACGAGCAGTGGATACAGAACTTTTGAATGCAGAAAGCAACCTTTTTGGAACTGTGTTCAGAGTTGGCCCCTGCTCTGCGACATAAAGACACCAACATGAGGTCCGCCCTAACCGTAGAGAAGCGTGTTGCGATTGCTGTCTGGAAGATGGAGACTCCTGACTGCTACCGGTCAGTTGCAAACCAGTTTGGAGTCGGGAGGTCCACCATCGGATTAGCCCTCTCACAAGTGTGCTGAGCCATCAATCGCGTTCTGCTACGGAGGACGGTGACAGTGGGCAATGTTCTTGAGATTGTGGACGGCTCTGCTGCTATGGGATTCTCTAACTGTGGGGGAGCAATAGACGGCACACATATCCCGATTTTGGCTCCAGACCATCTCGCGACCGAGTACATCAACAGGAAGGGCTACTTCTCCATGGTGCTGCAAGCACTCGTGGATCACAAGGGGTGTTTTACGGACATCAATGCTGGGTGGTCGGGAAAGGTGCATGATGCCCGCATTTTCAGGAACACTGGTCTGTACCAGAAGCTACAAGGGGGTACTTTCTGCCCAGATCAAAAAATTACAGTGGGGGATGTGGAGATGCCCATAGTCATCCTCGGAGACCCAGCATACCCACTGATGCCATGGCTCATGAAGCCGTACACCGGGAACCTAGATTGCAGCAAGGAGCAGTTCAATTACAGATTGAGCCGCTGCAGAATGACAGTAGAGTGTGCCTTCGGCCATTTAAAAGGGCGCTGGCGCTGTTTGTGTGGGAGGCTGGACTTGGACGAGGACAACATCCCTGCTGTAATTGCGGCGTGCTGTGTCCTTCATAACATTTGTGAAAGTAGGGGAGAAAAGTTTTCCCCAGGGTGGGCTATGGAGGCACAGCGCCTCGAGGAAGCGTACGAACAGCCAGCCACTAGGAGTATTAGGGGGGCCCAATGAGGAGCTGCTTGCATAAGGGAGGCACTCAGGGAGCATTTGAATGATGCCCTCCCATAGTTCACTTCAAGGATGCATCAAGTGCACCTTATGAGATTTTCACTGTGTACAAATAAAGCCACTCTTCACATTTTTTGTTACTGTTTTTATTAAAAGATGAAAGGGGTGGTGGTGGGAGGTGTTACAAGTGGTGTAGCTGCGGGTCTCTAGAAAGTAGCTCTGTGAGGGACTGGATATTGCAGTATACCAGGGGGGCGTGTGGCCTTCAAAGAAATACTTTGAAGGACTACGGGGTGTGGGCAGTGTTCCCTCTAAGCTGCGCAGCCGTCGCACCCCCCGCGCAGCAGTGAGGGACCCCCGCACAGCCCGGCAGCCCCCGCTGCTCCCTCCAACCCCCGGGGCAGCGGCTCTGCTGCGGCACACCCGGTCTGTGCCCGGCCTCTGGGCTGGCCCTCCCCGCCCCCAGGGTGGGACAGGCAGGCTCAGGCTAGGGTCAGGAGCGCAGGCCTGCCTGCCTGCCCCACGCGGCTGGGGCAGCAGTGTGGCTGCGGCTGCGGCGGGCTCCCGGGCTCCCACCCGCCGACCGCCTCGACTTCCCGGCCTGGGGCCGGGGCCGGGCTAATCCATGGCCTCGGCCTCCCAGCACGGGGCCGGGATCAGCCTCCGGGGCTGGGGTCTGGTCCGCCCCACCGGCGGCTTCCCAGGGCCGCGGTAGGGTCCTCCCCCACCAGCGGCCTTGACTTCTTTCTTTCTTTCTTTCTTTCTTTCTTTCTTTCTTTCTTTCTTTCTTTCTTTCTCTTCCTGTTTCCTCTTCTTTCCTTCTTTCTCTCTTTCTTTGCTTCCTTCCTTCCTTTCTCTTCTTTTTTTTTTCTTTCTCTCTTCCTTCTCTTTTTTCTTTCTTTCTTTCCTTCTTTCTCTTTCTTTGCTTCCTTCCTTTCTCTTCCTTCTCTTCTTTCCTTCCCCTTTCTTCTTTTCTTCTTTTTCTTCCTTCTTTCTCTTCCTTTCTCTTCCTTCCTTCTCTCTTTTTTCTTTCTCCCTTCCTTTTTCTTTCCTTCTTTCTCTCCTTTGCTTTCCTTTTTCTTTCCTTCTTTCTCTTCTTTGCCTGCCTTCTTTTTTCTTTCTTCCTCTCTTTCTCTTCCTTCTTTCTCTTTTTTCCTTATTTGTCTTCCTTTTTCTCTCTTTTTTCCTTATTTGTCTTCCTTTTTCTTTCTCTTCTTTCCTTCCTCTTTCTTCTTTCTCTTCCTTCTTTTTTTCTTTCTTTCCTCTTCCTTCCTTCCTCTTCCTGTTTCCTCTTCTTTCCTTCTTTCTCTCTTTCTTTGCTTCCTTCCTTCCTTTCTCTTCCTTCTTTTTTCTTCCTCTTTCTCTTCCTTTCTCTTTTTTCCTTTTGTCTTCCTTTTTCTTTCTTTCTTTCTTTCTTAAAAAAAACTTTAAAAAAATTAATTTTAAATAAAAACCTTTCTAAAAATTAAATTTCAATTCAAAATTCATTCAAATTCAATTCAATTAAACACAATTAATTAATTCTATTTACAATTACTTTAACTTCAGTTAATGCCTATAATTTCTGTCGTGTGAGTTTACACAAAAATTTTATTCAGAAAAAGTTTTGCACACGGCTTGAAAATTTTGCACACAAGCCGCCAAACCTTAGAGGGAACATTGGGTGTGGGAGGCAGACATGGCTGAACTGTCTGAAGTGGATCCCGTACGTTAATTGCCTGGGTCTGCAAAGCAATCATGCTGTTTAGCAGTTCTGTTTGCTCCTTCATGACGCTTATCAGTTCGTCCCTGTGTTTCTGCCTCCTCTGTTGGGATTCCTCTCTCCAGACTCAATTCTTCCTCGCGGATGCCTCTGTTGTTTTCATCAGCTCCTGAAACATATCCTCCCTGTTTCTTCAAGCACGCCGCCAAATGTTTCTCATGCGGTCAGCTGGGGTAGACACCAATGTAACCTTCCAGTAGCACATTCCACTGGAAGGTACAGGGCAGTCAATATCCTATGCTTCGCTGAAGCGGACAAGGAACGTCCTAATAGAAACATTACTGTGGGCTAACATTCTCCACGGGGCACAAAGATGGAACCCGATATCTCTCTCCTCAGAGTGCCCCTGCCAGCTAGAATACATATCCTACATGCCACCGGATGCAAGCCAGGATTGTATGCTGCTGTATTGTGTGCTGCCATGGTTCCCAGTGCTATGCTTTGCAGCTGGCGAGGCCGAGTATCCTTATACGGGAGCGTAGACACATACGCTCTCCCATCTAACCTGAGTAGGAGGCTCTGGAGGTACATCAAGGAAACCTTTAGTGACCTAAATACAGATGATTTTTTGACAATCACTGCTTGTGTTGATGCACTTCTAATGAATGCAGACTATAGAGCGTGCACAGCGGGGACCGAGACAGCAAGCACCCCCGCCCCAGACAATGATATTTTAGCAGGAGCCATAGCTGCACGAAGGAGAAACTTACCTGAACCCCCCTCTGCCGCCTCAGAGGACATGCTGCGATTCATGTCTTGGGTGGACGTCTCAGCAGGGGTGCAGAAGAGCTCCTGGCTACACACTGTTGCGCTCTCCTCCAGGTCATCCTCCATCTCCTCCTCCCCATGTGTGAAGCAGCTGCCTTTTGTGTGAGTGCAGAAATCAAAAGTCAATCTCCATTTCGGAAGGCAGGAATCTGATGTGTGGGAGTTACCTTAGAGGCTGCAACCATTACCAGGCTCTGGCTAATGTTTTTGTTATGTAATGTTAAAATCAAATTCTTTAATGCCAAGAAAGGCGCATTTGGGCATTGCTCAGTGCTAATTAATAGAATTCTGTTTTGAGAGAGGAAAGCAGACCATTCTGGGAAATGGGAACAATCAAGGTGAAACCAGGAGAAATAGGAAAGATGATGGACATGTGCTCTGTGGTTCCTGGGGCAATGACCAGCATGTGTGATGGAGAGAAGCTGTGTGATAACTGTATTCAGGAACCGTTTTGCCTTGTGAGAAGCAAGTCCCAATTACACATTTCTTGTACAAGAACATAAAGCAAAATAAGTAAGTTTCCCATCTTCAAAGCGTCTGACAAAGTGCGATTTTCTTCCATGAAAGCTCATGCGATAAATAAACCTGTTAATCTTTAAAAATGCCACAGGACTCTGTTTATAAAGAAAAATATTAATTCTAACTCATTTCTGCAAAAGAACACATCTCTAATGTGCTGACAAACACATTCTCATCCTAAATTTTTTGTGTCTTCAGCCTACTAAGTTTTTCCATAACTCAGAACTGTTATAAAACCTGGCAAAACTACAAGACTTTCTTGTTCAAGAGGAGGTTTTTACTGAGAGGTCACAGTTTAGAATAATATTCTAGGTCAAATTCAGGTATATTGGTGGATGATGTACAAACAAGCTGAGAGGATCAGCCTCAATGTTTTTGCACACTTATATGTTCTTAATATTCTTTTAAAGGCTCAAAAAATAATCAGTAAATGATTTAAGAATGATCTAATACTTTTCATAATATTTAAATTGGTGTTTATGGCTTGGAAAATATCCATTTATACTTCCATTTAGAAAAGCCCTGTTAATTTTCACACCATTCTAAAAGTGAGAACCTGGCCTCATTCAACCACTTATCCAGTTCAAGGCTGAATTGCCAGTCACAGGGATGATCAAAATCTTTAGGTAGCATTAAAACTTACACCGAGAGATTTTGTTTACAGTGAACTATGAAATGGAAGGGTTATCAGTCACACATTACTTCAGGCTAGTGTTATGCCATTTGCCAAAAGTGTGAGATACAACTATGAAAAGAGACTGTTTACATAAGAAAAGCCGCCTTCTTTCTTAATGGACTTTGCTTTCAGTTGTATTCAGTCAAATCTTCTGATTTTAGTGATAAAATAAGTTTACTAGGTTTTTACTTCAGTTAGCCTTGTAGAACCAACATGCATAGAATCCGCTTCTTTCTTGGTTATCTGAGCTCAGTTTGTCATCCATCTAATCTCTCTTGTGCACATACTGTATGCTTTTGTTGATGTTCAAAGTCCTTCTCTGTAACCCAGGCTATTAACCTGTGATACGAGTCCTTCTCTGTAACCCTGGCTATTCACCTGTGATAACCTGATGAGCAAAACATACGTACATGTGTGTACATATATATAAAGGAATAACAAATAGACCCACCTAATGTGGCTTTCCATGTAGAAAGTGAAGAAGTGGGAAAGCATTGCTAAATCTTTATCTTCAACACTACATCATGGTAAGTCCCTCTATTTAATTGTGTGCCTTGGATTTAGATAAAGATTTTTGCTACAAAATCTGAATATGTCCATTTTCAAGTGGAAGAGAACAAAAGAAACAAGGTGTAGACATGGAAATAAATGCAAAATCAGATTTGCAGTGGGCAGTCTTGGATTGGCAGTCAAGGCCAAGTTGTGAAAGGCATTTTTAAAAACCTGGCTGACATGACTAAAGGGGTTGTTTTTAGCTACAGTATTAAATAGCATTCCATGCACGGCCCTTTTAATGAGGGTTTGTGGGAAAGTAATTCTCATATCACCAATTAATAGAAATGGAGAAGGGATTTTGGGGGCGTGGGGAGATCCGTCAAAAAAAAACTGCGCGATGACTTTACCATTTGAGCAACTATGGTCTGTCTCCTGGAGCAATGTTTTGGTTATGTTTATCTTTTATTTAAACAGCCATGACTCAGTTAACCAAGATGTCACTGTTCAAACTCTTAGAACTAAAGTCATAGGGAAGTGAAAGGAGCATGCACAACATAAAACCCTCTTATTCTTTATTTGTTTTCCCAGTGAGAGTAGCCGTGGTTTTTCTTTTCTCTTTTCCTTCTAGTCTGTCTTAAGATCTACCTGTCTCTGTATTCTCTTTTAAAAAACCACACATACACGTACATCTATTGAGAGATGATCTTTTTTTCTTTTGGTTCTCTTTCTCCCCATTTCTGAAACCTTAAGTGCATTTGTTGCTCTTGAAAGAAAAATATTTAAAGGATGGATACAGGCAAAACTTCAAAGGCTGAGCTTTTAGCATATGAGCAGTTCCATTAACATCAATAAAATTACTCAGGTGCTTAAATTAAGTGTGTTCTTAAGTAATTTGGTGGGCTGGAATCTAAAGCTAGCAGTCAGAGCCAAACATGGTGTTCTAGTCATTACGCCGGCGTCTCGAGCACTCCTGCCACAGTGTGTTAGTCCTGATACGTACGATCGCTACTTCCCTAACGATGGGCTCTTCTTGCTAGAAATTGCTATCCATGTGATGGTATAGTGTGATAGATGTCTGCTGGAAACTAGGATTGGACTAGTAGGTGACCCTCGGCTTTTCTTGGCATCACTCGAGTCCATATTCTACCTGAAAGGCTAGCATTTTAATTTATTCTGAAATCTAATCCCTTTTGAAATAAAGTTTAAGTAAAAGGACTGGAATTTTGCTCACCTCCCAGGCTTCTCCTAAATAGACTGGCTGACGTTTCAAACTTTAGTTCCTAAAGTTAGGCCCCTAAATCCAGTGTTAAGGGGCTGATCCAGCACCACTGAAGTCAATGGGACTTTTGCTGCTCACTTCAGTAGCAGCAGGATCAGAGCCTAAATACAGGCACTTCTTTTAGGGGTCCAAATATGGATTAACTTTCCAATTTTAGGCACCCAAATCTAAAATGTTTGCCTCTGCTTTCGGTGTGGCAGGACCATATTTCATGTGCTTTCAGTGGCCACTTCTGTTAGAGTGCACAGTTTTGTTAACTATGAAGGTGCTCTGTTTAGGGCTTGTCTATCTGAACACCGTCTGAGGCACGCTGGAGTGTAAATCTACCTCTTGCTAGTGTGTCATACTTTTAACTATTTGTGTTTGACCCTGCTGCCAGACTCAAAAAGTTCCTAGTGCACTTTATTCCTGCAAAAGAAGGCAGATCAAAGTGTATTAGGGAGCTTCTAATATATAGTACCAGGGTCCACATGGAGAGTTGCTGCATGGCAAGGTAATATGAGGTAGATTTACACCTTCACTTGCTGCAATTCAGCTAAATGTATTGACAAGCCATCAGGCAAGTCTGCTCAGGCTTCTGAATGTTCTGGCAACACTTAAATGGAGGATTAGTTGGAGGTGTGAGCTTTGCCATTGTCAAATAATAAAAGAATAGCCTTTCCCATGGCTTTGACTGCCTGCCTCCATAAGAGAACAGCTTTAATGGAGATGAGCTTCCAGACCTTTCCCCTGGGTCTGCTGTTTCCACAACCCACCCTCTAAAATAAATGAAGGTTTCCAGCAGAGAGACAGCATTATGCAGAAGTCAGTGAGGCCACACGTTGTATTAACTTCTCTGCCAATTAACCATGGGCCTTAAGAAGGAAAAAGGGGAACAAAACACACTTCCACTGCCTCCATCTGTACTTTTTCCGACAGTGCTGCAGGAGCGTACTGATCTAATAACCATATCATCTCAGATCTTAGCCCTTCACTTGCTGCTGTCTGAGTGCCCATCATCTGACATCAGAAATCACAACATTCAAAAACCCAAAGGGGAGCATTTCAATCCCTTAGCTCACTCCATGGACAATAAGTTAATAGCTGTACTTAGACAAATGGATTACAAATCAAAGCTTCAAAGAGAAACTACAGAATTGGAATTCATACACAGATTTTACACCATCAATTTAGGGTTAAATAGGGATTTGGGGTTCTTTTCTTATTACAACAGGTGATTTTAGCTCACCTCCCTCTAATATTCTATTCTCCATGTTTGAATCTAAACAACTGCTTTGATTTGCTGTAACAGTCTGACCTGATCTTATGACTTATACTTCTCTGCATTTATTTTCCTCCCATTCTGTAATTTCTCCATCTTCAAGCATCTGATGAAGTGGAATTTTCTCCCACGAAAGCTCATGGGATAAATAAATTTGTTAGCCCTTAGAAGTACCACAAGACTCCTTGTTGTTTTTTCTTTTGACAGTGTGACCACGCCTTTTCTGAGCCTGTCTTTCCTCAGTAATGATGTACTAATATATCAGGGCTTATGTAACCCCTGTCAGCTCAGTACCTCAGTGGGCATGTCCCTACCCGTATAGGTATAATTGTATTGTCTGTCTAGTTTTTGCAGCAAAATTTTGTTCCCAGAATCCAGCACCAGTAATGAGACTAGTTCCAAGGGAACATTCAGGCAGCTGAATGAGAGAATTTCTCTGGCTTCCAGAGTAGTAAGGATCCAATCAGCTGCTTCAACTCTTTCTCAGCAAGAGAATGGTACAGTGCTTCTAGTCGATGAGGGGTGTTCTGAGAAGGAGCCTTCCAGTCAGCATTTGCAGCTCTGTGTAAGAATTTTTTAAACTCCTTTTTTCTAAAAGTGGCATTTAGATTTAAAGGAATGAAGACAAACATGGATGGAAACTTGGAATCACCTTTGGCTGCGTAAGTATTGTGTAATCAGATTGCCTTCTCTGCAGAAATATAGTGCAAGATATTAACAAGTAGCTGTTATGAAGTCAAGGGTAACTAATCATAAATGATTGGTAGAGGTGAAAACCATTATTATGTCATCCAGACCATTTCTTTTACTTGGTCAAATTTTAATTGACTCAAGAAATGGGGCTTCTCCCATTACGCTGCATAATCTCACTATGGTAAATTATTCTTATTTTATATCTTTATTACATTAGTACCTATTAGTCCCCAACTGAGATCAAGGCCTTAATATACTAGCCACTGTACAGCGCTGTCCCATGGGGAGAGCGGGGCTCAGAGCTAACTGGCCTAGCCGGGACCCCCCTCCCCGCCCAGTGCTGGAGGGCAGGCGGGCTGCTCCACCCTCCCAGGGAGCCAGCCTGTGGGGGGAGGCTGAAGCCGCCAGCGGGGAGCCGGCTCTGGGCCCGGCCCTGGAAGTGGGGGCCACCGGTGGAGGAAGCCGGCCGCAGCCAGGACCCCAGGCTACTGTGCCCCAGCCAGGGACCTGAGACCACCACCAAGGGCTGGCCCTGGCCGCAGCAGGCCGGCCCAGCGGTGGGCCCCAGCCACCTGCTCCACTCTGGGGGTGGGGAGGGGTAGCCTATAGGCCGGGTTTAGTGCTCCGGGCCCACAGAGCAGGTAAGAGTGTGGCTGTGGGGGGGCTGCGGGGCCTGGAGCGATCATCCTGTTTGCCCTCCCTCCCCCTACCCCCAAGGACAGCCCTGCCACTGTACAAATACATATGGGAGATACTCTCTACTCAGAAGAGCTTACATTCAAAACAGACATCTATTAAGACAGCTTTCTTTACTTTATCTTCTCCCTTGATTACTAATTCCATTCTACACTAGTCCTGTAAATAATTCTTCTCCCTCCTGAGTGTTTGGACACCTGAAGTCTGCTGTTCTCCTGAACAGTGGCAGCACTGAACCAAACAATTCATGCCAAGTTCTTTCCTCTTAAATCAACCCTTCTAGTAGTTAATAAACTACCATCTGAGACTTTTTAAAGGGAGATAAAGCTGCCCACATTTAAACAGGCTTTCAAACAAAGTTTGTAATGTTTATGATGGCCAATAAATGGAATAATCACAACAAAATCATAAATCTGATATATCATGAACTCTAAACTTTGTTCCAAGTTATGAATGATAAGACAAGGACTTATTTGCAGTGAAATAATTAGCAATAAAAGAATCACTTTTTTTTTCTTAGCACAATCTCACCTTTTCCAGTAGTATACTGTGACTCATTAGGAAGCTCCAAAGGAGCAGCCATGTTAATCTAGTTCAGCAAAACAAACAAGGAGTCCTGTGGCACTTTTAAAGGACTAACAAATTTTTTTATCACATGAGCTTTTGTGGGAGAAAATTCCACTTCGTCAGACTTTTGAAGATGGGGAACTTACAGAATGGCAATAGAATAGAAAGCTATTGAGCTACAGTCATGTAACAGACCTGTTTCTAATCACATTGACCAGAGTTCTTCAAGATTACCTCAGTTGAAGACATTGGAGTTAGGCTGATTTAAAAATCAGACCCACTGAGATCAGAATTAGGTGGTTTTAGAACTGTGCGTAGGGGCCAGGATAGGCACATTTTACAAATTTCTCTTCCTGCATCCACCCTTTGTATTTCATCTGTATAAATCTCACTTAATCGGGTTTTATGTGAATTTAATCCAATGTGAATGCTTAGGGGATGGGGAAGTCTTTGTAAGGCTACTGCTAAGGATCCTGTCTTGTCTGCTAAAACTGTGAGGAGGGTGGGTTCCTTATTACCTGGTGGGACTAGCAGATTTGGTCATGTGGATGCCCATTCTCTGTGAACTCAGCTGAGACCCATCTTATTTCACATATCACCAAATCGATATCAGCTGTGGATACAACTTAGTGACTACCATTTTTTCTGCAGCTTAAAGATGTGAGAGGTGATATCCGCAATGGTAATCTTGCCTGAAAAGGGACTGCAGCATTGGGCCCCTAAATACAAAACGCTTATTTCCCATTTTATATTCCTTGAACCAGTCAGCTCTCGAAAAGGCAGGAAACTCTTATTCAAACCCAAATATTTGAAACAATAGCAAGTTCTTCTTTCACACTTGTATGAAAGCCCCTTGGTAAGGAAAAACAAAGCAACGAACCAAGACGCAGCCTGATTCTCCTTTGCTTTGCACTCTGTGCAGTCACTCACACCCGAGCTAAGTGCGGGTGCCGTGAATGTAAAATACTGCTGTAGTTGTGGTGTATTGAGGGAGTGTTGGAATCGCAGGCTATTGCTTGAAGAATGGCGGGGGTCCCTGTTCCTGCTTACAGACCAGGAGGCTTTGTAGCAAAGTATATGTATGATCAGAGTTAATTTGGAAAGAGGTTTCTTAAAGCAAAGTGGGATGAGTTGTGCTTCACTGCTTTCGGCGGACAACCTGTTTTCTCTCTTTATGTTTTTGGGGTTTTATGTGTTATCTATTCTGAATGCTAAGTAATTTCTCTGCGTATATACTGTCAACATAACAGTAATATTATAGGAATAGGGTAGTAGCTCTTTTGCATAGCTTGAGTTTTCTAGTGTTGCCTATTCTCTTTTTTAAAGTCCCCAGAAATGAGCCAGAACAGCAGTCTGTAGGTAGACAAGCCATGCATGTTCATATATATTTAGTAAATATTGTTATTTGGGCTACAGCTGCCACCATCTGGTTTATTTGTTGCGTAAAGAGCAAAAGACACTACAGCTACCATTCCAGATTGGTTCTGTATCACTTTTGCCACTGACATAGATGTCTGCACACAGTGCAGAACAATGGAGTATCAGGTCTGGTCTGGCTATTTATTCAGATAAAGCTATTAATGGAACCATTTTTAATCCTTGGAAAAATGCTTTCTGGTGTGATTTATTTTTAAAAATAATAATTTTAAAAACTTCCCTAAGTGTAGAAAACAACATTTTAAGGGTCTTGAAAACCTGGCACATACTGGCAAAGCTCACCTCCCTGGCACAGAGATGGGGGTTGGGAGAGTGGCTTCTCCTTAATGGGCAATTAACATGTCCGGGCATGTTCAAAACATGTCTGTGGGTTCCAAAGGGGTAGACGTGTTAGTCTAGTTCAGCAAAACAAACAAAAGTCTAGTTCATCTTCAAGCATCTGACAAAGTGGTATCTCGCCCATGAAAGCTCAAGCGATAAATAATTCTTTTAGTCTTTAAAAGTGCCACAAGACTCTTTGTTTGGTTTGTGGGTGTTTCCCACCTCACAACATGTAGCATAGTATCAGAGCCAATAATATTTTATAACTTCACAGACTAAGGGAGCACATACAATCCAACAAGCTATTAAGTGTTCAGAAGATCAAAGCTTTTAAAAGGTTTACTTTGTACAGAATATACCATAATTATATAACTGTGGTACGTATGGAGTTCTAGGGTCTAGAGTCTGCTCTCCAGAAAGAAATGCGGAAACATTCCACATGTCTTGGTGTGAGTGTGACGGCTTCTCCAGATTGTGTTATTAGTTGACAGGTTAACTAAAAAGGTGACATAAAATTCTGGACCAAAAGTTAATCTTTAGTCCATGAGTAACCTTTCTTAATTACAAACCTTTTAATCAACAAGAATAAATTGTCTTTGTCCCTTGTGCTACCAAAAGAAGAAGCCTAGTTCATAGTTCAATGTCTCCATTTCCTCACCTGCTATAAAGGAAATTGCAAAAGCGAGAACATAAAGAGGTAAGAGTTTTTTCTTTTAATATGCAGTGTAGAAAATAGAGCTACTAAATATCCTGACTTTTTCTTCAATAGGAGACTTGCATGAGAAAGAAACATAGGACCAAGCCTTCTGTAGCAGAGCTGGATAGTAATTTTTTAACAATGTTTTTCTGTTTTGAAAATGATAAGAAGGTTTCTTGGGCCCAGTATGGTACTTTACTTGATTTGGAGCAGAAATCTGGGTCTTCTACATCCTAGAGGAGGCTCTAACCACTATGCATTTTGCTCTTCTTGGGTGGATGTTTCTCAGTCTCTCCTGTTGGAGCAGTTCCACTTTGTATAAATAATTAAATATTCATTGGCCCAGAGAGAGAATCAGGCAGAGCCAGGAGTATAAATACCTAAATATTTACTAGAGCAAAAGACAGCACACCTATAAATACCTGAAATGGAACAGCTCCCCCAGGAGAGATTGAAACAGCATTCCCAAGTGAGTGCCCTCACCAGTGGGCTATTGGCTATTCTGTGCTGGATATCCCTCACTCCTGTTTCCCACCCCCCACCCTCACCTCAAAAAAAATCTGGAATGGTTTTCACTTCATTCTAATATGAAATGAAGAAAAAATCCAAACCTCACATTTTTTCAGGAAATGGAATTCTTGTTTTCCCATTAACTCTAGTCATAGCACTATTTTATCTACCTGGAAACGTTTTGGAAAAGGCTTTACAATGTATTACAAATACAGCACTTCAAACTATTACTATCAGAGTGTGAAACTGCTTTTTACCTACTAACAAAATGCCAGATCCTGCCAGCATTCCTCATGGAGAAATTTCATTGTAGTTCTAAATCATACAGGATAACACTCCCATTTCTTTGCCCATTTTAAATTGTTGCCAGATTTGATGAGATGCTGAGCTTTTCCCCCAATTTGCTGAATGTCTTCAACTCCTATAGAGTACAATGGATTCTCCTTTGCATAGTCCAGCTTCTTGTGGAGAATTGCTGAATGAGGGATTATGAATACTACGATCAGCTATATGGCCACAGGATCCCACTGCTTCCATCAGAATTGAGTTCGAACAAATGGTTGCTCTTTTTTGAACGAGGCAGGTAGCTTTTGGAGAACATCTCAATATTATTATTTTGGTTTTGTTTTTTAAACTACCTCCATTGATAACATTGATAGCAGTTCTGTTAGGAAGATCTAACCTTCAAGAAACTCACCCTTTATGTCCCAAACTAGCCCTTTCTATAACTGAAGACTCTCCTCATTTCAAATGTTCAGTTTCCTATTAGCATGACCCAGATATTCTCCAGTCTTTCCATTTTATGGGCCATGTAAGATCCACCTCCCATCAACAAACCCCATCTCCAGCTCTAATTCTGCTTGGTTCTCAAAAGATTTCAGTCTGTGGACTACTGGCTTGTTGACTTTAAAGCGTCATACACAGATCCCCAGCACCTGTTTGTGATGTCATAAATCGAAGAGTCACTTCAAGCAACGACTAAGGCTTATCTTGGTTAGGGTGTGACTTTTCTATCAAAACAGTTAAATCACTGCAAGCCATAGTATGGAGGCAGTTATGTGTATGAAGGTAACCAAGGCTTGTCTACATTACAGAGCATTGGCTGGTATAGTTATATTGATTGGCAGCCTTCGCCGACCCCCATGCTGGCCTGTCCTCCCTGACCCTCAGCCCGTTCTGGCTGCCCCCAGAAATCAGTTGCCGCCTAAGAATTCTAAGTTCTCTGAAGATGTCCGTACAGTGTGCGGAGGCGGTCAAAAAAGCAAACAGGATGTTAGGGATCATTAAAAAGGGGATAGAAAATAAGACTGCAAATGTATTATTGCCCTTATATAAATCCATGGTACGCCCACATCTCGAATACTGTGTACAGATGTGGTCTCCTCATCTCAAAAAAGATATTCTAGCACTAGAAAAGGTTCAGAAAAGGGCAACTAAAATGATTAGGGGTTTGGAGAGTGCCTCGTATGAGGAACGATTGAAAAGGCTGGGCCTCTTCAGCTTGGAAAAGAGGAGACTGAGGGGGGACATGATAGAAGTATATAAAATTATGACTGATGTGGAAAAAGTGGACAAGGAAAAGTTGTTTAAATACTCCCATAATACAAGAACCAGGGGTCACCAAATGAAACTGATAGGTAGCAGGTTCAAAACAAATAAAAGGAAGTTCTTCTTCACACAACGCACAGTCAACTTGTGGAACTCCTTACCTGAGGAGGTTGTGAAGGCTGGGACTATAACAATATTTAAAAGGGAACTGGATAAGTTCATGGTGGCTAAGTCCATAAATGGCTATTAGCCAGAAAGGGGTTAAGAATAGTGTCCCTAGCCTCTGCTTATCGGAGGATGGAGACGGATGGCAGGAGAGTGATCACTTGATCATTGCCTGTTAGGTTCACTCCCTCTGGGGCACCTGGGCACTGGCCACTGTCGGTAGACAGATACTGGGCTAGATGGACCTCTGGTCTGACCCAGTACGGCCTTTCTTATGTTCTTATGTTATGTTCTTAAGAATTCAGCGAGGGCCACAGCTGGGGAGAGGGGGGAGTTTCCACAGCACCCTGCCAAAAGAAGCCACCCAGGCTGGCTTCTTTCAGCAGCATCCCTGGGGACGCTTTCGGCTGTGGTGTCCCTGCAGGCATGGTGCAGAGAGGAGCTGCTCAGGTGTCTTCTTTCTGCATGCCTGGGGCGGTGGAAAGAAGGCGCCCAGAGTGGCTCCTCTCTGTGGCGTGCTTGGAGATGTCTCCTGAAAAAAGTCACCCAGAGTGGCTTTTTGGGGGCAGGAGTGGCAGAGGGCGCTGTGTGCCTCTCCGTTTGGCCTTGTGTGCCACTGTTGGCACGAATGCTGGGTGCTGCCAGCCCCTGGCAAATTGAGACACAGCATAAGCTGGCAGAAGTAGTTCTGCTGACATTTCCCCAAATAATAGCTACATGGACAGAAGCTCTCTTTTGTTGGCATAGTTGCACCTGCACCAGGGTTTTATCTGCATGACTTTTTTTCCCACACTCCTCACTGATACAATTTCATAGCGTAGATCAAAGTTTCCCCTCCTATCGTTTCATCAGGTGACCTTTCAATAATGGTGCAAGGTGTGTTTATACTCGTATATTGTACAGATATTGTTAAAAACCAAGTACGATTTCGGTGTAGACAAAGCCAAAGTTGCATAACTTAAAAAGCAAAGATCCTCTTGTCTTATTAATGACTCTTGAATAAAAAGAGGACAGTGAAACACATTAATAAGCACATTTTCTAAGAAGCAAAGTAATGGAACTGCTAAGAATATATGGCATGCATTATTTCTAAAAACAATCGTTTTATATTTTTCCTGGGACTGTTAGCTGCTCTGTAAGGTCAGACCCAGTAAAATGCATTAGGATTTGAACACTATAGTATTTGTTGTTGACTTTGCTGCGGCATGCTTGTTCCAACCGATAAAACTAGTCTGCCTGTTGTTGCAGGAATGAGCTGCTTTAGTGTTACCAAAAGGCTCACTTCTTTTAATTAAACCAACTCCTCTCACACAGCTCTTCCTGGTTGCTTCACACGTTAACTAGAATTTGCTGTTTTGAGTACTGACAATGGAAGTATCATGTAATTTATGCCATACATCTAAAGATGCACAACAAATTTGTACATTTACACATTACATTGCATTTGTTGTACATAGCATCACATGTTTTGGAATTGGCTTGGTCACTTTGTAGGAATCAGTCCCTGTAAAGCATGCTCTGTCCAGGCATTAATTACTCTTCTCTTAGGGTGACCAGATGTCCCAAGTTTTTAGGGTCAGTCCTGATATTCAGGGCTTTTTCTTATACAGGCGTCTTATTATCCACCACCCTCTGTTTCGATTTTTCACACCTGCTGTCTGGTCATCCTATATTCTTCTCATCTTACATTCCAGGCTTATTTTATCCATTGTTATCTTGTGCATGGTAAATGATTCCCTGTATTCCCCCTTATCTTGGCAAGTGCAGACATCCAGTTTCCAGCCTGCTGATCCATTTACTTCCTAATCTTGTCTCCAAAGAAATAAAGCCTTACCAATTACTCATGTCAAACCAGGCCTATACAGACCAAAACCAAAAGAGGTCATGGCCTTATTGGAAACAACAAAATAAAAATAAGCTTTTTCTGTAGTTCCATCCTTCCTGTAATATTAAAATACTGTACTTTTTTGAGCATTCTAAACCATCAGCTTGAGTCATTCCTTTCTCTTTTTGATGCTTTTTTGCAATGAAAATGCATGTGAAACAGCAAAACAGACAAGGAATATAATAGACAAGGAAAAGATACATAAGATAAAAAACAAATGCCTTTCTTGTTTGATTTAGTTTGTCTTAAAATCTATCCTATCTAAGCCCAAATGCATGACTCAGTCAAAAATATTCTGTGAAACTAACAGAAGCCAGAAAAGCCTGTTTTGTAATGTGAAATGACATGTGACATGGAACTGTTATAGTTCCTGTATCAAGTTTAGGGAAGATGGTAACTGAGCAACTTGCACACATATGGCCCATAGGTGACCCTCAGGAGAATGAGTTATAACAGCTGAAAACAACATTTCTGCTATTTATTAGGAACAAATATCTTCTTATTATGCTGTTTGCATATTTTGACAGTTCTGTACCTAAGGTGACCAGATAGCAAGTGTGAGAAATCAGGATGGGGGTGAGGTAATAGGTGCCTATAAAAGAAAAAACTCTGAATAACTGGACTGTTTCTATAAAATCAGAACATGTGGTCACCCTAACCGTAACTGTGATCTCTCTGAGTCTCTCCGTGGTCACGCTTTCTAAATGACAGATCTGCATTTCTCCCAGTGTGTGGAACTCCACAGTTCACCCCATGTTAGACTGGATCACAAAGCTAAAACACCCTTTGTTCCCACTGTCCTTTTACAGGGCAATTGGTACCTTAGATGCTGCTGCAATTCCTCTTGAGTGGACCCATCAGTTAACTAACAGATTTCACTGTCTTCACCTCTGGATGGATGGATGGAATCCTGAGGTTCTACAGTATTTAGTATCTATAAGAAACTCACCCTTTGGGAGTCTAGGCCTGGCAACTGATTAAGGTGACTCAAAGCAGCTTCTTTGAAGCAAACATATTGTCTGTGGAGTTGTGCAAATAAGTGACATTTTGGATTTGGTAGTTGAATTGAAAAATTGGAGAATGGGGGGTGGGGGTGGGAACTGTTTCAGGTAGACCCACGTTGAAGTAATATTCTAAATGAAAAGTTATTTTTGAATCAAAATGTTTCGTTAAGAAAATATTGAAATGAATTGTTCCAAGTGTCTAGGAATTGTTTGGGGAAAGGGCACACTAAATACACAATAAACAATCCTGTTACTTAATGAAAATCGTTCAATGTAAACACACATGTCAAAACTGGAGTGAGAGCAAAGGGATAGAAATAACTGGTTAGTTTTCTAAATGTCAGGGCATGCTTGAATTAAAGTTGATTTTTGCTACAGTTTTAAGCTTCTTTTAGTCACCTACAAGAGTCTTCACAACATTGCGTCTTCTTGCTTTTCCTTTGCTTAGCCCCATCTCCTCCACTGTGCCAATGGTAACATCCTTCACTGTCAACTTCTCTGCTTATCACAATTGTCACAATGCTTTCTACCATACTTTTCTCTCCTCCTTCAAATTATTCCTCGAGAACCACCTACAAGAAATCATCCAAGCACTAAATGTTTGATTTTGTGTCAAGTGGATTTAGGCGACTGTAGGTACGTTGAATAAAAGAGATCTGTTACCTTCAGGAGCCATCAAGTTGTGTAATACCTATGTCACTACATGGTCTTATTTTTCACTCTTCCTGTTCCCCTTCATTCCTTTTCTCCTCTTGTTTGTCATTCCAACTTTTTATATCTTGTCTCTTTCAAAACCACCACTGAAACAGTTATTAAAACTAGAGGCTAAAATTTCAGGAATATATTTTACATTGCACGTGCCAGAATCAAAGTATGAACATTAAGAACTGTTTTATGAACTCAGTTTAAGTACAACTCTTTGGACAGGCAGCTCATTGTTTTTATTCCCAGAATCTGTTTCTCCAGAATTTCCTCCCATTCTGTAAATTTCCCATCTTCAAAGCATCTGACAAAGTGAGATTTTCTCCCATGAAAGCTCATGCAATAAATAAATGTTAGTCTTTAGAAGTGCCACCAGACTCTGTTTTTCCCTACAAAACAGCTCTTTTGAAAGGGAGGGCTAAAAAATAATTTGTCATCTACCTTCCAGCTCAAAGAACCACCAGCAGAAACTCCAACACAGCAGGAGAAGAATTTTCAAACCCTTTTGAAGCAAAAATAGTATACAAACCACAGTGGCTTGTTACACCTTATTTTGTCTAATGTTTGTGGCAGTTGGACTATCTGAGGGAACAAGTAACTCCTGCAGATATCACATGTATCAGCTTTGCCCTAGTGTTCAATCATCCACAAGAGCCATTTATTGCCTCACATACTTCTCCATTGGGATTGTTATTCCTTTAAACAAATTGCATGTAAAATATGGAATGTACACTATTGAACTGATTCTTCTTTTTCCTTCTGGAAATACCAGCATAGAAAGATGAGTCCTTTGGGCCACTGATGTTTGTGTTTGTTTGCATATTCCCCCCGTGTTTGTTGTGCTTGGCAGAACCTACAGTTTAAAGATTGTTTCACAGTTTCTCATGAAGAAATAAATGCCTTTTTAGAAAATGTTTATCAAAAGCATTCCCAAACGTTACCTGTAGTTCAGACAGTGCAAAACTCATTTTCTGGGGGTCTTTTTGTGGTGTTTTGTTTTTTTACAGATGGATCGATAAAATCTCTGCATGGTATATGTACTAAATGCCTTTGCCTAATTAAGTGGGACTTTAAAGCAGATTGACCGATCCATTATGCAGTAGTTATTTATGGTTGCCAGTGAAATGTACATGACAAATGCTTGGGGATTTCTTTTTTTCTCTTTAATATAGCACATTTTGTCTTTAAGTTACAGATATTGACCATCTCCGTCATGATGCTCTTTGAGGCAGGAGTGTCCTCTCCTTTCGCTTCCTCAGGCTTGGAGAACCAGATCTTCCAGTACATTGACCTCCATCAAAATCAATTTATTGAGGTAGGAGCTACACATATTGTCAAACAGCTACAATGCAGAAATGAAGTAATAAAGACGAACAATGTATGTTCATGAGGAAAAAATACCGAACAGGTTTCCATATCTCCAAAAGGCCTCAGTTGTATTAGAAATGCCACATTTCCTTGGCAACTGGAGCATCAGGCTTCCCCAACTTCCTTCATGTGACCGAAAGCAGGAAGTTCAGGTTTTTCAGCTGATCCACCTTTGTGAGCCAGAGGCCCTGCCAGGAAATCATATCTGGCTATGCCCCTGGCAGCAGCGCTAACACTTCAACCACAAATAAAGTGATCTAGCATCCTGACAGGTCTTTGCCAGATAGAACAGTCAAAGCAGCTACAGCATGGCCACGGTAGAGCTGAAATGAAAACATCTGCAAATTTGATGTGTTTGGAGTTCAAAAAGCAATCCACAGTGCAGATGCTCTGGTATTCAGACCATCTTGTACAGTACCCCACTGGTTCATTTAATTATTTCCCTGGCTTCCTTCCAGAGCCTTAAGGAATGGGTGGCAGTGGAGAGTGATTCAGTTCAACCACGGCTTAGACAAGAAGTAACTCGCATGGTGGAATTAACAGCAGACAGGCTTCAATCTTTGGGAGCCACTGTTGAGTTAGTAAAGTTGGGCTCCCAGAAGGTACCTATTTATCATTTTTAAAGTACTCTGATCTATACTTTACCTGTGTATTCTAACTATCGTATCTAATGTAACATGTGGATAGTTCTCATTGGTAGGAAGGAGTGAGACACCCATTGTCACATGGAAACAGAGGCATTCTCACTTCTAAGATCACATCATTAGCCAAGAAGTAAGATTTCTGTTATAGTTGAACCCAGAAAATGAGGAGATAGAGATACAGAAGAGCTCATTTAAACACATCTAGCTGCCATGGAAACCTTTATTGTTCTTACAGCGAATGAACTAAACGGAAACCAACCTGAAAGTGAGACTTTGAGCTGGGAGGGAAGAGTGCTCAAACATTTAAAGAAACAGGATATCACATTCCCACATCCTATTCTTTAAAATGAAAGCCTTCCCAAATATAGATATACAGTATTGTTAACACAGACATGTAGACTTAAAGATCATCTAGCCTGACCTTTTGCACATTGCCACATAGAGGCGGGGTGGAAATAAATTTGACAAACCACTCTGATAAGAGTCCAGTGCATCAATAAAGGTTATTTGAATACTGAAAATTCCAATTCCTCTTGTAGCCACTAGTATGTTCTCACAACGCTTTGGTTTTTCTTTGTTATTGTCTTAATGACCTTCCACAGCTGCCTGATGGCCAGAGCCTTCTGTTGCCACCTCTGATTCTAGCAGAACTTGGCAAAGATCCACAAAAGCCCACTGTATGTTTCTATGGACATGTGGATGTACAGCCTGCCAAAAAGGAAGATGGATGGAAAACTGACCCCTTCACACTCACTGAAATTGATGGTCTGTACATGATCATTATTCTGTATGCATGGCACTGAATTATGGAGTGGGAGGAGCTTGCTTCTAAACTCAGGTTTGATGTTAGAAGGTGCTACTCCCATGGAAATCTCTGGGACAAATTCAAGGGAAATTGGCCTTCAGGAGCCCATTGGCTGAGTCCCACTTGTGACTGCACAGTATCAGCTGGGAAAGAACTACCAGGAGTTAATCAGAGTTACTTTCAGGAGCAGACAAGCAGGGCTATCATCCTGGTTGCAAATTTCAGTGGCCACTGTCCTGCCATCCTGCTTGGGTTTTTTTTGTTTCTTAAGAATTTTTTTTCACTCTGCTTTGATTGCTTGGCTGCTTTTGTTTTTGTTTTGACTCCACTGATTTGCTGGCTGTGGGCTGCATGAGGTGGGATTTTTTGTTTTGGTTTGCTCAGCCGCAGGTGAAAACATGTTCTGTCCTGGCCAACAAAATGGCTGGGGTTGCTCCTAGAGTTAATGTTCTTTATGCAATATCTAGATCAGGGCATGTTTCTGCTCTGAAATCTTCTGTGTCAGAAAAGCATGATGCAGAATGATCAATGCCACTTCTCATTCTCTTCTGTCTACCCATTTCTGTGATACTCCAGCTCCAGAGAGCTCTGCTAAGGAACCTTCCACAGGGGCCCACAATGGAGGAATGTGATGCATGGAATCGGTCATAATCCTTTCCTTAATATCATGATTCCAAGAGAAATCAGGTGGATGTAAGGCAATCCATTCATTGTAGAAGAGGCAGCTATGGAGCCAAGATCACAATTAGTTAGTATAAGAGTAAAGTAGAGAACTTGGAAATCTCAAATTCCACTCCTGTGCTCTAGCTGCTACATCACTCCCTCCCACTCTTTGGGTGCATCTACACTTGTAAATTAAGTTGACTTAAACTTGCTTAAGTCGACCTAATTTACTCTGCGTCTACACCAATGTTCCCTTTAAGGTTTGGCGGCTTGTGTGCAAAATTTTCAAGCCGTGTGCAAAACTTTTTCTGAATAAAATTTTTGTGTAAACTCACATGACAGAAATTATAGGCATTAATTGAAGTTAAAGTAATTGTAAATAGAATTAATTAATTGTGTTTAATTGAATTTGAATGAATTTTGAATTGAAATTTAATTTTTAGAAAGGTTTTTATTTAAAATTAATTTTTTAAAAGTTTTTTTTAAAAAAGGAAGGAAGGAAGGAAGGAAAGAAGGAAGGAAGGAAGGAAGAGAGAAAAAGAGAGAAGGAAGGAAGACAGAGAAAAAAGGAAGAGAAAAAGAAAGAGAGAAGGAAAGAAGAGAAAGAAAGAAAAAAGAAGGAAAGAAAAAGGAAGACAAAGAAGGAAAAAAGAAAGGAAGAGAAAGAGAGGAAGAAAGAAAAAAGAAGGCAGGCAAAAAAGAGAAAGAAGGAAAGAAAAAGGAAAGCAAAGGAGAGAAAGAAGGAAAGAAAAAGGAAGGGAGAAAGAAAAAAGAGAAAAGGAAGGAAGAGAAAGGGAGAGAAAGAAGGAAGGAAGAGAGAAGAAAAGAAGAGAAAGAAAGAAAAAAGAAGAAAGGGGAAGGAAAGAAGAGAAGGAAGAGAAAGGAAGGAAGCAAAGAAAGAGAAAGAAAGAGAGAAAGAAAAAAGAGAAGGAAGAGAAAGGAAGGAAGGACGCAAAGAAAGAGAGAAAGAAGGAAAGAAGAGGAAACAGGAAGAGAAGGAAGGAAGGAAGGAAGGAAGGAAGGAAGGAAGGAAGGAAGGAAGAGGAAAGAAAGAAAGAAAAAAGAAGGAAGAGAAGAAAGAGGAATGAAAGAAGAGAAAGGAAAAAAAGGAAGACAAATAAGGAAAAGAGAAAGAAGGAAGAGAAAGAGAGGGAGGAAGAAAGAAAGAAAGAAGAAGGCAGGCAAAGAAGAGAAAGAAGGAAGAGAAAGAAAGAGAGAAGCCAAGGCCGCTGGCGGGGGAGGACCCTACCGCGGCCCTGGGAAGCCGCCGGTGGGGCGGACCAGACCCCAGCCCCGGAGGCTGATCCCGGCCCCATGCTGGGAGGCCGAGGCCGTGGATTAGCCTGGCCCCGGCCCCGGCCCTGGGCCGGGGAGTCGAGGCGGTCAGCAGGTGGAGCCCGGGAGCCCGCCGTGGCTGCAGCCACCCCGTTGCCCCGGCCGCGTGGGGCAGGCAGGCAGGCCCGCGCTCCTGACCCTAGCCTGAGCCTGCCTGTCCCACCCTGGCGGCTGGGAGGGCCAGCCCAGAGGCCGGGCGCAGGCCGGGTCTGCTGTGGCAAAGCCGTGGCCCCGGGGGTTGGAGGGAGCAGCAGGGGCTGCCGGGCTGCACGGGGGTCCCTCACTGCTGCGCGGGGGGTGCGACGGCCGCTGTGCAGCTGTGCGCCCGCGCAGCTTAGAGGGAACACTGGTCTACACTACACTTTCCTTAAGTCGGCTTAAGCAGCTGCTTAAGTCGACTTAAGGAAAAATTAAGTCGACTTTGTAAAACCTAGTTTAAAGTCAACTTTGCTGGCTAAGTCGATTTTAGAAAATCGACTTAGCCAGTGTAGGTGTGGAGTAGCCCTAAGTCGACTTTAAGTTGATTTAGGGAACTCCAGGGCTTCCCCACTGCCCTACCTGCCAGGGTGGCTTGCACAGCCACAGCCTGGTGTGCCCCCCGAAAGGGCAGGGCAGAGCCCTGCCCACCCTGCCCCTATGCCCTGCCAGGGTCCCTGTCCCCCTTTGCCCCACTGTACCCAGGTACAATGGGGCAAAGGCTGAGCCCCCTGGCACTTGGCAAGGGGTGCCCCCCCTGCCACCGTGGACCTGTACCAGGTCCACCTAGCCCCTACAAGTCGACCTAGGCATCCAGTGTGGTCGATTTGGTAGGGTCCCCTCTAAGTCGACTTAAAATTTAAGTGTGTACATGCTAAGTCGACTTAAATTAACAAGTGTAGACATAGCCTTTGGGACTGATTCTTATCACACTTACCAGTGTAACTCCGTTGGCTTCAATGGGAGTTACTCTGGATTTACACCAAAGAGCAGAATCTGGCCTTCCTAAAGGTATGCAACCGCATCAGTCTGAAAAGTTTTGTAGTAATAGCATGCATATATAGAACTTGTAGAAAAATGTGCAATCCCTACATACATCAGAGGGGACTGATACTATCCCTATGGTTCTTTTTCTGGGACCCCTCTGCACAGCAACTGCATGTTGTGCCAAACTGCACCAAAATACTGTGGTCTGGAGAAATTTCTGTTAAGAACTAGAATAAAAGCAGCAAGCTGACTTGTGGCACAAATCAGCGTTTGAACTTGGAGTCCTCAGAGGTCTAGTACTGATAACAGTTCCAGGGCAGAACAGTCAGTGGCCCCCTTAGAAAGGGGTGGCTGAGGTCGGAGTGGGCTACCACTGAAAGTTTTTACTTATTTAGTACTTGCCATGCAGGTTGCCTGGTGGCTGAGGAGGCGATATCTGCTACTCAGCTTCCCGGGTCCCTTGGACTCCCCAGGAGAGATCACCGATGAACCTGGGAAGCTAAGTACCAGAAACAACCACCTCAGCTGCCCAGGAACCTGCATGACGCATAAGAAAGAAGCTTGGCTCAGGGGAGGGACAGAAAGTATGAGCAGCGGGGCGGGTGGTGGGGTTTCAGGGGAAGAGGAGTGTGTGGAGGAGAAGAGGATACCTATCTGCCTTCCCATCTGCTCAGGTCCTTTTACATCACCAGTTCCCTGGGCAATTGCCCTGCTTGTTTTCCCTTGTCTGCAGGCCTGAGTACATTAATCCACTGGGAAATGCCTAATACCTTTACTTAAATCTATTCTGTGAAACCTTGGTTCCATTGACATCAGTGGGAGTTTTGCCACTGACTTCATCAGAGGCAGGGTTTCACCCATTGACACTGAAGGTTCTGAAGTTGGATATAAGCGTTTTATTTTTTTTAAAGGAAATCTTTATGGGCGTGGAGCAACAGATGATAAAGGACCTGTGCTGGCATGGATAAATGCAGTGGAAGCATTCAGAGCATTAAAAATAGTAGGTTGCAACGAGGAACATTTTTGTTGTTGTTACAGTGGTATGGTCTAGGAGTGAATTTACACTCACAATTTCAGATGTAACCTCATCCCAACAAATAGGTTCCAAATATTTTGTAGACATTGGTATATTCTGAATGCTGTTTCCAACCCCAGCCCAAGATCATTTTGTGCATGGGCGTTTTCTATATTGAGCAGGCTCAATGCAATGCAGAGGGTGAATCTGTCCTTGTCCTGCCCTATAAAAGGCGCTGAAGAAAAGGCAAGCATTAAACTGTTTTGATACCTGGGAAGGTCATTTCCTTGAAAGCATTTTAAAATTGTAAAAGTATTGACCTTAAATCAAGTGTTGGTCATGCTAGGTTTTGCATCTTCCTGTTCTGCTCCTGGTTGCAAGTTATCATCCGTGTATGTATCCATAGAATAAGGGGATGAAAGCATCTGAGAAAAGGCTCATTTGGAACAGTATATTCTTTCCACAACATATGAGACTCAGCAAAGAAAACAATAGCCTACAAAAATAAAAAATGTATTTTAAATTATTTGCTGTCCAAGTCGGTAGTAGTTGTAAACTGATTTGGTTTATGGCTGCTTTTTTGTACAACGTGCTAATCATCTTTCAAATCAATAGCAACCAGCTAAGCAGATAAAGCTCATCCTCTTGAAGCCTCTCTAGCAAACAGCACAGTTTATTTCTAATTTCTTTGTCATCATTTGGTGAAGAATTCTGGTTTATCTGAACACTCAGGCTAAACTTGTCCCCTAATATACTGTAAGTCCCTTTAAAGTCCAAGGGCTTGCACGGCTGTTAAATCTGAGAACTGAAGAAATGCAATCTGATGTCTTCTGTTTCACTTAAAAGACCACCTCTATAGTCTAAAAATGAATCATAGTGGAAAGCTAAACTTAATTTTTCTTTCTCTATGGAACATGTGAGCATTTCTAACTCACGCTGGCTCTTGAGGAAAGTTATCTGCATGGCCTTATTTGCACTGAAGATTTCCTCAAATTCTCCCCTATGCTACAATAGCTGTGCAATTCACTGGTGCTGAGAAAATTGGATGTACCACTGTTTGCTGCCAATTCGCATTTTAATACCATATCATCTAATCCTGCAGTTTTGGATAACATAAAATGTACAAATGCCAGTAATGACATTGACAACCCCACCATTGCCAATATGGGTGGGGTGGCGACAGTAGGAGATATTGAGGAAGACCTCAGTGAAGGTACAGCCTATATTTTACGGAGGAAGAAAAGAAATAGGAAAATAAGGAAGAGAGAGAAAATTTATAAGGGAGGAGAAACTTTGTTATCCCTGAGACTATGTGTTCCATGATTGCCCTTTGTGGGATGTGTTATTAATGTATTACTTGTATTCCTGTCCCTAAGAGCCCTCATTATGGATCAGGGCCCCATTGTGCTAGGCAAACACTGTACAAAGATGTTCCATGTCTCCAAAGAGAGGACAATTTAAGTAGATAGCCTACTCCTATAGCCCAGGATATTAGCCTCTTTAATTATTATAAATGCAGGTTTCTTACCTAGGGTCTGTTGATTTTTACTTAGGGCATGCCAGTAAACCTCAAGTTCATAATTGAAGGTATGGAAGAAGCAGGATCTTTGGGACTAGAGGAATTAATCAAGGCAGAAAACCAGCATTTTTTCTCCAATGTTGACTACATTGTGATTTCGGATAACCTTTGGATCAGCATCAGGAAACCAGCCCTCACATATGGGACTCGGGGAAACACCTGCTTCTTTGTGGAGGTAGAAGAGAAAATGGCATTAATTTGGTGAAGGATGATGATGAGCCTATAAATGTTTGTGGACAGAGTGACAGAGTGCAAGTTTAATAGTTGTGAGTGCAGTCCCTTCATCCACACTCTCCCCCACTATCTTCACCAGCTCAATTCCCTTTCTACTCCCAGTCCCTCCCCTACTTTCTCACTCCTCCGGCCTCAGCTCCTCCTCAGTCCCCATTACACAGTCACTTTCATTTTCTCCTTCTCAACCACTCTTCTCCAATTTCCCCGCCACCCCCTGGACACATCTGTGCTGCTGCTGGATTTGCAATTTCCAGCTCAGATAGATACATACACAGGAGTTTTGATCAAGTGGGCACACTAAAAATAGAAGTTGTTGCCTCAGTGGTGCAAGTCAGCAGCATAGGCTAGATGCTTAAATACAATCCCAGCCCAGCTGCAGCCCCACCCTGGTGTGGCAGGCACTGCTCAATGCATCATGTCTGCCAGCAGAGTGCACAACTTAGTGGGGACCATTGGTGGAAAAAAACATACTAAGATTCTGAATCTGCTGACCAGAGTAAATGGTATTCTGTGTAAGGGTATTTGGCAACCAAGACAAGCCAGTTGGACGTATGGGGGTGGGAGGGAATAAATTCCCTAGCTAGAAGTTTTTGAGTCAGGAAGCCAGAAATTCAGAAGGGAGATTGTAGCGGGGTAGCTGCCCTGCTCCAGAATGGAAGGGGTTAAAACCCAAGGGAGAGAGGCATTGCCAATAGTTGCTGGTGGCTGAGAGAGCCAATCAGAGATGAGGACCCTGTATATACAGGGGTAGTCACAGGTTACAGCTTTTTGAGGCAGTCTGCCTCTACCCTTGGTGAAGGAACAGTGTGCTGGAGCGCTATCTGCAGGAGACAGGACCAGGGACTGAGCGCTGCAGGCTGCCAGGTTTCCATGAGGAGGATGCAGCCCTGCTACAAGGGAACAGGTAGCTGGGGAGACGAGGATACAGCCCATGGGATCTGAACTGCATGCTGGTCTGGAGTGGGGGTGTTGAGGCAGCACTCAGGAAGAGCGCATAGGTCTTTTGGCTGGGGCCTGGAGCAGTGGGCATGCCTGGGCCCTTCTCGCTTCCCCTGGACCACCAGTGGGTGGTGAATGGACAGACAGTGGCCACTGAGGCAAAGTGGGCCTGGCTTGTGCTAGGCCCCGGAAGGGGTGGAACTGAGAAGGGCTCAGCTGGCGGGCTGAGGTCCTGAGTGTGAAAGGACAAAGCACAAACAACCAGACAGGGTACCTCTTGAGCAATTCCCCTATACCAACATCAGGAGCACCCATCTGGTGGATCACATGCTGAGAAAGGTCTACAGAGATATTTCCTTGGCCCTATCCTTCAACTAATCTCTAGAGAATCAAACCAAAAACAACATCAACCCCAGTACTGGAAAAATAATATAATTAGTAGAAGAATATTTTGACTAAAAGCGAATCTCTCAAGATCCTGAATATGGCTCTTTCAAGCCATGCTGAAGAATGACTACATCAAAACAGCAAAATGATCCATCTCTGACACTAGGTGACTTGGAGCTCAATATGTCTTTCCCATGGCTCTGCCACAAAGCTACCAGATCATCTTTCACTTGCCAAAAGCAGGTCTGAGACCATTTCTGACCTTGAGTTTTCCACACTGCAGCAGACAGACTTACCTAATGTACTTTCTTTATGGCCTATTTAAGGAAAAAAAAACAATAAAACTGAAATTACCTGAGTCCCCATCGAAAGCCAGTGATTTGGAAACATTAAACAATGTCCTTTTGCATGTCAATATGTTACCTTTATTTCACACAGGTGCAATGTGGTGAGAGAGATCTTCATTCAGGAACTTTTGGAGGCATCATTCACGAACCAATGACTGATCTAATAGCTCTGCTGGGTAATACCGCATCTCATTTTACTAGACCAGAGCTAGTTAGTAATGGTGAGGATGAAGCTCAGAAAGTTCAGTGGTTCAGTTTGGTTTGTGTAAGCATCCTAGGCTATGTCTACACTGGCAAAATAGTTCGAATTAAGGAAGCTTAATTCGAACTAACTTAAGCCATGGCTACACTAGGCTTTCATTAGTTCGAATTAAGGGCTTCCTTAATTCGAACTAATAAATTCGAATATGCTATTCGAACTAAGGGTTAATTTGAACTAGTTAGTTCGAATTAACCAATGTGGCCATGTTAGTTCGAACTAATCGCTTAGTTCGAACTAACCGGCCCATTGAACTCAATGCAATTCGCTAATTCGAACTAAGCAAGTGCCATGAATGGCACTTGCTTAGTTTGAACTAAATTTTGCTAGTTTGAATTAAGTTAATTCGAACTAACTAAAATTAGTTCGAATTAGTTAGTTCGAATTAACTAATTCAAACTAACTTTGGTAAGTGTAGACATAGTCCTAAAGTCTGAAACATGTATGGGGGTTTTTGTGATTTGTGTGTGGGTTGTTTTGTTCGTTTGGGGTTTTTCTTTGTTTTTTTTGTTTTGTGCGTGTGTGTGTGTGTGTGTGTGTGTGTGTGTGTGTGTGAAGGTGGCCCATTGATTTCAGTGGAACAGCTCAGTTACTTAAAATTACACATATTAAAGTGCCTTGCTGACTTCAGACTTCTTCTGGAGTTAAATGTGGCCTCTCAGTTCTTGCGTTATATACAAATACTTCTCACTATTTCCACCTGTTGTACCAATGTTGGAAGCCCTATATTGGATTGCCCACCAGTTACTTACACTGTTTTCAGTACCATGTTTATTAGCCTGTTCAAGACAAGTCTTATTGACACTGGTTTCCTAGTGTTACCAGAACTGGTACAGCTGAACTGATATGAAAAATGGTAGGAAATTTCCCTAGTGTGGACAAGGTCTCAGAATGTCCCCATCAAATGATTGTTCTGCTTAATAGTCATTTATACTCAGTTGTTAGGCAAGGATTTTTTTAAATTAAGAAACAAATATAGATCCTTAATTATAATTGGCAGCTTGAAGAACTGACTATATGGGCTATTAGTGATGGTTTCTGAAATTGGATATATTTTTTGCCAATTCTTCTATAAAATGAATGATGTTTCAGTGTCAGGCAGTAGCTCTATGAAAAACCGAATAGCAAACAGCAATTCAGTGGGCTTCTTAGAAAATTAAAAAATACCCTAAGTTAAAGTATTGTATGATGGTTGGGGGGATCATGTTGTTTTTCATATTGTTAAATAGGAATGAGTGATTTGACTAAATGCAACTGGGTCTCGGTACAAAAAAGAGAGTTCCCAGTATGGAAATGGTTGAGAACTACTGCCCTAAATTAAAGATTATTCTTATTGGTATCTGTTCTCTAGGTAGCCTTGTGGATACATCAGGTCGTATTCTGATTCCTGGAATCTATGATGATGTTGCTTCCCTTACGGAAGAGGAGAAGAAGTTGTATGAATCGATTGAATTTGATCTAGAGGAATATAAAAATAATAGTGGTGTTCAAAACTTCCTATATGACACTAAGGTACAGTGACATCTTCAATAATGGCCTGCAGAAAGAGCTTAAATGACCCCTTAATTTCTTTCACTGATTACTCCAAACTTCAAGGTTTTTCAAGCGATAGTGAACACGAGAAACAAATAAAAGAATTTAAAGAATTATAGCCTTGCGTAGGAAGTAGAAAAAAAAATTGGCCTGGTCAAAGGCAAACATCTGGGGGAAGATAATCTAAAACACAGATAGTCAATTAAATTAAAAAAAAAAAAAACAGCAAAAACACTTATTAGTGAGACAAGGTCGGTGAGATAATATCATTTATTAGTATTAGTATCATTACCTCACTCACCCTGTCTTCCTAATATTCTGGCACAACCTGGCTACAACATCTCTTCATACAAAAAACTACTTATGTAAGACCATAGGCTATGTCTACACTTGCAATTTAAGTCGATTTAAGGACCCTTAAGTCGATCTAAATTACTCCCTGTCTACACCAGACTTTCATTAAGTCGACTTAGGTCAACCTAAACTTAAGGAATTTCTTAATAAGAACCGCCCATTAGGTCAACCTAATCCTTAAAACGAATCCTTAGGTCGACCTAAGTACAGTGTGGATGGGGATTAACCCTTAAATCGACTGTATTAAGTTGACTTAATGGCAGGTAAATTGACTTAACAAAGTGGACTAAGTTGACTTAATGTTAAATTGACTAAGTCCACTTTGTTAAGTCAACTTGATAAGGTCAAATTTAGGTCGACCTAAAGGTGACCTTATTAGGCAACCTAACAAAGTCGACCTAACTTTTTGTAGTATAGCCTTAGCCATAGAGAGTAAGTTTTATTCAGGCTTGGAAAGTAGATGGCAGCTGAAAAGTTGATATGATTTGGTGCTGGATTTTTTTGTGTAATTCAGATTTTGATGTCTGACAAGCCTACCAAAAAACCCCCAAACCACCCGCCCTCCCCAAACCTCTTTATTTATTCCATAAGCTTTTGCCAGAATTTTAAAATAACTATCCCAAAAATTCCAAAGGGGTAGCTGTGTTAGTCTATTGTAGAAAGACAACAGAGTCCTGTGGCACTTTTAAAGACTAACAGATTTATTTATTGCATGACGAAGTGGGATTTTCTCCCACAAAAGCTCATGCGATAAATAAATCTGTTAGTCTTTAAAAGTGCCACAGGACTCTGTTGTCTTATCCCAAAAATAACAGCAATAAAACCCAGCAGCTAAGAACTTCTACCCTAGAAAGTTTTACCAGTATAACTATGTCAGTTAGAGAGAGGATTTTTTTTTTTTAATTACCACTATATTTATGTTGGTGTAAAACCCTAGTGTGTATGCAGTTATTCCAGTAGTGCCATATCCTGGCATAGCTTATTCTACTTCCTGAACTGAAATAAAAGTTGTACCATTTTAAGCACTCTTATACTAATCTAACTGTGTCCAAATTAGGGAATTTTTGCCACTTTACCTGTATCAGTATAACTAAAGTGGTACAGATTGTCTTTTGCATCTGCTCCAGAAAATAGATGGGATTGTTCGCTGATTACTGTTCAGCTACCCTTTCCATTGTTTAGATTTGAGATGCCCAGGCTTTTTCTTCCCTGTTTACCATCAGAGATGATCAGTTCTGCTTAGTATCATTTGAACCAATGCATGAATAGGGTATGGGCAGATGGTATAAAACCTTGTAAACTGAGTAGGCCAGCAGTTCTAAGGGCAGTAACCAGACAGATCTGAGGGTTTTTAGTAGTTGATTGGAGATTATATAACAATGATCCCCATTAACTTGGTAAAAATCATATTACAGGTTAATATATTCCTTTTCTGTTGGCATCAGAATGCATGTGCTTATCTGACAAATGGTACTTTGTAAACAAGAAGCAAACTCAAGTTATTGAAACATTTATAAACAAATAGCATATAATTCATGGAGAGATTCTCATGATTTATGATCCTCCTATAAAATTAGAAGTAATGACAACTGGAAATAGTTAAATAATCATTACATAAATCAATTGGTTAGAATTTGAAAAAGAAAAATAAACTCCTAATGGTATCTTCCTTTATAGTTTATTTTTTTTATACACTAGCACCTCCCAAGACACTATTGCCATGCCTTTTTTTCCCACTTGTCTGCTCTTAGTGTCACCAGAGGTGTACATAAAATAGCTTTCCTCTTCCATATGTTTTCATGTTCTAGGCAAATGTTAATTAAAAGAAGTAGCAGTGCTTACACAGAAACACCTTCACCAGGCTATGGTTTTTAATCTCAAATCGATCAGCGCTAAATTATAGGCATGATCAAGCACAAATTTTAGCAGGCAAAATACTTAGCTTTTCAATGGATACGTTTTTGTGCATTTTGAACGGTGGTGGCATAGTTAATTTTGTTCTGTTTGTTGCATTATAAAGGAGGGAATACTGATGCACCTGTGGCGTTACCCTTCTCTCTCTATCCATGGGATTGAAGGAGCTTTTCATGAACCAGGAACTAAAACGGTTATACCCGCAAGAGTAATAGGAAAATTTTCGATCCGGCAAGTCCCTCACATGAACATTTCCATCGTAGAACATCAGGTAATGTTGGCAAACTTTAATTTTGGGTCAGTCCTCTAGATGTTAAGTTCCTGTACATTTCAGAGATCCTCCTAACACTTAAAATTTACAGCCAGAATAATGTGCCCACTATGTGGCTGTTTATGGGCCTGAGAGCAAAAATATGTGTCTGTGAGAGTACGTGGGTGTGTTACTGTGGAACGATGTCGTGTATAAGCACTGTTAATGGAGAGATGCTTTCCTTCTCTAGGTGATACACTATTTAGAGGATGTATTCTCTAAGAGAAACAGCCCAAACAAATTGAAGGTGTCCATGTCAATGAGTGCAATGCCATGGGTGGCTGATGTCAATGATCCTCTTTATACAGCAGCAAGAAGGGCAATCAAAACAGGTTTGTTCTTTTATTATTTTTAATATCCAAAAGCAGAAGACTCATTTATACCATTTTAAAAAAAGGAGGAAACCTGAAACACAGTGCAAACAGCTGATTTTTGAGGCTCTGATTTACAAGATATTTGACCATCTGCTTAATATGAATCATGTGACCTGAGTCATTGATTTCAGTAGGACTACTCAGCCTTAAATTAGGTAAATGCTTTAGCACCTTCTTGAATGGGGGGCCCCAAATTGCAGTGTAAGTAGCAGCTGGAAGATACTTTCTCTCACTCTTCTGTGTACTGAGTTGCTAAATCAGGATTGTATCAAAAGGCTAGAATAGTTTTCTGTGTTGTATTATAACAGTATTATTACATCAGCTGGCTACGCAGTTTCCTCCCAACGAAACGGTGTTCATGCTGGGCAGAGTGCCAAAACTCACTAGTCCCAGTGAAGATGCTAGCTCAATGGTTGCCAAGCTGTGGCCCAGAGGCCAAAAGTGGCCCCCGGGCTATCTCAAAGTGGTCTGTCATTCCCCTCCCGCAGGCTGCAGTCACTACCTGAGGACCTAGGTGGCGTGTGTTGCTGTGGGGGTTGGCTGGCTAGTGCAGGCTGCTTGCTGCAGACAAGGGGATGGGAGACCCTCACTCCCCTCCCTTTGGCTGTAGCAGGGAGCATGGCTAAACACTCCTGATAAGCGCCGGGGTCCCTGCTGGAGCCAGAGGGAGCAGAGATCAGTGCTCCCCACCTGACGCCAGCAGAGAGCAAAATGCTCTGTCTGTGTCCCTAGGCACTGGGGTCCCTGCTGGTAGCAGAGGGAAGGAAGCACTGATCTCTTGTCCCCCTGCTATAGAAGGGAGCCACTGCCTAGGGACCCTAGTGGAGTGCATGGAGCTAAAGGACAAGTGTGGTCTCCCTGCTGCAGCCAGGGGGACAGGAGATCAGCAAAGATGCAGCCTCCTCGCTGAACTCCTCCTTTTATCTGGCTGCAGTAGGAGTGGGGCTGGCGGAGGAGCTTGAGGAGGGGCAGGACTCAATCAAAGCCTTCTGGTTTGTCACCCACCATGACTTAGCTGCTAGGCCATGTGCTTCAGTGTGTAGTGACCGTCACGTACCTACACTAGTGCTTTGTCTGTGAGTGTGTGACATGCTGGGAGTAATTTGTAGGTGTAAAATAGTAAATGTAAAAATGAGCACAGTAGCATCCAAATGTTCATTTTAATTATGTAATGATTTGTTGTCCTTAATGGTAAATACATTGATCCATTATTTATGAGCTGAAAGGCTGGTAGTCCTTCAGGGTTGTACGAATGATATTTGTGGCCCTCGAGCCAAAAGAGGTTGGGAACCACATTTTGCGGAATTTCATTTTTTCCATGTGTTTCAGTTTTTGGAGAAGATCCAGACATGATCAGGGACGGTGGAACGATTCCTGTCGCCAGAACATTCCAGAATATAACAAGGAAGAGCGTGATGATGCTTCCAATTGGAGCAGCTGATGCTGGGGAGCATTCCCAAAATGAGAAAATAAGCAGGTTAAAAAAAAAAGGCAACATGAGAGACAAGAGGAGGGGCTGATGTACTAGTACTTACCCATAGCAATCCCAACATATTGAGCTGTGCCCACCTGATTCGAAGTAACGATCCTATCTCTATGTATTTTATCCAATAGAATCTACTTGGGGGGATTCAGTAGGGCTGAATTAAGGGGCCCCGGGGCCCCAGGCTGCCCACCACTGTGGACCCCTGGCTTGGGACCGCAGCCTCCCACCACCATGTCCTCCCTTGCCTGGGACCCTGGCTCCCCATCACAGCAGCCTGGGGGTGGGCTGGCACTGGGGGGAGGCCCCCGTGGCCAGAGGCCATTCTCTGTGGTGCTTCCACCCTGGCTCTGGTCCAGCTGGTGAACATGCAGCTTCCAGTGCAGCCCTCCAGGGCCCCTGGCCCCAGGAACACACCAGCTGTCCTGGGGGCAGGACAGGAGCACCACAGAGCTCGGCCCCTGGCCCTCGGGCACTGTCCCCACCCACCCCCCCTGTGCTGGCAGGGGCCCTCCTATTCCCCAAACCCTGCTGGTGCTGGGCTGGGCTGAGCGGGGCTGGATCACACAAGGGCCTTAGGGGCTGTAGCCCAGGGCCTCCCATTCGGATGGGGTCTGGGGCTTCAGCCTCTAAAGCCCCTGCATTGATCCAGCCCTGGTATTCAGACTTGTATATGCTTACTTTAGTGATTAAAAAATAAAGTTTTTGCTGCGTTTTATTTGTGTTGGTCCTGCAGAGCCAAACACAGCTAAAAGGGAATAAGATGGATTCTATTCCTTTTTACCTATTGACATTGTTGTCAACTTGCGTGTTTGTTGCAAGTCTCATAAAAAGTGGTGGTTTTTCTTAAAGTCTCTGCCAGATCCTAAAATCATGGGATTGCATGAAGATCTTAGCTGGCATTTAAAAAAATATATATCCTACAAGTTCCTAGTCCTTGTGATTGTTAAGAAAAGTTTAAAACGTGAAGGAAGTGTTCCCTAGAGTCTCAGATACCTAAAGACAAATAAAAAACCCTCAAGATTGATTTATTTTTTAAAGAAATCATACAAATTTTAAGTTTATTTGATGAGGTTTTTTGTTTGTTTTTGAAGCCTGATGCGTGGCTTTGGAATGTATGAGGTTGGCAATACTGGATTGTCTACCAAGTTCTGAGTTCATTTTACAGACCGTGAGGTTACACTGAGGGCATAATTTGAAGCAAATGGGATGAGGTAGAGGTGTCCCTGGCAGCCTGTTAGGACTGAAGAACCTTTATGATAGGTGATGATGTGTGAGATGAAAGAACTCAGCTTGATTCTTAGTATTCAGATCTGCATTTGCAGGTCTGGCATTTAGCAAAAAGTATCTTTTTGGTTGTAAACTGACCACATTTAATCTGGAAATCATTGAGAGACAGTAAACATGGAACCCCAGCACCACATTTAACAGTAGCTTTTTAGAGTAGACCCACATTTTAAGATTATGGACGGAAGTACTAAGCAGACACAACACAAACATTTGAATCCTTTGATCATCTTTCTGGAATACACAGATTGCTGCATGTCAGAAAATTCAGAGTTTAAATGGACATTGCATCCTTAATTATGCAGTTGTTCAATCATGCCTCCCTGCTTGCCTCCTATCATGTAAAGAAAGGCTGACCAGACAACTCTGTGTTTTTTAGGATGGGAGAGAAAATGTATGTCTTTTGCCTGACCCTTTAGTTGGTCTTTGTGGATATGCTGGTAATTCCCAGAGAAAGACTTGCCATTATAGCTGGCACTAATGACATGTTTATGAGAGACTTAGCAAGGAAATATGAATTAAATTGGCACAGAACACTGAGTTCTTCTTGTCTCATCCCTACAAATGGTTTTCCTTCCCTCCCCTCCCCTCCCCTCCGCTGACCCACAATAAGGCATATTGGTGGGATAGTATGGAGAAGCTGGCAATTCTATTTCCCATGTTGCCTTTATCCTGGGGATAAATTGGAGATTTACAATTCAAAGGCTCTTAATCTCGGACCCTCCCCACTAAATTTAGGGCCCAATATTGCAAAGTTGCATTGATGCCAAGAGGAGCTGAGTTGTGGAGCACCACGCTGTTAGGTTCTTGATGCACAATCTGTTTAACAACATTGATCTTCCTTTCTCTTTTTGCACAGGCACAATTACATTCAAGGAACAAAGCTGTTTGCAGTCTTTTTCTTGGAGATTGGAAAGCTGCACAGACAATTACAGGAAGCCTCCAACATGAAGACTACAAACTGAGGGACGCTGGCATGGCAATGATCTAAACACCGGCCTGTATTGGCTTAAGCAGTCTTTCCTCCTCATTTACTACTCTGGAGAAACACGTAAAAACAAAGAAATGTTTGGAAGTGCACTGCATGTCTGAAGCTGTTGAAAAATTAAATGCATGCCACTGCTTGCAACGTGCACTGAGTAGCATATAGACAAGATTTGGCCAAACCAAGTGATCTTAGTCCTCACTCAATAAAATTGGATTAAATATACCTTATGCGCAGTGAATGGAATGTTTCACTTTGTAAAGTTAGCCCAGTGGGAGGAGCGAATGTAACCTTCGGGTGGGCTAAAATTCATTTAATTGCCCTTCTCCAGTGCCTCACAGAGATCAATCCCAGTCCCTATGGAGAAAGCAGCTGGAGACCCAGAATCGAGTCTGTATGGGACTCACAGCAAAGATTGCTCAGAGTTATCCTTCCACGTTAAAATACTACTAAAAACAAACATAACAATGAACTTTATTAATTACTAACTAAATAAACCTTATCCTAAGAAAACAAAATACAATTAAAGAACAATCCTTAAAGAAACCCCGCAGGAAAGATACCCAAGAGTCCCAAAGCCCAGGTGGAGTTCACCCAACTCTCAGCTACAGTCTTTGTTCCAGTGTAGAGGCTTGAGTGGCAAGAAATAGCTGTCCTCTTCTTCTTTCTTTGCTGGAATCCTCTGTAGCATTCCATGCAGGCTTTTCCTTCTCCTTTGCAACCAGCCCTCAGTCCCATATGCATGTCTGCAAGGTCTGTTGCAGATGACTCCATTAGAGGGAGAAAACATCTTGTTCACGCCTGGCTCAGCTTCTCTCCTGAAAACTGAGCACATGGGCTCTTCTCAAAGCAATTCCTGCCTGCTGTCTGCACAGACTGCTGCTCTCATGTGATCTGACTGACCACAACCCATCACACCAGCAGGATACCCTGTGGAGCATGCTCAAAAATGCTACCACTCCCTGCCTCTAGAATTTCTGGTTGTGGGTAGCTAATCTGCCCAGCAACAGTAACCCACCCTCAGCAGGTCTCTCAAAGAGATAGCCCTTTTTAGGCATATGGGTTACACAAACACAGTTTGTTATTATTGTTTACTTATCTCCTCTTTTACAGTTTAGTGAAGATAGTATTGTTTTGTTCACTTTGCAGCTCCTGAATATAAGATTCTTCACAGCACCTCTTCTTTCCTTTTGGCTACTGTCCGCAGTGGGTAAAGGATGGGAGAAGGAAGGCTCCTGGAAACTTAAAGTGGTGGCCAAAAATAATAAACTTTATTAGTCTCCCTCTTCGGGACGCAAAGGGTTAACAGTTGGGCTGCTTGCTGGACTAAACTCAGAAGTCAGCTTCACAGATAACAAGATAGCCCCAGGGGATTACTTCACAGTTCAACATACCATGAGTTACACTGAAATAAACGTTTAGAATAAACCTTCCTCTTGGACTCTTTTGATAATTCAGAGATAAAGTATAACAAGACAGAGTCCAATACATAAACAATAAACATAACAATAATCCCCAAACCTACACCAATTGTAATACGTTGGGTTAAAACTGAGGTAGAAGAATTATTCACATTCAATCATGAGGAGTAAACGTGGGGGGTAATTCGGGTTCACATACGTACCATGACTATCAGGCAGGTAATTAGCAACAGCATGACGTCTTAAGGCGGAGGTTGAAATCGACTCGGGCCGGCACTCTCGGGGGAACTCCTACTGCAGGGTGATCAGGCCTACCAGTTAACTCGAGGAGACTCTCTCGTGCTCCATGCGGCATGGAAGCTTTTATGGCCCAGGCCACGGCTTCCTGCCGAGGGCTGTGATTGGCCAGATTTCGCTGCAGCAGGAATTTTGGGGCGAGGGGTTGCCCGGTTCCTCCTGTCCTTATTTGTGCAAAGGAATTTTCACCAGCTCTCTAGGTTCCGGGTCAGAGCCTTCTACACCCCTGGGGGGGGGGGGCAGAGCAGCCATGATTGACTTGCCCTTCAGCACATGGGCGAGGGGGATGACCCACCCCTTTGGGAGCTGGCTGAGAGCGAATCAGGGTCCGAATAAAGCATGTTGATAGTCACAAGCCTAGCAGCCAGGAGTTCTCTACGTGCAATAAAGCATGTTGATAGTCACAAGCCTAGCAGCCATGAGTTCTTTACATGACCTGGGGGGCAGTATCTGGTATGTGACCTGGGAAGAGTATCTGATAAAGAGTTTCTCTACGTGACCTGAGGAGAAACAGTTTCTATGTCTTTATATCACAAGGGAGGTGGCGGCCAGTTTATGGGGTGCTCATAACAGCACCTTAACAGCTACATATGAGAGTCAAATGAGATGAGTTGCAGAAAAATATTTCAACTGGCTCTAAATTGTCATCACTTTTGAAGGGCTAAGAACTAACTGAAACTAAGACAAAGACTACATTTACATGAGAAAGTTACTTTTGATAGATTTTTGGGTCAAAACTCTGGAACAACTTATATGAGGAAGACAAACAAGGTTTTGTGTCAGGTTCAAAATGGGAATGATATCTGTCACACAGTTAAGTTACATGGAGATGGAACTATCAATCCAGTTATCAACTACAGAATAGTGAGAGAAAAGAACTTTATATTGCATAATGTTATTATATTTGGTGATATTATCCCTTTTATTGTCAAAAAGGTTAAATATATATACTACATACTGGAAACTAACCTCTCTTCTTTTTTACCCTACATAACAATATGAGTACAAGGCACCTGAAAGGGCAGAAAGCTGAGAGGCAATTAAAGGAAATGCTATATAATAATTAACTTGTAATCAGCTGCCTCACGAGATCGTCAGGATAAATGCTATAATGGAATTTTTTTTAAAAGCTGGACTAATTTCTAACCATCCTTCTCGTTTGCAGTTATGCCAAACAAAATAATGCAATAATTTGTGCTTGTGCAAGAGGGCTTTTCTCTGCTGCTGAAAAACAATGGCTATGTCTACACATACTAAAGTTAATTCGAATTAGTTAATTCAAACTAACTAATTCAAACTAATTTTAGTTAGTTCGAATTAACTTAATTCGAACTAGAAAAATTTAGTTTGAACTAAGCAAGTGCCATTCATTCAAATTAGCGAATTGCATTGAGTTCAATGGGCCGGTTAGTTCGAACTAAGCAATTAGTTCAAACTAACATGCCCACATTGGTTAATTTGAACTAACTAGTTTGAATTGACCCTTAGTTCGAATAGCATATTCAAATGTATTAGTATGAATTAAGGAAGCCCTTAATTCGAACTAATTAAAGCCTAGTGTAGCGATGGCTTTAGTTAGTTCGAATTAAGCTTCCTTAATTCGAACTAACTTGCCAGTGTAGACATAGCCAATGTGTGCAGCTTCTCCAACTGTGATACAGACTTTGGTTATTGCTTCCAAAAATATTTTGATGGTGAACTCCTGTTAAGATCTAGTAAACTGCGTTGTTGGAGCAGGTGCCATTATATATCACTGTTACACATAGAATTGCAAGTTATTATTTTAGCCTATGGGCAGTAGATATCTACCAGCTCACTCCTGCTAAAAGGAATGCTGGGCTGTATAAATACCTGCAACTCTTACAATCATCAAGAAGATTAGTGCAGTGATCTTCTCTAAATCTGGGACCCAACTGCACCTGGCTCCTCTTGTCCATCCCTGTAAATTTCTCCCAGATCATCCCATGTTGCAGGAGCCCTTAAAGTGGTAGCAATCCTTTTCTTCCAGATAGCCAGACAAAGACTCCTCTGGGGTTGCAATGGGTTGCAACATCTCATGCAACTTAGAACAAGAAGAATCACTTCCTCAAAACTGTTGAGACCAGACAACATCCCTTTAATTATTATTTCAGTTTGAAGGCTCTTTTTAAGAATTGGTTTTTTTTTTTAAAACTGAGCGCTAAAAAGCTTTTCTACAAACAGGGGTGTCTGGACCTTTTAAAAACAGAATTTCAATTCCTGTTGAACACTAATGAAACATCTCAGAAAATAGGCTGAGTGAAAAGAGGTACAACTCTAATTTTAATGCTGCTGTGAGAATCTTCCAGCACAAAGACAAAAGAAATATAATGATAAAAAAAGAATTACAACCCTAATGCAGGTAGATATTAACAAACTATATATTCCTAAGGACAATGCAAGACGGTACTGAGCCAATGAAAAGATGACATCAATGAATTTGGAATCTAAGTAAACCACTATAAGAGGTGTGTTTTCTGCTTCCATGAAATTTGAGAAGGGGACATCAGACCCTGAAGTCAGAACCCAACATCACGCTCTGTGCCTCCGTCTGTATCTTTGCAGCATTCACCAATTAATCCTGTCCATCTCGAAAACAAGCTGCAAAACCAGTTCAGAAGAAACAGAAGAGAATAGTCATGCAGCAACAGCAAAAAGTCAATCTTCAATCTCTGATGAATCACCAAAACTCTAACATGGAGTAGTGAAATGAAATAACTGAAACATTGCTAAGAGAACAGATTTGAAAACTTCTGTAATTATTTTATTGGAATATTGACATGTAATTGTAACTGAATAGTTTCTCCTGTTTAATCACCAAATGATTACATCATATATTCCTGGAGAGGATATAGTGGCTAAACATGAGGAAACACAGAAACAGTGGAATTTAACTGGAATTAAGATTCTTAATATTAGGTCATTAGCTTACAACAGTTCCTTAAAAAGCTTTAAAGGCTTTTTCTAAGTAACAGATTTCAATACTTTATTTAATTTCTTTGGATTTTAGATGTGCCTAAGGTATCAGTATAAGTTGGTAGAAGCACAGCCAAAAAATTGAATTGGGGGTTTCTAACTAGTACTCAGCTCTAACCATCACATCACATTCTTTCATTCAACGTTTTCCTTAGGATTTGCTGAAGGTTGGAACTCTATATTCTCTCCGGTCCATGTAGCAGATCACTGCATTCTCTAGCTCAATGGATTTTGGCCTGGGAGGAGACAGTAGCAATCATTGACTTCTGCTGATATTTTCCTCTTGCTCTGCGTACTTAAAGTGCAGCTAAGGTTCCTCTAACTCTGATTTGTTCATTATAACTGGTACATCTCTTTGCAAGTCTTTAATTTCCCTTGGCAGCAGAGTTTTCTGCTCTTCTTTCCAGCTGGCATTTTCAGGTTTTTCAATGTGCTGCTTTCTGTCATATATGTAATTTAAAATAGTTAAAGAGCCTTTAATTTCATATGTCTCTACTGGCAAAGCTCTTTGAGATGCCCTAAGTGTTTGCAGCATTTTTCCCAAAGCCATCTTCTTGTCCTGTGCTGCTTGTTCTGCATCCTCTGCAATCTGTGGAGCTCTGTTCTGGAGAGCTGTGTGTCTAGGCTAATTACATCGGCAACCACCTAAAGGAAAGACCCAAACAATCATTTCACACATGAGAATTTACTAATGATTAATTTTGAAAAGCTTAGGGGGGAGAAAGGAATCTCTTGTCGCAAGACTTGCAGGAAATAATCATGTAAGAACACTATAGCAGGGTTACATATCTTAATAAAAGTGTTCTCTTTGTAGTAAGTCAAGACAGCTGAAGAAAGGAATCATTGCATCATAATCTGCCTGAAATGAACAATAAGTATTGGGTTTTAGAGGAGAGCTGTATTGCATAGGCAAGCTCATATTAGTCAAGGGCAAAAAGGAACACCAGTATCTCCAAGTTGATCAGGGCAGCTCAAATATTCAGAATCTAAGTAACTGAGGCCTTGTACACACGATCAGTTTATCGCACATTAAAGCTCGTTGCCGCGCGATAGCAACAACGGCGTACACACGTGCAACAGAGCTGTTGCGCGTTAACTGCCTTGTTGTTGTGCAATCCAACAACCACTCGGACGAGAGTGGTAACAGCTGTTGCGGATCATCTGTTGCGCGTTTGAGCTCGTGTGTACGCTTACCGCGCAATGATTGGCCTCCGGAAATGTCCCAGAGTGCCAATCAACGCCACTCTGGGACATCGGAGCTGTAAACTATGTCAATTTCACTGCTCTAGCTGAGCAGTGAAATTGACATATGGGCTCCCGGAGTCAGCTGAAGCCGCGGTGCTTTAAACCGTGGCTCCAGCTGATTGCCGCCCCAGCTGGGGGATCGGGTGGCGTCAGA
>ML685766.1:32599286-32671786 GCA_007922175.1 Pelusios castaneus
GGGAGCTGTGCTGGGGTTCGGATGACAGCGGGGGCTGGCAATGCAGCCCCCCCTGCCACCGGAAGCCCTGCAGCTGTGCTAGGGGGCTGGCTGTGGGCAGTGCACGGTGGGACAGGTGCCCACCATGCACTGCTCTTCTTTCGCAAAGGAGCATTCCAAGGGTGAATGCTCCTTTGCGAAACAAAGTGCACGTGTGTACGCGAGAAAGCGCTATATTTATAGCGCTTTACTTGTCCCGCAATAACTTATTGCGGGACAAGTATGCTCGTGTGTACATAGCCTGAGACAGATGTTTAATCTACAAATATTGTTAACAAAATATTTGGAGAGACTAAATAACTAATGGTAATCAGGTGAGAGGGGGGGAATGACTTGTTGGACAAGAGTCTGTAGGAATCTGAGATAAAAGGAAGTCACAGTTCAGATTGTTACGTTTGTGCAATCATCTTTGTGACCATCACACTAATGAGACAATTTTGGAAGCTGTTCCATTCCACAGCCTTGGTAAACCATTTCCTGATTTGTTTTTATGCTTTGTAATTGTTATGTTGCATGAAATAATTATGCTACAGTCTAAACTGAGTTTGAGCATTTCTGAAAAAAATCACAATATTTAGAAGTCAGGACGGTATTCTGTTTGGGGAGTCCCAGGACATAGGAGGAGGATGTAGGAAAGAAAGAGAGCCAGGCATTTTGCTTTTAATCACAAGCATCGTTGTGTGTGTGTGTGTGTGTGTGTGTGTGTGTGTGTGTGTGTGTGTGTGTGTGTGTGCGCCCGCGCTCTTATATAAATATATGTAAAGAGTGTGATAACACTGCAGTTTTGGCAAAGTTAGAGGTACTATCATTAAAAGCAGAGGAAAAATAGATGAACGCACTGAATATGCAAAGAGCAATATAACTTCAAAGGAGTTTATGGAGACAAAGCAAATTTTAGGAGGGTTAAATTGACTTAAATAGTTTTATAAAAAAGTAAAAGAATTCCAGATTGCCTTGCTTCCAAGCAATTTATTATGAATTGAGAGACACTTTAGCTTTTCAAGGATCCAGTTTTGTTCCCTCTAAAGAGCCAATGGGAAACTTTTGTCATTTTCTGGCATCAGGACTGGCACAGGTTATGGAAATTTCAACAAGAAAAACCCTTTATTTCTGCTAGACATAAAAAGAAGGGCAGTCATAGAAGCTAAATTGATAATTAATAGTAATTAATATAATAATGGTGCTTATATCACACTTTTCATCTATTGATTTCAAAAGGCTTCAACAAGGAAACTAAATGACCAGTCTAAATTATACCATGATGAGCATGTATTAACCTTAAAGAACAATCTTCTCATTCCTCTTTTTTAAATTTCCACGGGTCTTGAGTGCTTACTATTTTAAAAGTCAAAGCCTGATCCCAGCCAAATCACTTGGGAAGCTCTTATTGAAATGGGAACATGATTTGGCCTGAACAATGAAACCAAAACGATGTTCAACTTCTCTGTTTGTTGTTTTTCATGTACATAGCATCACAGGTGCAGACAATGTTTGGGGAAAAAAAGAATAGTATACCAAACTATTGAGTCCCTTCCTCTTACTCTCTGACATCATCACCATTAGAATATCTCAATAGCTTGAGTTCAATATTTCTCTGTTAATTTTGCATTGAATAACGGTTGACCTTCAAAATAAATGATTTGGCACAAATTACACATTTTGTAATGTTAAAAACATCAAAACAATGCTTAGCGCTGGTTTGAAATGTTTCTTAAAGAGAAAATAATTCTGGCTGAGAGATTACGTCAGTAACTGAGCTCACATGGGGTATGTCTATACTTGTTCAAGTAAGTCGACGTAGCATGTTTACACTGTAAACTTAGGTCGACTTAAAGTCGACCTTGCAAATCAACTTAGAGCATCCACACTGGACGCCTAAGTCGACTTGTAGGGGCTAGGTGGACCTTGGAGTGGTGCATGGTGGGAAGGCGGGCACCCAAGAGGTGCCCCCCTTAAAAAGTGCCAGGGAGCTCAGCATCTTCCCCATTGTACCAGGGTACATGGGGGCTGAGCAGAACAGGGGCAGGGTGTAGGAGCGGGGTGGGCAGGGCTGTGTCCTGCCCTGTGGGTGGGCATGCCAGGCCCTGGCTGTGCCAGGCACCCTGGCAGGGAAGTCAGTGGGGGAGCCCTGCGGGCCCTTTAAGTCAACTTTAAGTTGACTTAGGGCTAATCCGCATCTACACTGGCTTAAGTTGATTTAATAAAGTCAACTTAACCAGTAAGTCGACTTAAAACTAGGTTTTATTAAGTCAACTTAAAAATTCCTTAAGTTGACTTATGCAGCAGCTTAAGTCGATTTAAGGAAACTGTAGTGTAGATGCAGAGTAAATTAAGTCGACTTAAGCCTGCTTAAGTCGACTTAATTTACTAGTGTAGATGAACCCATGGAGAGGAGAGGAAGGGACAACAGGAAGGTAGTCATACCTTCCTGAATCATAGCCACCTGGTGCCAGGGCAAGTTAGGGCTGCACAAGAGTGGCCCTGATTTATGTAAATGGCATAAGGTTCCTTGGGGCTTTTTCTGTCCTCCCCTGGGGTGGGGACCTCCCATCACTGGAGGATAGAGCATAGCTAGAGCTGGCTTCTTCCCAGCCCTCCTCCCCTCCCCATTCTTTTTAAAACCAGGATTGGATGCTTTTTCTAAAACATGTGCTCCAGGTTAAACAGGAATTAATTTAGGGAAGTCTTATGACCTGTGTCACGCACCCCAATGTGCTCCCTGCCTCCTTCCTTCACTGCACAGCTGGGGTGGGAGATAAGAGGCACAGAAGGAGAGTTCCCCAACACAAGGAGAATTCTCAAATGGCCCATCTCTGGATCACTCAGGCTCTTTTGTGCCACTTGCTGCATCTGGCTCTATTAATGAGCAGACGTTATGGAGACGATTCTCTCCTGCACTTTGGCTCTTTTATACCAATGAGCACAGGGGCTGTAAAGATGGCAGATCTGGCTTTATAAGGATTCTCTGAGTGTGGGCGACACTTCTGAATGAGGTATGGGTACCATAATACTTCTCATACTACTTCCCATTCTTAGCTTCCAGGCATTGCAAAGCACCTATAATTACAGAATGCTCTCATTGCCTCTTTAAATCATCCTCAGGATAAAAGACCCGTAAAGGTGCTCCTGAACATAGACTTATAAGTACAGCATGTCTTTTTTTTTTTTAAGTATTCCATATCTGAGGCTGTGAAAAGACTAGGGCTGCGTCTACACTTGTAAATTAAGTTGACTTAAGCTTGCTTAAGTCGACTTAATTTACTCTGCATCTACACTACAGTTTCCTTAAGTCGACTTTATTAAACCTCCTTTTAGTTCGACTTTAGGCTTAAGTCAACTTAGGGTTACCCCAGGACTCCCCCACTGCCCTCCCTGCTGGGGGGGGTGGCACAGGGGGAGCCTGGCATGCCCCCCCACAGGACAGGGCAGAGCCCTGCCCACCCTGCCCCTATGCCCTGCCAGGGTCCCTGTCCCCCTTTGCCCCATTGTACCCAGGTACAATGGGGCAAAGGCTGAGCCCCCTGGTACTGGGCAAGGGGTGGCCCCCCTGCCACCATGGACCTGCCCAAGGTCCCCCTAGCCTCTAGAAGTTGACCTAGGCGTCCAGTGTGGACACTCTAGGTTGACTTTGTAAGTTCTCCCCTAAGTTGACTTAAAATTTAGGTGTAGACATGCTAAGTCGACTTAAAGTCGACTTAGTTAGGTCGACTGAGCTAAAGTCGACCTAAATTTACAAGTGTAGACATAGCCTATGATACTAAGTGGTCTCATATGGGCAATTCCCCCCCTCCAAGCTACAATTCCCCTCCTCCAACCCCACATATTTCCCCTTTTCCTTATTTCTGCAGCATGTCAGCTGCTACCATCAGGTGAATGGATCTATGATCTTACAGTGGTCACTTTAAAAGTATCCCCATTTTGTTCAACAAGTTTAAGAAATACACCCAGTACTTAAAATAGGTCACAGAGCCATAGGACTGGCAGCTTTTGAACAGTCTCTTGATGGAACACCTTTAGGGCAGCCAGTACTGCAGGGTCACAGCATGCCTGTTTCTCACTGTGGGCTGTGCTCAGTAAGTCCAACTCAGACTCCTGGTCAGAGACTTGGACACCGTTCAGGGACTAATGCACCCCAGATTGTCTTTGCAGTGCCACACAGCCTTTTCAGACCCGGCGGGTTTAGTAGACAACTGGAAAGCCTTCCGCTAGCACAGAGAAATAAAGGTTAAGGTATAGTCCTTTTGGGTCAGCCCAGAGCAATTCACCAGCCATTGCCGGGCCCTATGCCACCGTCTCTGACTTTTTTTCTTTAGTCATCAGTTCCCAGGTGAAAGAGCACCAAACTTCTTCCAGAAGCTGTGTCTTATCCCTTCACCTCATACCTCCCAGCCCTTTGTTCTTGAGCTGGGGTCTCCGCTTAGAAGCAAGGGAATCCTCCTCCTTCTGGGACATGTCCTGGTGACGGGGCTTTCCACTGTGTTCTTGGATTTTCCATCGATATGCATTGGTCTGGACTAGTCTTTTTTAACGATCCATTGAGGCTGCTCAGGCAGCTAGGTGACATCTACTCACCCATGTCTCTTTGACATGGACAGCAAACTTATTCCTTTTTCCCCACAGGAGAGCCAGGCAAAATATAGAGAAAAGCTGAATCACACACAGGATTAAAAATATATAAATGTACACAAAATTCTCCCTGTGTCATATCATACACCACAACTGGTAACATTTCTCAAAATGAAAGATACTTTTTGAGTGTGATCACCTGTATCGTACCTTGTAAGGACTTTCTCCGCTCATCTTCAGGGCATTTTCTCCTATTTGTGTTTTTTAGCTCTGGTTGTTATAGAGTTTCTTCAGCATGTTCCATTCCTCTCTAACTTCACTTTTCGTGTCTGATGTGTGCATCTCTATGGTGTACAGGGAGAGCATGCAAGTCACAGGAGCATCTGTCCCATACTGTTTATCATGCAAATACCTTGTGGCTACTTTGGTGCAGTTAAATGTGAGCCAAATTCCTATACTTTCTTTTATACTGAAGGCTTGTCTACGCAGTGGAGTAATGAATGCTACAGGGATGTGCTTTCTTATGTGGTTTGCATTAATTGGTCCATACTCTGCTGTTGTACTTTAACCGAATACTGTTTAAAAAAGTACTGCATTAAAGCACACTGGGAACTCTTTAGTGCACACCTCCAATATCTCTATGGGGCAATTAAAGGCCACTTATTAGCACACTTTGTAGAGTGCATTACCTCACAATGGCCATGTCTACACTTGTAAAGTTAAGTCGACTTAAGTCAACCTTGTTAAGTCGACTTAATAGTAGACATAGCCATCCATATTGGTTTTAAGTCAACTTAATAAGGTCGACTTAGCCCTATTCCCCATCCACACTGGCTTTAAGTTGACTTAAGAAGTTGACTGAAGGCTTAGGTCAACCTTCAGAGGTGGTTTTATTACGTCGACTCAAGGAAGTGCTTAAGTCGACTTAATAAAAGCCCAGTGTGGATGCAGCTTTGTGTAAGTCGACTTAAGCGTCCTTATGTCAACCTAAGTTGCTAGTATAGACGCACCCAATGTGAACAAGCCGTGAGAAGTATCTTACTCCATAAACAGCCTCGCTGTGTTCCATGGGCCTGTTAAAAAAACAAAATATTACACAACATGAACAAAGGCTCCAGAGTCTGGCCTATGTACATTGCTATTTATTGATTAATGCTCCCAATAAGGAAAAGAAAGTCATCTGGAGCTGCCTTGAGGATGACAAATTCTTCTTTTCTTACACAACCCACCATTCTAAAAGGGATTTGCAAAAAGAAATTTTTGCAGTGACTTCTCTTGTCATGTAACTATAATGTTGCGTCAGAGTTGCAACTTTAAGCAGAGATTCCCAAACACCATTCTGGAACATAATGTACCCTGGAGATCAGTAACTGGGTCAGACGCAGAAACTTTTCCTGATTATTAGGGATCAAGAATGCAGCTAGAACTGGAATAACATTAAATCAATGTCTTTCTTAGTTTTTAAACACTGACTGATGCTGATATTAACTAAGCTACCCAGGCCATGCTTTGCAATGGAAATATATCTTCCAGGAAGCACTCAGATGGAATGTTATATAAAGCCTGAGAATCAAAGGATAAACGTATTTTATAACAGTCCATTTTTCTTTTTCAGACTGCCATGGTGCTTGTCATATTGTTCTTGTCACTTACTACAGCAGCATCTGTGCCTTCAGATCAAATATTTCAGTATATCGACGAACATCAAAATGAATATGTGGAGGTAAGGCCCACTGCTGCATATTAAGTATCTATGTAAGTTTCTATTAGTATGAATTCTCAAAGAAGATGCAATTATTTTTTAAAAAGAAACCTCTGAAATGTTCAATTAGTCATCATAGCATGTTTGGTATTTTACTTCTGATAATAGTATTCTTTGCTATTTTTGGATTAAAAGTGACATACATACACTAAATTATTTTGGATAATATTTAATGATTTTCATATGAGAGTAGTAGTAATAACAATAAATGTCTATCTCTTGTATAGAGTTTTCATCCATAGATCTCAAAGTTCTGTACAGAGAAATAAGCAGACTTATGTCTGTTTCTTTCTACAAATATATGTCAGCTTTCTAAAAGTACTATGTATAGAAGTTATTTTTTAACAATAAATATGAATAAGGAGTCAATAGCTAAATCTGTACCATGTAGAGTTTTTACCTAAGTGAGGTATGCAAGATTCTTCCTAGGACCCAGAGGATTCCATTTATCTATAATCATAAGATTTATTGTAGAATGCACCTCTCACCAAACCATCACTATAAGACTGTATTCTGCCATATGAACTCTATATAAACATCAACTTTGGGTAAAATGATTCAGTGTTGTCTTCCTCACTTTGTAGACAGCATGAAACAATACCTCTGATGTGTGAACTGTCCTGTTCATTTCCAGTAGTAATTTGACACTGAAGCCAAGAGATGGCATTATAAATATTGAAATTGTTAACTATTCTGCTATGAATTATTTTAGCAGACACATCCATCTAAAGTGCCTCATCTGTTCCCTACCGCACTATAAAAACTTCCAGCTTCTCCCCTGACAATGTCTATTATGCAGCAATGCACTCTGAGTACAAAAAAACCCATACCATATTGATAACTATTTTGTCACTCAGGCAAGCTGTGATAGATGGTCATTTTACACCACAGGTCATAAAATATGCAAGTTACTCCCAGTGTCCAAAGACCCAATCACTTACCCCAGGTCAATTGTACTCAGATCTCAAACTAAAGACAACCCCTGTAGCCAATCCTGTAATAAACTAAGAAAAGATTAATGAACTAAGAAAAGAAATTAGAGTTTTTTACAAGGCTAACACATGAAACATACACACAAATGAGTTACACTTAGATTTAAAAAGGTTATATATGCTTCTACAATATACAGCTCTGGATGTCGTTTAGGGCTGACCAGGGCTTTTTTTGTGATGGTACTCAGGGGTACTGAGTATCGGCACCATTTTTTTTCATAGCGATATGGCCCCAGCTCTTACCACTGCTGCTGGCAGCCCCAGGTCTCTGGCTGAATCCTGGTACCTTTTTTTTTTTAAAAAAGCACTGGGGCTGATCATGCCATGCAGCATGAGGATCTTTTGCTTATATTGAGGAACCTTTGCCGCTCAGAGTCCAGACAGCAAAATGATCCAGATTTTTATTGTCAGGGATGTTTTTCCCTTTACCCCAGAATCCAAACTGATAAAACAAGTGTCTGCCACTTTCTGTAAGTGCGGAGGACCGAACGTCTTTGTCCTTTTGATGACTCAGAATGGTTCATTTGGTTTCCAAGGCTCTCTTGTTTTCAGGACCAGCACTTTACACTCATTAATGCGGCTTTTTCTATTTGGTGAGTTGCAGTGGTTTACAATGCAAACACTCAATATAATTTTATACCATGGGAAACAGACGGAATTATTGTATGCAACATCTTACAACATTATCTAAATGCTAAACGCATTCTTATAATATTACCATCTGTTTTCACTGTACTAAAGCCCTAATAAGCTATACTGGTTTCTAGCTATGCATTTGTCAATGTTCAGTGAACCCCCTGGATTTTACATGAACTGCTGCCTGATCTGTCAGCGTCACAGTGATGTTTTCAGGTAACGTTCATTTCAGAAGGCCGTGATGTCAATTTAGAGAGGTACGCTGCATGTAGACCTTCACTTTCAATTTTCTTTTTGTGCAGAGACTCAAAGACTGGGTGGCCATAGAAAGTGACTCCAATGATGCTTCAAAGAGACATCTGGTTATGAACATGATGCTTTTGGCAGAAGAGAGGATAAGAAAGTTAGGTGGAACAGTTGAGATGGTAGATCTGGGCATGCAAGAGGTAATACATTTTCACTGTGTTTTCAGGCTACAAATCTAAGTATTTATAACCAGCTTTAGTTTAATGCTATACCCATGTTACCTAAATGTTGTACCACTTAAGAAGTGCACCTATAAAATGGGCTAACACCGTAAGTATGGTTTTTCTTTGTCTTTTGTATCAATAAGTAGGAATAATAAGCCTACAAAGGGGGGAGGGGGAGTTCAATTTATATACACAGGCATCAATGGTATAATCCTGTTGGATTTAAAGGGCCATCATCAATTTAACAATCATGTTTTAAGAGGCAAGGGAGCGACTGAGTTGTGAATATCCTTTTTTCTCCCAGAGGGGATGCCAGGAGACAGTAGGGAATATAACTTCTGTTCCTGATCCCCAAGTTTTAGGGCAGATGGAACTGGATATTGGCAGAAGCATTCTAGCACTAGAGCTCCTAGAAATTTTCCCTGTCTCCTGAGGTCTGAGTTTTATTGATATTTTTAAAGTTGGGGGACTGGTTCAGGAACAACCTCCTGAAACAAAATAGTTTGCATTTCCTTAAAATCATTTCTTATTTCTGGACTATGACTAGCATTGTTCCTTTTGTTTGCTTCATATGTAACCATTCACTGCTCCAGAAAAATTATATGCCCTCGCTTAATATTCTAGCCCACTTCTATATAGCAGTCATTCTAAAATTGCTGTTACAAGAACAGAACTAAGCACAAGACATTCAAAAAATCAAGACAAGTAATATTAAAATCATTTCGGATGCAAATTCCAGTGATGTCATAATCAATAAATGTTTGTTTTGGAAGCCTCAAATCAATATATATGGTGAAGCTCTTCTATTTATTCTAGCTACCCGATGGAAATAAAATCAGTTTGCCACCAGCTGTTCTGGGAAACATTACAAAAGATCCAAAAAAGCCCACTGTTTGTTTTTATGGACATATGGATGTGCAGCCGGCAAAAATTGAGGACGGATGGTCAACAGAGCCATATACATTGACAGAGAAAAATGGTAAGTGCTCAAGCGGCTTGTACAAAGATTGACATGAAGGCATTCAGCATCTGGCTTATCGTATCTACAGTGAGACCCTTTCTACTAAAGTAGCTTCCTTATTGTGAAAGAAAAAGAGAAAGATCATACAAATACACAGAAAAAATAGTTTTGTTCATGTAAAATAGAAAACTTTCTGGGAAATGTCTGACTTGTCTGTGAAAAGATTTTCCACTAAAATACTTTGAACTTTTCTTCCCTTATGTGTAAAAATAAGAATTTGACTTAGAAATACAGATGCATGGAAGATCTTCCCCCAAATTCAGGTGGTATCTTGCACATATGCCTACACTAGAAATGGAAGGTAAAATTCTGCCCTCATCAAAGGCACAAGAGTTTTGCCATTGACTTCTGTACAGTCAGGATCCTCCCCTAGGGTGTCCATATGAGATACAACTTTTGTGCCTCAAAACCAGTTCCTGTCAAACCTCCAGAATCCATGACCTGCTGTTCTTCCATGGCCAGAATAGCACAGGGAGAATTCTGAGGCAGGAGGGATGGTTCAGACATGTAGTTCCCTTGATCAGCTGTTGTTCTCACCCATTCAGACTATTTATGTTCCTGCTGAATTCACGGGATGGGTGGCTGTATTGAATTTATGGGCATTCCTTGTCTGAGCAGGAGCAAAATCATATTGCTTTTGTATTATTGTTTTCTGCCAGTTTTGGAAGGCATTGAACATCACGTTGATCCCTTCTGTTCAGCTTGTTATATTTTTTCTCCTAGTCAACTGTCCATTACCAAAGAACTTTAATAGAAGTGAGCATACAAAAGGAATGACGTCCAATATTATATATTCACTACAAGTAAATATGGACTTTGCAATGAATACCATACAAATTCAATACTGGCATTTGAAATAACCGAGGTCGAGTACTCCTGCCACATTCTGAACACCAGCAGGGCAGCTAGTCTTGGCTACAAGAGACTTTGTTGTTATCCAAATATTGATTATTTTTTCCACAATGTAGAGCTCTGTGTTACATAAAGAACCTGTTTTAGTTGTATGCAAGATGGTAAACTGAAGGAGGAAATATTATGGAGTTTCTGAAGATTTTATATTTATGAATAGTTCAAAGTGTAATTCTATCTGAATAATTGATTCGGTAAAATATTGCTTCTTGGGGTTACATATTTATTGTGTCCCAGAGATTTCCATATCAAATATGGTTCATTTAAAGTAAAAAGATAGAAGATCTCTCTAGCAAATTCATCCCTAGCTGGATTTCTTCCGACTTGTTCAGAGCACAAAGAAGAGTAATAAAATTTCTACTGCTTATGCCTCTGTTACACCTATGCAACACCACTGTCTGCACTTGCCTACAGGATGAACTTTATTAGTTTTTATGATCTTATTCTATTTCATTTTCAAGGCAATCTCTATGGGCGAGGTACATCTGATGACAAAGGACAAGTTCTGGCTGTACTGAATGCAATTGAAGCACTTCAGAAACACGTCTGTGACCTTTTTTCCCCCCTTCCTTTATCAAGATGTTTATTTTCAATTACTTAACAAATTGCTTATATATCTTTTTGAAACATTTCCTCATAGGAACTTCCTGTTAACATAAAGATTTTGCTTGAAGGCATGGAAGAAGTAGGGTCCCCTGGGTTAAATACACTAATTGAACAGAGAAACAGTACATTTTTTTCTGACGTCGATTACATTGTGGTCACTGACAGTTCCTGGCTCAGCAACAAACCTGGTATTACATATGGGACAAGAGGAGTCGGCCAATTCTTTGTTGAGGTATAGTGTGCAAAGAAGTACAAACTTATATTCTCATTAACTCAATATTAGCTGAATATTTATCAAGTGGCTTCCGATTTATCAGGTCCAACTCTAAGAGCTGTACCGAGTATATAAACTCACAGGGTTAAAGGTAGATACAGGATTATAAAATGATTCCCTATCTATTATATTTGTTAGTAATTTTAAGTCTGAACTAAAGAAATCACCCCTTTCTAATACTGGTATATAGAAATAACAGTATAAGTTCACATATAAACACATTATGGGGCTAATTATCCTTTCAGTTACACCAGTACAACATCACTGAAACTAAACTAAGAGGAGAATTTGTTCCTCTTTATCTTCAAAGAGCTTTACTAAACATTAGCTAATGAATTAAGGATTTCTTGTACCCGACAGTCGCCAAGGAATTTATCTGAGATCATGAAATACATAGGATTTAAGGTTGAAGGTGGAGATTTATCATTGGTAGGGCTAGTGATCTGTCTTGATAAATTATAACAAAAAGTCACAGTCTGATAGCAGGGAGAGGGGAAAAAGGCAGAAGTCATGAATTTATAATGACAAATGACAAAAAGTAGGCTACATTATTTTAATCAAAATATCTTTTATTTTCCATAAAAACTACTTTCTGCCCTATAAACTAATATCTTAAAGTGATTTAAAACTCTTATTCTAGTGCCTGTTGGTCCAACGGCAGTGCAGGAAGTTGGAAGTATAGCTCCTACTCTTTCTTCTTCAGCACTAATTCTCTACCTCCGCAAAAGGCCTCTGGAGCACCAGTGTTCTGCAGATGTTTCTCATCATGTCCGCTTCCTAACTATGTTTTACTCAGAAAAACCCAGCAATATTGTGGCATTTCATAGCAAGCCCACCCCCAATAACAATAAAAATGGAATGAGTACATAATTTTAATGCTTAAAGTTTCATCCTCATTGTCCAGAAAATATTTATTCTATAATACATGTGGAATGGTAGAAACAGAAAAACATCAGTTCTCATTTTTAATACCATTCAAAAAGGTTTCCAATGTATTTAGCAAAATTATGTGTCTGAAGATTGGTGTCAAAAAAAGTAAATGGATAATAGGTTTTTTCATATAAGCTCAAATAAATAGTATTTAATGAAAGGGACATTATTAACACATTTGGTTACAAACAAAACAAAAAAAATGCCTATAAATTATGGTGATGCATCTACAAACCCTGAAATAAAAATGATCATAGAACCAGCCTTTCTCAAGATTTGTAAAGGAAGTATCACGTGTCTTTATCTATTCTATTTTTTCCAGGTGGAATGTGCTAAATATGACTTACATTCAGGAACTTTTGGGGGAATATTACATGAAGCAATGAGTGACTTAATATTTCTGTTAAGTAAGTATTGGTTTAATTATCTAAGAATAAATGTAATGTTCTAGGTCTGTTCCATTTCAAAGCATACAGGTATTTTTCTTACTCACACCAATTAATAAAAAGCACAAGCACATGCAAACATAAGTTACATGTACTGGGGCCAGTGTTGCCGTTGTTAATCAGGCAAAACTCCTATCAATTCCCAAGGACTAAGTAAAGAAAACTTCTGGCTTGGATCCCTGTAGTATGCATAATTGCAAGTTCTGCGGCATTTAATCCAATGGTGTAATTTACTTTAATTATATACGGCCAAGTTAATTTAAATGGACGACTCACAAAAAAAGGAACAACTCAGTGTGACTAGGGCTGGCAAAGTTGGGCCCATATTCATTTTAAAGCAACACCAGCAAGCTATGTTTACTTTAATATGTGTGTTAACATTGCAACCCAGTTCTGTTTGTTTCATGTATTGTGTGCTAACTAATAACATGAAAGGATTCTGTGCTGTTAAGCAACACTGGCTCTTTATTAAAGCAAATATTTAAACAGGTGCAGCAATTGCAACTAGCATTCAAACTATATGCAGAGACAAACTTCCAATGTCTCCTCCAAACTCTTTCCTCCTGCGGCTTGTGCCTCTCCTCCAAGTCCTACATGAGTTGCTATGCAGTTAATCATTTGACTTTTCTTACAGCATGTGGCATTTTAACTACATTAATGCATTTTTAAGGTTGAGATTTTTAATCAAATGAAAGAATATCTTTGTCAGTTAATAATTCATTCCAGAAAGAAACTGGGCCACCTTCACTTGCATCTAAAAGCAATGGGCCTAGCGCGCAAGCTAAGTGTGAAAGCTGCTTTCCTTTTCATACATAAATGGAAATTTAGTTCAAACCTTTAAATAATATTTAAATAAAACCTTTAAATAAGTCATAACCTTTAAATAAAAGCATTAATCTCAAAAGATGGAAGACAAAGAAGGGCAAAGGATTCAGGTGAATTTGATAAAATATGAATAAAGCAAGGAGATGCTTAAAATAAGAGAATGCACAGTACAAAGACATTGAGCAATCAAAGCAAGAACACTATCTTGTGGGAAGGGCACTCATCTAGCCAGGCCGCAACCTGTTAGCTTTAAATATGGAAGAAGATGGAGTTTACTTGGATTGGTATAGATTTTCTTTTTATGTATCCAGCCACTCTTTTTTCAGTTGCAATCTACTTTGATTTTCATTATTTATTTGCCTTAGGAGACATTATTTAGGTTTATTTCTACCAAAAATGTAGGTTAATTTGAAAAGTTAAGGAAGGATATTTGTAAGGAAATGGTGATGAACAATACTCATCCTGAGTAAAAGCTCCTAATCTAATGTAGCTAATCTCTGTGTCTGACTGCTGTTGTAGAGCATTTTTAATGTGTCAAAAAAATCTATATGGTAACAAAATATGTACAAAGTAGGTAAATTTACAGAGTTGCATCTTTCTCTCCTATACACATAGGCTGTCCCCACTGTTAATATATTTGTGGCAAAAGAGAAACACATACTTGTATCTATTATAATTTACTTATAATGCTGATTGGCAATATGGCGTTGGCTTTTGAAGTTTGATGTACAGCAACTTTCATCTTTTTTCCCCCCTTCATTGGGTGTCTAAGAACCTCATGGAGATTGACTGCCCTGATACCTCTCCTCTTCTACTTCCTCTCCTGCATAGCTCTCGTTAGGATGACTTTCCTTCCAGAAGGCTGCTTTATCTGAACCCTGTCTGCTCTCTATGGCTATAGCTACACTATAAACTAGGGGAGTTCCCCTGTCTGTGTACATATACACTTACACTAGCTCTAAGCTAGCAAGAATATAAATAGCATTGTATTTGGTTGGCACCAGATGGCAAGGGTAGTGGCAGCTGAGGCATGACTGATCTCTGCTGAGTAATGACTAATTTCAGATGAGTAAATCCTTGGCACTGCTCAGCAGTGCCTCTGTGGCTCCACCGCTCATTATACATGTTAGCTGGCTGACAGCTAACAGGAGTACCTGTATATCACCAACAGGGAAATCACACACCTAGCTCAGAGTAGACATGGAACATATATCCACAAGTTACTTTCTCTCCCAGGAAAAAGTGCGGTGTGCTGTTTCTCCTATCTCCAATGCTCACAGAGACAGCAATTCATTTTACAACTCAAATTAACACCCCCCACATGACAGTGCCTTGAGTTGCCACTAAATCACATCTGTAAATGGGCGTTACATAAATATTTAGGTTAGGCTCAGAAAACTGCAGAGCTTCAATTATAAGTGACATTAAAATATAACTGCAAGTTCTAATAGAGGGTTAAATATGGAAACGATCTCTGTAGTTTTGATGCACATTTTGGCTGCAGATTTCTGTTGTTCCTACAGGGTTTATTAGACTTGAATCTTCTTTTTCTGGACCAATTAAAATTCATTTGGATTCTTCTCCAGACACACTTGTAGATTCTTCTGGTCATATCCTGATCCCTGGAATTTATGAAGCAGTAGCTCCTCTCACTGAAAAAGAAAAGAAATTCTATGAGGAAACTGAATATGACCCAGACCAGATTAAAGCCAAATACGGAATAAAACAGTTTCTTAACAAAACTAAGGTATATGTTACATTTATTTTTATATTGGTAGTAGAATTTTCCTTTACTGGTTTTAGTCTTTATAGCTAGTATAATAAATCAGAGTCATACTGAAGCTCTGTTGCTAGCATGGAGTAAGAATTTGTGTATCCCAATATTTGTGTATCCCAATATATAAAACTATGGAGTCACATTTTTAGTCTTCTCTCCAAATCCATCTTCAACTGAGAATGTGACTTACACAAAACTCACCTAAAAATTGGAGCTCTTTAAAAATACATTAACTAAAATATTGGCCACTGTTCTATTTTAAGTCACTTATGTTCTTCTTCAAGTGGGCATATGTAACACCCATTACCATTAATTGAAGTTGTCAGTCCGTATCACAAGGAAACTGCACTGATTGAGCATTCTGGAAATGCAAACTTAGTATAAAATCTGTATTTCATGTGGTGTGGTTTGTTTTGAATGTTCATGGCTGATCTGGTATTATATACGCCTTCCACTGTAGCAGGAGCCATGACTCAAGTGTTGGTGGATTCTCTGTACCTTCAAGTCTTTAAATCATAATTTGAGGACTTTAATAACTTAGTCATAGGTTAGAGGCTTATTGCAGGAGTGGGTGGGTGATGTTCTGTGACCTGCATTGTGCAGGAGATTAGATTAGATAATCATATTGGTCCCTTCTGACCTTAGAATCTATGCCACTTTAAATCTTGAAGTTAAGGTACTTACAAACCTGATAGTTATATTTGAGATACTCTACTTTCACTGACTTGCTCTCTGGGCAGTACTGTAAAGACTTGAAAGCTGGACATCTTCACATGACATATTATGGTATAATAAATGGGATCTCTTTCATTTTGCTACAGCGAGTTATCTTTATGGAAAAAAAACCTATGGAAGATTTGAGGTGGTTATTCTCTGGGCAGATTTATAAATAGCACACTTAAAGAAACCACTCTTTTTGTCTGTATGTGGAAATAATACTGAGGCTGCTTGTTTGTGTCATTTATGCAATCTAATGTGTAATGTATCATTTATGCAATTCTGTAATTTATGTAAATTTGTATGTAAATATCATTCATGGACTCTGTAATGTGTAATATGCAATCTCTATGTGAAATAACTTGAAGTGCTAGTTAATTACAATTTGTTTAACGCTTCCTCTGCTTTAATTAATTTAAATTTGTACATCTACAGGAAGAATTATTAATGCTAAGATCACGCTGTCCATCTCTTTCCATCCATGGAATTGAAGGAGCTTTTTCTGAACCTGGAACTAAGACTGTAATCCCTGCAAAAGTAACTGGAAAGTTCTCAATACGTCTGGCGCCGAACATGGAGCTTTCTGTAGTAGAGAAACAGGTGGATTCCCTCCTTTTTATTAATTCCTCCTATCCCTGCTCATTGCACTCACCCACTTCATAATGAATGAGCTCTGCATCTATGATGCTTAGCAGAAAGTGGTCTCTTAGTTACATTTTTTTTATGCTCTGTGCCTCTTTAGCTGCAATTTGTACTCTTTGATTGTAACTAAGGATCTGAGTCCTGCTATATACGAAGAAACTAACACAGGAATCTATATCTTGTTATATGTTAAACAAAGACCATGCAAAAAAAAGTCATACTACAGTTTCATTATCTTTAATAAACCTACCCCAACAACAGAATATTGATGTAAATAATATGCAGGCACTCCATATCCCTCTGCGGGCAAATTCAAAACCATCTATCATTTTCTAAAATCAAACACAAATCACAACCATCAGATTCTGGCAAAACAATGGTTTAGGTCCAGGATTAATAATTTCTGAATAGAAGCTATTGACAGCACCAACAAATTAAGATCTGTGCATCAGCTAGTGTAGGAGTCGAGGGATGATGGCAAAAAAAAGCCAGCATAGCTGGGACTCTCTTCCCAAACCATCAACATTTCACTTTCATTCAGTGTCCAAGCAGTGAGATTCTTATTTCACCTCTTGAACATGCAGTGTAGTAGTAATAGTAGCCACGTTGGTCCCAGGATATTAGAGAGAGCATGTAGGTGAGGTGATATCTTTTACGGGATCAACTTCTATATACTACCCCACCCACCTTATATCTTGGGCATGGTAGCTGTGCCTCTGACACGTCACCATTTTAAATAAGCATACACAGAGATACTCCATTTATTTACTTCAGTATATACAGAAAAAATCATTTTTCATATCACTGCAATTATTTTCTTTAGGTGACTGACTATTTGAACAAGAAATTTACTGAACGGAACAGTCCTAACAGCATTAAATTAACCTGTCACAGAGGAGCAAAGCCCTGGCTATCTGACACAGATGAACTTCAGTATTTGGCTGCAAGAAAAGCAATTAAAAGAGGTTTGGCTGTTATCATGGATGGATTATTTACTAGACAATTATGTAACCTTTTGAAACTACTATCTACAGAAATGAAACCAGTTTATTTTCCTCATTCTGTCTGTACATGTTCCTATTGTCCACATGGTGTGCTCTTATTTTTATATATTTGTATACAATTGCACTTTCATACATAGCTGTCTTTGTTGATATGAAGCTGATTAGCAAGTGAAATTAATGTACATTGCTAACATTTTACTACACTGATTATCAAATATAGCACATATAGAAGAGTCATTCATGGCTCTTACTTTTCAGCTTCTGCTGTAATTTGGCTTCAGATGAACCAGTATTTGTGGTTAGTGGACAGATCCATTCTGTGCCCATGGCTTCAGCAAATGGGTGCAAGGTTTCATTGTGAAGTCATTGATTGGCTCAGGATCCTAAGTGACATAGCGGATACAGCTCGGGGGCAAACACAAGTAATGGTGTGGATGAATGCTAATACTTTGAATTCAAGCCAAACAATGTCAGATCATGGCTTTTTAGGGGAGAAAGGAAAACTCCTTGAGAAGTCTTTAAGTCTCCCCACTTCATCCCCTCACCACGAGAAAACATAGGAAATTAGTTCATAACAGAATAATGCCTTAGTTATTCAAATATAAAAGCAGGAAGGATACTGCATTAGGCTTTTAGAAATTCAGATTCATTTTTTAATAAAGTTTACGCTGTTGTCATCACTCCTTAGTGTTTGGAAAAGAGGCTGACTTCATTCGTGCAGGTGGAACGATTCCAATTGCTACACAGTTCCAGGATGTGACTAGAAAGAGTATAATGTTACTGGGAATAGGAGGACCCGATGATGCTGCGCATGGGCAAGATGAAAAGATCAGCAGGTACTTTTTACTCTTTTAAAGATCATAAAGAAAAACACGTTAATTTAGAAAAAACTTGGCATTTTAAAGATTGTTATATAATTTCAGAAGGAAAAGACCCAGCATTTTGACAAAACAGAAAATAAATACCTCCATGCAAATCCTTGAATTTACCCCACTTTTCAGATGTGCATTTATAACTCCCAAATGTAGTTGTGAAAAAATGGTGAAAATGTAGGTCTCTCACCTGTCCCTTTTTTCCTTCTGAAAAAAAAAAAAATCAGTATTCAAATAACACAGACATACTTGGATTTTTAGGAGTAATTAGTCAAATGAAAAAATCGAAGTTAGCTCCTTTTAAGCTAATTAAGTTAAAAAAGTTTGTCATCATCTGATACTTCTTGTCCCTACTTTTCTATGTCCTTGAGTCACTTCAACACTTGTATTGCAGTTCTAATAACTGGCAGTAATGAAATTATGTTTTGTTTTAATGAAACTATGATTGATAGTTGTATTGCATACAAGCTACTGGAAGCAGCTAGGAGGTAAACATAGTGCATAATTTGAAACTAAAAATGGACACATTTTAATTAAATAAAAATCTACTTGCAAGGAATCTATTGCAAGTTATAATCTTTGTGTTGAACAATAGTTAAATAAAAATGAAATACTTATCTTACTGTGGACTAAAATCTTTCTAATTTGGAATGTAAGCATAACCCACAGCTTCTATTTAAGCGGCTGAGGCTAAACATAGGGCCAAATGTTTTCCTCAAATTAGTGTTTGAGACTCCCATGGGCTGCATGAGGAGTTCCATGACTGTAACTCAGGGTATAATTTAGGGCTCAGTTCTGCAAACACTTTATTTGAATAATTGCATTCACGTGAGTAGTATCAATGATTTCAGTTAAATGTGTGTAAGTTTTCACAGAACTGGGTCTTTAGCGTATGAGCCAAAGCTAAGTAATGTCAGTAGGAATCTTTCCATTGACATCAGCTCTTAGGGTAAAGTTTAATAAAATACTGAAACAAACAAAGGAGTCCTGTGGCATGTCTAAAGACTAACAAATGTATTTATCACATGAGCTTTCGTGGATGAAACCCCACTTCACTAGATGCAAGAAATGGAAACTACAGCATGGAAAGGGATACTATAGTTTCCATTTCACACATCTGATGGAGTGGGATTTTACCCATGAAAGCTCATGTGATAAATACATTTGTTAGTCTTTAAATGTACCAAAGGGACTGGTTGGTTGTTTTTGAATTAAACAAACATGGCTTCCCCTCTGGAAAAGGCATTTAGGTGCCTATAGATGTAGATGGGTATTTTTAAGTGCCCAAATATTTCTGTCCTAAGTGATTTTAAGAGCCTATTTCTGAATTTCTAAATTGACTTGCAATGTCTTAAGTCATTTTTGAAAATGAGACTTCAATATCTAGTCACTTTGAGTGAGGCCTAAATACCTTTACAGATATGGGTCAATGCTCCTAAATCATTTAAGCATTTTAGAATTTTTTTCTCTTGGTCCTTAGTTATTTCGTGGCACATTGTAGTTTAATGATTCAAGCTTACTTAACCATCACAAGTGAAAATGATATGTATATTTATCTGGCTATCTGAATCACGCCATTGTGAAGATGGAGACTTTAAGGCTAGAAGGGACCATAGTGCTTATCTAGTCTGACTTCCTGTATAACATAGGCCACAGGATTTCACCTAGTAGCTCCTTCAATAAGCCCAATAACATTGTTGAACTTCAGCATATCTTTTATAAAAGCATTCAGTATTGATTTAAAGATTTCAAATGATGGAAAAAGCCATCATATCACTTGGTACATTTTTCCAAGGATTGTCTTTCCTGTTTAAAATTTGCATCTTATTTTCAATTATTTCTATGAAAGCCAGTATGTTTGCATATCTGAAGAACTCTTATGTTGTCTAAATGAAAGTATACTGTTTGCGCTCTTTTCTTTTAGAAACAATTTCATTGAAGGAACAAAACTATATGCAGCTCTTCTTCAAGAACTTGCTGCTCTGTGAAGAATGTGACATGGCTTCATCAACCTTTACAAACAACACTTCATGTATTCCATATCATTTTTGGAATATGTGTTTAATAAACATATATTACAGAACATATTGGATTTCAGTTAGCCTGAGTTCTTTTCCAAAATTTTAATCTTTAATTTTAAGAGAAATTGACCATGTAAAAACAAACCATCTGATAAAGAACACAGTAAATGACACGATTATCCCTTTTTATATTGCTGCAAAAATACAATTACTATACATGAGAAAATAATTCACCTTTTCTTAGTAATGGCAACAACTATTTTTTAGAAATGGCTTTGGACTCAAATGTAATACTTAACATGAAGTGCTGATGTGCCAAATAAATACAACCTTCTGTTTTCTTAAATTTTTAAATATAGCACTGTAGACAGTTGCCAGAACGTGACCTTGCCAGACAAGTGTTTCCTGGTGATGGTCTGGGGAATTGCTTAAGTGGCACTTCCATCCTGTGGTCTGTGCTCTGTCCCTTCCAGTCTGTTCTGGTGCACATTCAAGACCTCAGCCGCTCTCCTGCAGTGGAATCCTTGTTTCCCCTCTTTCAGGGTAAGGTCTGGTCCAGGCTGGCCCAGTCTGCATCAGTGCCTGCCACTAGTCTTAACGCCACCCACTGGTGGTCTGGGAAAGGTCCTGGGCCCGCCCACTTCTTTGGGCCCCAGCCCAGGGACCCTATGCACAGCTCTGGGTGCCACCTCAACCCACCACACGGTTCAGTAGGTCACCTGGGCCATGTCCTCACCACTCCCAGGTACCTTTCTCCCTGGCATCAGGGTCCAAGCCCTTGCAGTCTGCATGAAGCTGTCCCTGGTCCTGCCTCCTGCAGCCAGGCCAACAGCCTCCTTCCACCCCTCTCATCAGGGGAAAACTGCCCAGAGCTGGGGCTGCACCCTTCTACAGGGCTTTAAATCCTTTTCCCACCAGAGTGGGGAAACTACCCCACTACAAGCACTTACTGAACTTGTCTGCTCAAGTGCCTTAAACTAGTATGTATTTTAAACCATTCTCCATATCCAGCATATGGCTGAGCTGAACTATCCATTTAGTGAGAATTATTATAACTTTAAATTGTATTTTTTTCCTAAATGTGTCTAATAATTACAATTATCACTTTTAAAGTTTGCTAATTTCCTTTCTTATTAGCTAATATATTATCTTTCCATTTTCTGCCCGACACTATCTTCTGATTTGGGTATTTAATTTTAAAATAATGAATTTTATATACTTTTAATGTTAATTTTTTTGTTTATTTACATTTTAAAATGGTAACTTTGAGCAGGAAAGATCTGGCCACCCATAAATGAAACTCTGATGTAGGTACAGATATTGCTATCAGTTACTTTTGTACAATTTCAAAATAAATCCACTGATATTAACAGAATCACTGTGTTGGTGTGCTGAGAGCCGAATTTAGCCCTTGAAACTTCTACTTAATGGTAATTTGAGGCTATGGGCATTTGACTCATAGAAATCGAATTTTGTATGTTCACGCTGTCTTTGTGCACAGTATACCCTCTGCTGGCTAAACTGCAGAGTGTTAGTAATACAGCAGCTGCTCTGGACATTAAACAACTGATCTTACATTCCACAGGGAAGCGAAATTCTCTCTAAAATCAATTACAGCTTTGTAAGCATACGGCTTGCAGAATAGCTCGGAGTGGTATTTTCTCGATAGCTTTTTTAAAATAAAAGCAAATACATTTTTATATTTATAATCTTTTGTTTATACTAAAATTAAAAGTTTGTGAATGCCATTTTGATGCATTTTAACAGCTACATCTTGACTGTTTTTAGCAACTGATTTCAATTTTCAGGTTTAAAAATCTTGACAGTTAGAATTTAATTCAATGTAGGCATTGTGTATTATTGTACAAATCTCAGTTGAAGTTTAAAGTAAATTATGTATGTGTACTTATAAGAATGAAAAAAAGTAAAAGGTTTGTGTACAAAGCATGTTTTCCTTGAAAACATTGTTTTTTGGCACTACCGCCACACCTACAATAGAAATGGCTCCCTCCTCAGGTTGTGGAACATTAATGAAAATATATGGCCCAATCCTGAAGTCCTTAAAACATGTAAAACTCCCCAAAACATTCAGTGGATGTTTTGCTTGCATAAGAATCTGTAGATTAGGCTCTGTTTCTGCAAGCCCTTATGTATGTACTTAACTTTATTTGACTAGTGAATAAACGAAGTGTATTTTAAAAACAGCTGGCAGAGCTCCACCTATGTGATAAAAATTACAATAACAGGTACATAAATAATTAGGATGTTTTAAAATAGGATATAAAGAAAACACCACAACTGAAAAATTATTTTAAAAAAACTAAAGAGAAGTTTTGATATAGTTGAAGCTGGAAGAGGCTGCAAGAGCTTTGAAGGATAGGAGTAAAATTCAAAATTATCTGGACACACTGGAAAAATAGTCTGAAGTAAACAGGATGAAATTCACTAAGAATAAATGCAAAGTATTCCACTTAGGAAGGAACAATGAATTACACACATACAAAATGGGAAAAGGCTGCCTAGGAAGGAGTACTGCAGAAGGAATATTTCTGAGTCTTATAGTAGATTACAAATAAGATACAACTCAACAATGTAACACTGTTCCAAACCCCCTCCCCCCTATAATTCTGGACTATATTATTTAGCAGGAGTGTTGTAAGCAAGACATAAGAAGAGATTCTTCCCTTCGACTCCGTTTGATAAGGCATCAGCCAGCATTTTGTGTCCAGTTCTAAGGGCCAAATTTCAGGGAAGATGAGGACAATTTGCAATACGTCCAGAAAAGAGCAACAAAAATGATTAAGGGGCTAGAAAACATAACCTACAGGACTGAATTGTAAAAAAAGTTGATTTGTTTAGTAGTCGGGAGAAGATTGAAGGCTGTCATGATAATTTTCAAGTATATAAAATGTTTTAACAAAGAGGAAGGAGAACAATTGTTCTCTAACTTCTAAAAATAGGAAAAGAGACATTGAATCTCCATCACTGGAGATTTTTAAGAGCAGGCTGGACAACCACCTGACAAAGATGGTCTAAATCAGAGTTGTCAAACATGCAGCCCATGCCTGCACTCCACAAGACCCCACATTCACAGAGAGAGAGTGTGCTCTTGTATTCCCAGTGCTCTGCAATGCCATGAGTGTCAGATCTCATGGAGCGCTGGGTATGGTGAGACTGCACTCCACAAGATCACATGCTCTCCCTAACACAGGGTGCATTTACACTTACAAATTAAGTTGATTTAAGCTTGCCTAAATCGACTTAATTTAATCTGCATCTACACTACAATTTCTTTAAGTCGACATAAGGAAATTTAAAGTCGACTTTATAAAAACTTTTTTAAAGTCGACTTTACTTTATAAAGTAAAGCCAGATTAGCTCTAAATTGACTTAAAGGGCTCCCGGGCTCCCCCTGCCAGGGTATCTGACACAGCCAGAGCCTGGTGTGTCCACCCACAGGGCAGGACACAGCCCTGCCCACCCTGCTCTGATGCCCTGCCAATGTCCCTGTCCTGCTCAGCCTCCATTGTACCCAGATATAACGGGTCAATGCTGAGCTCCCTAGCACTTGGCAAGGGGTACCCCCCCACCACTGTAGACCAGTCCCAGCTCCACCAAGCCCCTAGAAGTCAACTTAGGTGTCCAGTGTGGTGCTCTAACTCGATTTGGCAGGGTCCCTTTTAAGTTAACTTAATTTTTGAGTGTACACATGCTAAGTCGACTTAGCAAAGTCGACTTATTTGGCCAGCTGTAGACTTAGCCACAGAGAGAACATACGACAGATAGTGGTATCACAAGCGCCATTCTGCATACACAGCACTCTGCATGCCATGAGTACCCTAGTATTTTGATTTATTGTGTGTACGACCCACTTGGACATTTAAGTCAAACCTGGCCTGCCACAGCAAAAGGCTGTGACACCCCGATCTAGAGCACTTACTCCTGCCACATGAAAGGGACCGGATTACCAGACCTTCTAAGGGATCTTCCTGCCCTGTGATTATGGGATCAAGTGCTGCAGAACCAGGGCCTGTCTTTAAACCCAAACATTCCTCACTGGAGGGAGTGGGGGAAGGGCAGAGACAGCTCAGATCTGGGAGTGGGACACTGTAAAACCCCAGGCTATAGGGCCAGGCTGGCTGTGTCAACAGTACAGCATCTCCTCCTGACCCATCCCCGGGCAGCCCTTCAGTCTTGTCTGCCCTTCTGTCTTCCTGCCCCCAAACCCCCCTCCGCCCCAAAAACAACCAGAGGAACGGAACCAGATGCTACGAAGACCCACAGGAGCGACCGAGAGGCCTCAAGAACAGATCCCGCCCGTTCCCGGCCTCCCACTGCTTTCCCCGCGGCGGCCTGCAAAGAGCAGGAAGGACGGTCCCTCCCCCTGCCCGCGGGGCGCTGCCGCGAGGCGCGCAAACAGGGGCAACAGCCGGCACCGCGCCCATCCCAGGTTTCACGTGGGGCCGCCGCGGGTGGCTGCGTGAGTCTCCCCCGAGCTAACCCCTGCGTCAGCCGCACCGCAAAGCAAACAGAACGGCGGCAGCGGCGGGGGGATGGGCGAGTCGTTCCGTCCGCTTGCAATTTAGCGCCTGTTCCGGCTCGGGTCTGCTGCCGGCACTGCCAGCGCTACGCTTGCCGGCAGTAGTCCGTATCACGTGACTGCAAACGTCGCCCGGGTCGACACCTCGCGCCCCCCCCCGCGCGCCTCGTTCTGAGAGTGACGCAGAACGGCGAATCTACGGCGCGCCACTTGTGACCAAGATCATCACAAGCGGAGGCGGACGGCTCCCCCCGTGCGGTAAGTGAAACCCATCCGGCTGCGGCCGTGTCGTCTCTTGGGACGGCCCTTTCCAGCGGGCTGCCTTTTGCAACCGTTACAGACGCCTTCTACAGACGTATGGGGCTCCCGATCGGGCAAGATCGGCCCTGTGCTTTCCCTAAGGCTTTTTGGGCCTCTGTGCTGCCGTCGTTTTCTTGCTTTTGTGGGAGGGCAGCCAGGAACTCGTTCACCAACCAATCTATTAGTCTGTCCCGCCTCCAACGCCATGAAAGGACATGTGAGTGGCTGTAACATTGAGGGCGGGAAAAATGTAAAACGCTGCGATTGGCTAACGCGCGCTGCCATGGAGATGGTTCCGCCCCCTCGTCAAAAGGAAGAAAAAAAATTAAGGAAGGGCGGGAATGCGCATGCGGAACGGGTCTGTGCGCGGTAGGACTGCGCAGGCGAATTGGGTTGTGACGGAAAGGGTACGCACAGGCGTGGAGGAGCGGGCAGAACGGTGGGGCACTGCAACGCGCATGCGCCGAGCTTTCTGTGCGGTGTGGCGAAGGCGACAAGGCGCGCGCGAGAAGAAGCGCCGTGTACCTGTTTCATTAGGAGTTGTGCGCATGCGCATAGCATTTTTTTTTTCCTATTGCGGAGCGCGCGCTTGGCGTTGCTTAGGAGCTCGGGGCTTTGTTTTCCCGTTTATCAGCCTGGTGGGGGCTGCTCGGAGGCCTACCATGTCTGGGGTTCCCGCCGCGGGCTGGTGTGGCGCCTGCTGCGCCCCAGTGTGTGGAGGAGGCCTGGACTCGTTCGCTGGGCAGGAGCTAGGTCCATGCCCCTTGTTGGCCCGACGCTCAGGGCAAACTACGGCTGCGCTCGGTGGCCTCATGAGGAGTGTCCTGCCTAGCCCTTGGTCCGGGTTGAGGCATGTTGTAATCTAAGCCATGGCCTATTGCAGACTGTGTCCACATGTGTGCAGTGAATGGCTGGCTTGTGTCGTGCAAAGCAGCACTGCTTCTGGAAAGAATGGTTTTGGTCACATTTAGTGCTAGTGCGTGGGTGACCTTCAAAAGCGGCAGTGGATGTGCAGAAAAGAAGTACTGCTGACCCTGAGAAAGTCATCGTCATAATTTTTTTTAAAACATTGTCAAGACATACAATTACCTTGTGCAGTGTTCAATGTGAAATCCTTGCAAATTGCAAGGAAACGTTTTAAAGATACGATAATGTGCCTCAAGTTAAAAAAACATAGGCAGATGGGCTATTTTGGGGGTGGGGATATGGGGTTGGGGTGAAGCTGGCAGCAGCCACTCCACTTCCACCAGGTCTGGTCTCCCAGTCAGGAGGTGGGCTGCAGTCACCCACTTCCTGCCCTGTCCTGGCATTTAGTCAGGAGGCTGTCTGCAATAGCCTGTTTCTGGCCTGGTCCTATCATGAAGCATCAAAGCACCAGGCCCAAGGCAGTTTTCCCGGTTCAGTGTACTCTAGTCTAGAACAATTCTTAACTTTTAGCAGGTTGCAACATGCCTGGAGGCACATCGCAACCTTACAGGACACAGTAATCCCCCCCAGCCCCCAGGCTGAATCTAGCCAGCTCCCTGACTCTCCATGAAATCCCACTGTGTGGCGAAACAGTAAGGTGTCCCAATACAGTGGTTGAGAACCACTGCTCTAGAGAAGGCTCCGAAGAGGACCAAAGAAAGTGCCGCTAGTCTAGCGCCAAACAACAAAGTAAAAGATGCAGTGAGTGGCAAAAGAATTCTTTAAAAAGTGGAAGTTAAATCCTATGAGGAAAATAGAAACATATAAACTCTGACAAGTGAAGTGTAAAAAAGTATTGGAAGAACAGATTTGAGACACACTCAAAAAGTAACACCAAAAATATTTTTAGGTACATCAGAATCAGGAAGCTTGCTGAACAACCCCTTGGGCCACTATATGATTAAGATGCTAAAGGAGCCCTGGAGGTTAAAGCCATTGCGGAGAAACTAAATGAATTATTTATATTGGTCTTCAGAGCTGAAGATGTGAGGAAGATTTCCAAACCTGACCCATTCTTTTTAGGTGACAGATCATTTAATTTCATATGATTTATCATATAAATCAACTTCCCTACTAGATCTCTCAATGATTTTTTTTAAAAAGGCTCCAGAAGTGATCCTCGTAATTATAGGCCAGTAAACCTAATTTCAGTACCAGGCAAATTGGTTGAAATTCTAGTAAAGAGCAGCATTATCAGACACATGGATGAACATGATTTGATGGGGAAGAGTCAATGTAGGTTTTGTAAGGGGAAATCATACCTCACCAGTCTACTAGAATTCTTTGAGGGGGGTCAACAAGCACGTGGACAAGGATGATCTACTGGATAATAGTATACTTAGCTTTTTAAAAGCCATTATCAAGATGCCTTACCAAAGGCTCATGAGCAAAGTAAGTTATAAGAGGGAAGGTCCTCTCCTGAATCAGTAACTGATTAAAAGATAAGAAACAAAGGATAGGAATAAACAGTCTTCAGAATGGAGAGGAAAGTAAGGGTGTCCCCTAGGGGTTTGTATTGGGACCAATACTATTCAACATATAAATGATTTGGAAAAAGAACAAACAGTGAGGTGACAAGACCCTGCAGATGATACAAAGCTATTAAGCCTGAAGCAGACTGCAAAGAGTTACAAAGGGATCTCTCAAAATTGGGTTACTGAGCAATAAAATGGCAGATGAAATTCATTGTTGATAAATGCCAAGTAATGCACATTAGAAAACCATCTTGCATATAAAATGATGGATTCTAAATGAACTATTACCACTCAAGAAAGTCATTGTGGATAGTTCTCTGAAAACATCCATTTAATGTGCAGTCAAAAAAGCTAATAGAAGGTTGGGAATCATTAGGAAAGGAATCGATAATTAGAAAATATATATATTTTTTATAAATCCATGGTACTCCCACATCATGAATACTGCATGTGGACCTGATTGCCCCATCTCAAAAAATATATTTGCAGTTGAAAAGGATATAGAAAAGTGCAACAAAAATGAATAGCTTCTGTACAAGGAGAGAGTAATAAGACTGGGACTCTTCAGCTGAGAGAAGAGATGGCTAAGGAGACATATGATAGAGGTTTATGAAATCATGGTGTGGTGGAAGTAAATAAAGTATTATTTATCCTTATAATGTGAGAACTAGGGGTCACCAAATGAAGTTAATAGGCAGATTTAAAACAAATGAAGGGATTTCTTCATACATTGCACAAGCAACATGTGGAACTCTGCCACAGGATTTTGTGAAGGCCAAGAGCATAATGAGGTTCAAAAAAATTAGATACATTCATGGAGGGAAGGTCCATTAATGGCTATTAGCTAGGTTAGCCAGAGATGCAAAATCATGCTCTGAAGTTTCCCTAGCAGCCTATGTTTGTTGGAAGCTGGGAATGAGTGATGAGATGGCTTACTTGATGATTACCTGTTCTGTTCATTCTCTCTGAAGACAAGATACTAGGCTAGATGGGCCATTGGTCTGACCCAGGATGGCTGTTCTTTAGTCTGCCTAAATACCCAAATAAGCACTTTTCATCACTTTTAATTTCTTCTAAGAAGCCCTTTAAGGTTAAGTACTTTTGATCCAACTTTACAAGCTTGCACCCTTTACTCATTTAAGTTTCTTAAAAAATTTCTATCATTAGGTCTATAAACCTTAATCTTCATTTCAATATGTGGAAGGATGGGTGGAGAGAAAGAGAGGGGAAAAAGCTCCAAAGTGTAACTTAATGAATTTTAGCAGCCACATAAATTTATTGTTTTAAGTCTTGTTCTCCTATTCCCTTATGCCACCTTAGTGTTTTCTTAATAGGTTTTTAAGAGCTTAGGAGCAGAGTTTTTTATTTATCTGTAATATATGAAGCAAATTTGTGGTACTTACGGGATAATAACAACTGGAATCCAAATTTCATTAGATATAGTCTGTCTGGACTTCGTAGCATTGAAGGTTGCATTACTAGCTCAGTTAATGTAAATAATTAGAGCAGATTGCTGCTATTCTTATTTAAATAATATAGAGGTCTGGCCTGCAGAGACAAACATCCCAACATCCAATCCTCCATTATGATGTAAAGGCTATTGGGGCCGACTTAGAATATTGGATGTTGGAATTTTCAGCAGATCACATCTCAGTATGAAAGATGAAAACTATTACAGGCTTCATTTTGGTCTCTTCTGTAGTCCCCTGGGCCAGAGTTTCTCAGCCTAATATGGCTCACCTCCCAAAATTAGAATACCAGAATGTGTCAAAGGGTCACATGGGAGCGGGTTTGGGTCCTGTCCTTGTGTTTGTGTAGGAGCTCCGAGGAAGGTTTTTGCAGAGCCCACTCTACAGTCATCCCACAGTGGCAGCGACAGGCCCAAGTAGTTAGCTGGGCTTGGCTTGGCTTCCTACTCTTTTGCTTGGCGCATAGGGTTGCAGGGCTGCTCTGGTTTGGCCTAGCTACCTCTCCGTTATGATGGTGCTGGCTGGACTGGATTTGGATGAGTGGCACAGCGACTCCATGCATTGGGTCACAGCACCACTTAAACAAACTTGGTCTGGCTGGCCCCCATCAGCCAGTACAGTCAGGCTTGGGGAGCAGGAGTAAGGTGACAAGATGTCCTGATTTTATAGGGACAGTCCTGATATGCAGGGCTTTGTCTTATATAGGTGCCATGTTGCTGTCCTGGTTTTTCACATTTGCTGTATATGGTCATGCTTAGGCAGGAGCCACTGCTAATGGCTTGCACAGTGTGGCTATTTAATAATTAATACTTACTATGTTTATATGTATATAATATATTGTGGGTAATAGGCATATACTAAGTCAAATGTTTTTTGTAGTAAAGCTATTTACTGGTTTGTGACAGGCCATTAAGATTTATAAATGGATCCTGAGCCCAAAAAGGTTGAGAACCACTGCCCTATGCTATTCACAGCAAGTTACATTCATTGTAAAGGTAACATTATAGTCATGCCAGCTTCATTTCATAAATTATTACAACATGGCCATATAATCAGATTATAGCTCATATATATAAAATATGGAGGTTGGCAGTAATTGTATAATCCATACATTTGAAAAAAAGTCAAATGCACTGATGTGGCATGAGGATGATGGATTGTGACTTTTCAGTATGTTCAAACATGTCAGTTTTATTAGCATTTTGGGAAATGTAATTCAAATGACCCATGTTAAAACACTGAGCCAAACCTTTACTGTCACTCTTCTATAGAAACTTTTCTGTATTTTAATAGGTTCAATCACTTCTAAGTTATTTAAAGTTTTCTTAGTTGAAAACTTTAAAAAATGCAAGCTTAGTTGCGTCTCTTTTATAAAAACATGACCTTTATGACCTGGATCATAACGACTGAGTTAATTGGTCTGTTTCCTCATTTCCTTATAAATAAGTCAATGCGGCTCTTCACTTGGGAGGGGGGTGAGGGGTGGGGGAAGGCATCCATGAAATATGGTTGAGAGTATAAACACACACCAAAAAAAAGTTATGTTTTCCGTAATAATTGTCACTTGAACCTTTGCATATACACAGTCTTGTATTTTTGCGTACTCTGTCATCTTATTGCCCTATAGCAACAACATTTCATATAACTATTTGGCCATAACTTTGAATTTTCTCTCATTTGTGCATTTACATTTTCAGCTATTTTGATGCATAAATTTATTTTGTTTAATTGAATTTTGTTCTCTTATGAAAAAGAAGAGTCTGTAGTGGGTCGCCATTCTTTGAAGAACAAGAAGGAAAAAATCCCAACCTGGTTTTCATGGGATTTTGCTTAATAGAAGATATCACAGCTCACTGTCTGATTTTAGTCATTCATTTAAAAAACAAAACAAAACACAACACCATTAGGATATTCACTGAAATCCATTTTATACACTATTAAGGTTGTGTATCAGAGTGCAGAAAAAATTTCAGAAAAACAGTATGCGTAGGTACTTGATAACAAGATTCAGGGCACCAGAACTGCTGAGCCCACTTTTTCAGTGCCACCTTAGAAGGTTGTCCATCTCATCAATTCTACATTATCTGTGGAAAGAGATGGGCAGAGGATGGCATCTTCATTTTCATAAAAACAAATGAGTCCTGTGGCATTTTTAAAGACTAAGAAATGTATTTATCACGAGTTTTCGTGGGAGAAAATCACACTTTGTCAGACGCTTTGAAGATCATTTTCATAGTTTACTTATCTTTTTTTTATCACCAGTTAATCAAACAAGCCCTTGCACGTGTTTTGGAATGTTCTAAAGCCATTGATACCTTACGGAGGGCGTTACCGGTTTGGGATTTTCTCTCCCGAAAGCTCATGCGATAAATAAACTTCTTAGTCTTTAAAAGTGCCACTAGACTCCTTGTTCGTTTTGCTGAACTAGACTGATACAGCTACCCTTTTGGAACAGGGGAAGATTGAGAGAGTTATATTACAAAAGCTGCATCAAAAATATTTTTGTTATAATGTTGTCACTTTCCACAGGAAGTGACTCAAAGCAAACCATAAAATGAACAAAATATAAAAGCCAATGTTTCTTGTATAAAAAATGTTTCATAAACAAACATATAGATTAACACTGTATAAGGTTTAATCCTCAAAAGCCTAGGACAGGCAGCTCTGGAAAATCAATTCCTTTATTTATCCATAGAACAAGTACTGTGGTCTGGCCCAATGTAACTCAGCCTTGCTCTGGTGGAATCCCTGCCGCAGCAGGATGAGGGTGGTTCATTTTGTTCGGCTCTTTAGCATCTCTGCCCAAGACCACAAAACAACATCTGGGTGCTCTTCACTAAGTTTTGTAAATCTTTAAAGCAGAGCTTGTCAAATGCAGTGGTGCACTAAGTGCCAGTCGAAAAACTAGGGTGCTCCCTCTGCTGAAATAAACCTGCCACCCAGTGTGCTTGCGATAGTGGGGGGCAGCGCTGCTGAAGCAGTCAGTGCCAGCATTTAAAAAAAATTTTTTTTAAGGGACCAAGGGGTGTTCCGCCCCTGAAGTACCAAGGTGCAGCTTGGGGCTATGGTACGATTCCAGGTCCTGGTGCCTGAGGTTTGTCAAGCCCTGTCTTAAAGTGAATAAATCTCTAAACCCTATATTTTTTCCTGATTTTGGATCTTTGCTCTATTTTCTATGGGTGTGTTTTTCCCTCTACAGATAAGGCGAGTTGAAACACTCCAAAATTTTTGAATACGTTATCAAAATACGAAATCAGACTTAACTAATATACAAATTAAAGTATTTAGCTACCTATGTATTAAAACAGTAGAGAAGCACAGAACTTAAAAATATTAAGGATCTGATATAACCATGAGTCAGGGCTTGTCTTCATTGTGGGTGGGATTGAAATTCAGTTTTATGCTGATGAATTAGAGAAGGCGCAGGAGCGTGATCTCCCTACACTCCTTACTCCGGCCACTTTTGTCCCCACTGGTTGTCCTTACTTCTTCCTGAAATGCATTGTACTGTGTGGGTAGCCATCCCACAGTGCAACTAGGTGCAAGGGCTTGTGAGGAGGCAGTTATTGTCCAATGATGTAAAGCATTCATTCCCCCTCCCTGCTTCTCAAATAAAAACTTTCAGTGCCTTCTTTCTCTGCTTCAGGCATGAAGAGGCACAATGCTGCACACACAGAGATGGATGAATTAAAATCTCCCTGGGGCTACAAGCAGGGAAGGACCTACATCAGGGGTGGACAAAACTGACTCACAGCTAGGCGCCAACAATTTTACTTGTGGGGCACTCCTCCATTAAAATTTCTGCGGTGGAGCTAGGCAACAGGCTACTAAAACTGGTTTCCTGGCGACCAGAAACACTGATTTATGGAGGCCTGACTCACATGCTGCTTACTTGGCTATGTTGCAGCACAGTCAGGAGCGGTCTTATGGATTCTGGGGCCACAGGCAAAAGAGAAGGATGCCACCCCCACCACATTTGTGGCCCCCTCCTTGACTTCCCCCCCTCGTTGGGGTCCCTGCTGGCCCCCTGCACCCCACTGCCAGCAGTGGGCTACCACCAGCCTCCTGGTCCTGTCCCATCCTCCATTCCCTTCCCTCCCCCTGGTCAGGGCTGCTGCCGGCCTCTTGGTTCCCCCATCAGGGTTTGTTGGGATGGCTGCCAGGGCTCTGGGGTGCTGTCTGCATTGCTCATCTGCTAAGACCACCTATGAGCATAGTGAAAAATCAAGAGCAGCGAGAACAGAGAGTTCTGGGATAGATCCCAGAGGCCAATGAAGTTCATTTTCACTGATCTTAGGCTACACGGACCTAAATTCGATTTGTAGAATTCAACCTTAGCCCTACACCACTTGGGGGGGGAGGAAGGGGGGAAGAAAGCGGGGGGGGTTATCAGCTCAAATTTTAGCTCCATTTAATTCAAATTTATTGCTGTGCCAGTGTAGATGTACACTGCAGGTCGACGTAAACAGCATTATGTCAATCTTCTCTGTCAGGGCTTAGTTACCTCTCTAATTTCTGGTCCATGGAAACTCTATAGGCCTTATTTGCTCCACACAGAAATCAGAATGTTGAGGTGGGAAACTACCTCCTTTTTGCTTCAGTGGAATTATTCATTGTCTTTAGTGATTCTGACTTTGGCTAGCCCTATTTTTCTAAATGCTAATTATTCTTCTGAAATCATTGAGGATTCTACAGAGCATGCTCAACTATCTGGGGGCTACCTATGTGTTTCATGTAGGCTCTTATCTACATCTTAACATTAGTCAGTCTTCTGAGAAGAACTCTTAACAGGGTCATATGTGTTCCAAACTTTAAAAAACTCCAACATCTCCCTATAGCTTTTTTGATTAGAGGGAAGTCCTTCTAAAGTATACCTTAATTTTAGAAATGTGCCTCCTATACAGTCTTAGTGGCAAGTTAAACCTCAATCCCTAGTCAAATTCCAAAGGGGTAGCCGTGTTAGTCTATTGTAGGAAGACAACAGAGTCCTGTGGCACTTTTAAAGACTAACAGATTTAATAAAAATCTGTTAGTCTTTAAAAGTGCCACAGGACTCTGTTGTCTCAATCCCTAGTGTAATAGATAACTCACTTGTACTCTCATCTGCTTTGTACATAGAGAATTGGGAAAGCCTAAAAATTACACCAGGGAAGTTCAGAATGTGGAATGCTATTTTGAAAGATGTATGACATTTCTTCAACAGCTCTGCCATGTGTGGTTTCAGGGCTGATTATCTTTTGTTTTGTTCCACAAGCCAAACCTTTTCTCACTAATCTGATTTCTTTGACTGCTTAGCCAGAATTTGTGACTTTACAGGCCAAAGGAGGTTTACAAACATTCTTGGCTTGCACAGGTTCTTAGTCAGTTCTGTAAATACGAGAATTGAAGCACCCCGATTTTGTGTATGCATCGTGCACAGTGTCTTAGGTCCAATGAAGTATTGGTTGCTGAATGTTCTGGCTTTTGGGATGGTAGAGGGATGTACATCAAGACACTTTTTATTGTTAATCCCAAAACTACCTATAGCAAGGTCTAACATGTACTTACTTCATTATATTCAAGAAGAAGGTTTGTGGCATGTTTTATCCTGGACTTTCTCTTTAACTTTTTTGCAGAAGAATATTTAAAAACATAAATAATAAAGAAGATTTTATTAACTCTTGGTTTTATAATATCAGAACATTATAATCTCTATATATGTGATATTTTTGCTTTATGCAATAGTTCTATCAAATTTTAACCAAGGTATAATTCAATTTCAATATGAATTTGTGTTTTATGAGTTTTTTTTTAAACATCCTTTGATTTTGATATACATACAACTTAAGGAAAAATTTACACTTAGGATTTACTAAAAAAAAAAAAAGCTTGACGATGTGTGTCATGTATTTGAGAGAAGGACAAGTTTTTTTATATATTGACAGCTGCCTTTCGTAATAGTGAGACACAAGTCTCTCCTTAAAGGTCATTACTTGAAATAAGAAACGTGATTTCTTTTTTATTCATATCCTGCTAAAGTTCCTTTAAATGCACCTGCAATTTCTCAAACACAATCTTGTAGTGAAGAATAATTTTTATAGGGAAGTTTCCCAAAATCAGTCAAAGCATATATGGAAAGTGATAGTTTGAAAAAAATAGGAAGTTTTCATTTTAAACATTTTCCAGCTTTTTTTTAAACCATTTTGTATATCAAATGATTTGACTGAAAAACTCCCCAATTGCTTTTTCTATAGTCTTTAAAGAGCATTAGTGCCCTTCACTATTTGTGAAGTTTAATGAGCTAGTTTTGAAGTGGGAGTAGAATCAGACCCTTGATATCTGTAGTTTTTTATTTTTATCTTGACGAACTTGGGAGAATTCATAAAATTGGCTATTAGTATGTGTTGCACAACCCACAGCAGGGTCTCTTTAAAAGTCCACACTGAAATTTGGAAGCTATAGAGCAATGGTTCTCAACCTTTTTGGCTCAAGGGCCACAAATATCATTTTTATAACCCAGTGGGCCATCTGTCTCCACCAGCAGCCTCCCCCGTCCTCACTGCAGCCAGATGGAAGCTGCCTCCTTGCTGATCTGCTGTCCTGGCTGCAGCAGGGAAACCACAGGTGTCTTGTAATCCCATATGCTACACCTGGGATCAGTGCTTCCTTCCCCTTGACCCCAGCACCCATGAACCCAAGCGGAGTGCTTTGCCATGCTCTGCTGGAAGCAGTAGAGGGGAGCACTGATCTCCCGTCCTCTTGTTTGCTGCAAGAAGCCTGCATAGGTCTTGTAGCCCTGTGGCAACATGCTCTGATTGGGTCCTTAGGCAGTGGCTTCCTTTTGCAGCCAATGGGAGAGGAGCAGCGGGCCACTTTGAAAGACGCTGCAGGCCACGGGTTGGAAACCACTGGTATAGAGAATTTATAGTATCTGAATCAGGCCTCGTTTCGGACGGATGCAGACAAAGGGCCTGATCCAGGTTTTCTTGTGCTCCATATCTCCCATTGCAATTATTGTGAGATTTGTGTGTGCAAGGAATGAAAGTTCAGGTCCCAAAATCTAGCTCACTTTTCTATTACTGAAATGTACAAGTATCACTGATCAGTTCTCACAAATGTAAAAAGAATAGAGAAATGAGCATACAATAAACTGTTAAATTGGAGTTATGCTTGTAAATTTTTTATCTGTGACTTAAGGGAAAACTAAAAGTTTTAAACCAAACATTTGAAAGTAGATGTAAACAGCATTACCACATTGTGTGTCTTTTGTCTTTCTCTAATGGGTGGTCCACTTAAGATGTTAATGAGTCATCTACAGCTATGTGTGAGGGGACTTCTATCCCAAGCTATACAAATGTACCATGTTTATGCCCTACTGGTGATCCACGGTAGGTAAACACACTTGGAAATGCAAAAGTAAGATACCTCTAGCAACAACCATATTTCCATCCATGTTTCTCTCAGCGTCATATCATAACCATACACCTGTGCTCTGTACGCTTTCTGCAGTGACAATCTGAGCGGCATTTTGCTTTGCACCTGTTGCACATTACATATGTGACACCTCCACCTAATGTTCTGTTGAAAGTGGTATGTTACAGCTTAGTTCAGCTCATCCACTGTAAAGTAAAAGCCTCGGCAAGGGATAGGGAACTCTTAACAGCAAGAGCCATGCTTCCATGGATTTCTTCATTGGCTACTTCTCATGAATCCCTTATTTTTTGCATTGGAGATCAGGGCAAGAAGTTACAGAGGAAGGCAGAGGAGACTCTCTGTCTTTTCTTCTGCCCCACACCCCTTGTTACATCTGCTTTTTCCACCTGAAGAGGCCAATTCCTGTGGAATAACTGTGGGAAAGATGATGCCACAGAAGTGACAGTTTTCTTTTTATGTTCCATATCCTAGATACACCAGATCTTGGTTTTCTGCATTTGTGAAAGAAGAAATTATCTCACCCTATGTCTGGTAAATTGTTAAATTGGTGTATATTTCTGAGAAGTCAAAATGGGGGAAAAATGTTAAGGCACCCAGAAGCACATCTTTTTTTTTTTTTTTTTTTAATAATTTGTTGTTTCAGCACCGTCAGAAGCAAAATACACTGAATACTAAAAATGTTAGGCTAGCATACATATTCTTTACCAGGCACAGCCTGATTGTTACAAGTCTGAGCTAATTTTTTGGATTGAATCCAGTGCTAGCATAATGCCCTAGTTCAAAGATATGGTAGGTACATAAAAATGTTTTATGGATGTTGTCTTCAAGATCTGCCTGGCTTCTTTTCTTATTGTTCCTCAGTTTTATTAGTATAACAATGGGATAATTTGAATTGCATTTCTGAGTGTTTTTTTAAAAATCTGTTGTTCAAATTTTCATTTTAAATTATTTACAAGTTGGAGACCTGAAATTGAAGGGCTAATGAATGCTTAAAAAAACCCGTCCTTAAGCATGTTGTGCATCATGTTTTGAATTTATAACACAAACCCTAATGAATATCTCCCAGTTATTCTTATTTAGAATTTATGAGTTGCTTTATTTACAACTTTTACCTAAACTGTGAAAAGATATTTTTCTTGTTCAAATTACAAGAACTGTGCTTTTTAACAGGTTAAAACTGTTAATTTTAATAGTAGAGAAGGAAATGCAAGAAGCGAAGAAAAAGCCTGTAGTTGACCTACAGTGATAGGAATATAAATGCTCTAATATCAAATCTTTCAACTCTACCTTTTTGAAGATACAACACAGAATTTTCACTTCTGGCCCCAAGCACGTTATGTACAGGAATCCACGAAGTTGTGCTCTAATTTCTAAATTATGTTAGGCTATATATAATTAATATATTTTTAGAAGGGAGTATGGCCTCCTTACTGTTACTCAGAGGTACTCATTGGCTTAACACACCTGTTTTTTACTTATTTTTTTCCTCTGATTTTGGACAATAAGAAGGCTTTCACATATTGTCACTGTGGTCACTATTATAAGAATATAGATAGATGGTGGTGAAAACGAGCCTTCCACTTCTTATACATGTTCTTATATATATATGCTTTTTGAATACTTGACAGTTATTTTTCAGTAGAAGAAATATATAGTGGGATCAGCACTAATTACTTAGTTTACTTTGAGTATACTGTATATACACACAATTTAATAAAAAAGGAAAGAAAACATGGAACCAGAATTTTCTCATTAAATGAACGTAACTTCACTTCAGTTAATGCACTGAACACTAACTTGCATGGATGTGACTGAGATCAGAATGTAACCCACACACTATATTTCATAAACTGGGCACTTTAAATGTTCTAAGAGATGAAACAAAATTGGAACTTTATCCAAACCTTCCCCACAATTTGATAGTATGAATAAAATAAAACTTTCCTGTAGACTAACAGAAAATCAGAACTGTTCCTGATTTGCATTATTTTTCATCTGATTGTTCCTCCAATGATATCCATAGCCATATTTGTTTTGCTCCAAATGGAGTAGGTCGATGAATTAGAGGAGACGGGAGAGGCAAGAGAAAAGAAGGGAAATGATGACTGACTTCTAAAAGTGCCACAGGACTCTGTTGTTTGACTTCTGAAGACATTGTTCTACCCCTCAGGCCTGGTCTACACTTGCCACTGTTTTCAGCAGCAGTTGAAGGGAGATATGCTAGCTACGTAAAATAACTTGTGTATCTCCCTTCGATTTTCTAATACCCGCTTACCTCTGGCTCCACTGTGCTGAGTTGAAGGGAAATGCTGTCCTTAGGGCGTAGAGTTACTGAGTCAAACTCCAGATCGTTTGACCAGGTCTTCACTGACCACTTAATTGAACTGGAAAGATTGAACTGATGGCGGCGAATTTGCACCATCAGTATAGATTTGACCTCAGTAATCAACAGCTCACAGGGCAGCAGTGGCAACCTATCCTAGGAATGCCAGCTAGTCACAATTTCCCATTCCTCAACTTCCCAGATTGGGGTGGGATGGGGTGGAAGAGAATTTGTTTTTCCCCCCATTTTGGTTACTGTTGTCTTAGCTGTTGCTACCCTAAATGCACTGTGTTTTGGAGTATCTATTGGAATGTTCTGTTTTGTAAGAGACCAGACACATTTGTAATCATGCATACACAGAGTCAATTAATCGGTTAATTTCTGCTGGCATATCAGGATAGGTTGTATTAGAAATTAAATTAAAAATTAGAAATTAAAGAAATATTTGTTTGAAATATTGAACAGTGGTGCAGAACTCCATGTGCGGAATCTGTATTTGCTTAGGGGCTTAATTAATATAGCAATGGGTATGGGTGTGGTATAAATACCCACATAGGTGAATCACATTTTTAAAGACCTATAGTTACAGACTTTGGATAAAATCCTAGCTCCATTGAAGCTGATTTCAGTGGGACCATGTTTTTCTCCTTTTTTAAAAAATTGTTTTTCACACTTCATGAATTCTGTTTCCTGAGTAAATGGTACCTGTATTGTACTACCGTTTTGTTTTTAATAAGTAAAACTGAAGGGATAGAGAAAAGAAAGCACATGAAAGACCTTTTCTGGAACAAAAATGTACTAGGAATTTTGTTTTATGAAAGAAGACGTTCCAAGTGTTGGAATTGTCTAAACCATCAGAATTGCCAAGCGTAGGTAATTACATAATTTCACACTTCCCAGCAAAGTCAGACCCTGATTAAGAAGCTGACAGCCTGTGAGAGTCCATTTTTTGACAATGATGTCTGTATTCTCTACATTTGTGGTGATTGTGTTTAAGAGCAGACGCTGAGATTCAGACCATTTGCTTCAAATGAGACGCCTCATTGATAAATGGAGAACATTTTATTTCTTACGACATGAAAACTTTAAATGGATAAATATTGGAGCTGTTTCACTCTCAGCCATCTTACATTTTGCTGATTCCGGGTCTTCTCACTATCTTGGTTTTTACTATCTTTCAGTGTTTTTCGATGTTCATATTTATTTTTTCTTCCTCCTTGCTGTGCTTTTCCCCATCTTTTCTTAAACAAATAGAAGATACAGTAGTATGAGCCCTAATAGGACAAAGGTATAGTTCAACTCAGTTGGGGTACTACTAATCCAGGCAGCAATTCAACCATAACACGGCCTGTATTTAAATTATTAAACAAATCTAGAGCTATAAACCACTTGTTTGAAAGTGCACTGGTCAGTGTTGTGATTTTAGTTCATAATGAGTTACAGGGCAGTATTATTTGATCATTTATTACAGGGTGAAAAGTATTCGGATTCAATGAGCCTCTTAATTTTTAGAATACTTATGGGACTCACGGAGGGTCAACCTGAAGTTGTCCTATTTTTTCTTTTTTTTAATCACTTAGTAGCCTGTATAAGCAAGGCAAAGAAAGATGAAGATGTAGAAAGTTATCTGGTCATTCCACCTTATGATAATTTAAGGGAGCATTGTCAAGACTGGCAGCCTAAACTCAGTTTATAAAATAGACTTTTCATTTTTCAATGTTGTCCTTATTTTCTTCTCACTTCCGTTTGCATGAGCTGATTTTCTTAAATGCTTGTAGAGTAGGCTTATGAACAGGACAGTGTGCAGCTACAGCACCCCAGTAGCAGACATGAGTCTCTCTAAATCACAATTCCATTTCTGCTTTCCTTTTGCTCCTGAGAAGTACCTTACTGCACTCCTGAGTGCAGTTTCCTTTTCCTCTCATGCCAACTCCACTCTGCTTGTCAGCAACATTGGGATTGTGGGGCAGAACCGAGGCTCTTTTCTTTCCCATCAGACATTGCTCTAGAGCGGTTCGCAGCCCCTCCTACCTCAGCCCCTGCTCTCCCTCTCACACTTCAATACTTACCCCTCTGATGAGGGGAGGGCTCATATGGTTGTACAGAGGAGTAGGGTCTTAATGGGCAGGTGTATAAGACTTGTGACAACTTGGCCTTTAATGTTTGTAACTGTTTGCCTGCCTTTGTCTTATTGTTCATCTTACTGTTCCTTTTGGAATCTACATTTATATGTATTAATTTATTCATAATTTATTCATTTATGATTAGTTACTGACTGAATTTTGGCTGATATCCTAGCCTTAATTTTTACCCTCTAATTTGGGCGCAAGTTTCGTCCTTTTGAAGCCATTTTGGCTGTTGCCTATTTTTGCATTTTAAAAAACTCCCTGTTGTATTCAATACCTGCAGATTTTAATGCTTCATCTCACTTTCACATACTCAATAAATTTAATTTCTCTGAATTTTCAGTGTTGTGGATGGCTCCAGGGATGAGTAATGGGATATAAAACCTTTCACCTCTAGTCAAATTCCAAAGGGGTAGCCATGTAGTCTGTTGCAGAAAGACAACAGACTCCTGTGGCACTTTTAAAGACTAACAGATTTATTTATCGCATGAGCTTTCGTGGGAGAAAATCCCACTTCGTCAGACTCTTTGAAGATGGGAAAGTTACAGAATGCGAGGAAATTAAATGCAGGGGAGTGTATGACATAGGATCAGGTCAGGCTGTAACAGCAAATCAAAATAGGTGTTAGGATTTAAACACTGGGGAACAGCACATAGAGGAGGGTGAGGTCAAATCACTTGTTGTAATGAGAGAAAAATCCATAGTCCTTGTTTAACCCCAAGACAACTGAGTCAAATTTGCATATAAGTTCGAGTTCTCCAGTTTCTCTTTGAAGCTGTGATTTGTTATTCATCTGTTTCAACACAGCTATTAACAAGTCGTCAAGGGAGTGAGCAGGGAGATTGAAGTGTTCCCCTATTGGTTTTGTAGTGTTGCAATTTCTGATGTCAGATTTGTGTCCATTTATTCTTTGGCGCAGAGACTGTCCTGTTTGTCCAATATATAAGGCAGAGGGGCATTTCCGGCACATGATGGCATAAATCACATTGGTGGATGAGCAGGTGAACGAGCCCTTGATGGAGTAGGTGGCTTGATTAGGCCCTGTGATGGTGTCTCAGACTCAAGGAGTATTTTGCCACTACCAATGTAGAACGCAATGACCTTCAGATACCTTCCTCCCAACATTGCAAGAAAAAGTATTCAAAGTGGACTTCTCCTGACGGTTGGAACAACAGACTAGACTTCTATATAGATTGTTTCTGCCACCGGGCAAAGGCTGAAATTGTGGACAAACAACATCACTTACACCATAACCTCAGCCATGCAGAGCGTAATGCCCTCCAGAGCTTCAGAAACAACTCTGACATTATTATTAAGGAGGCTGACAAGGGAGGTGCCGTCGTCATCATGAATAAATCGGATTATGATCAGGAGGCTTATAAACAACTGTCCAATAGAACGTTCTACAAACCACTCCTCTCTGATGACCCCACTGAGGAATACCAAAAGGAACTACAACACCTACTCAAGAAACTCCCCAAAGTAGCACAAGAACAAATCAAGACGGACACACCGCCAGAACCCCGTCCAGGGATATTCTATCTACTACCAAAAATACATAAAAGAGGAAACCCCGGACGCCCCATCATCTCAGGCATTGGCACGCTTACAGCAGGATTATCTGGCTATGTGGACTCTCTCCTAAGACCCTATGCTATCAACACACCTAGCTATCTGAGAGACACTACAGATTTCCTGAGAAAAATCCAATCCATTGACGGTCTTCCAGAAAATACCATCCTGGCCACTATGGACGTAGACGCTCTTTACACTAACATCCCACACAAGGATGGATTACAAGCTATTAGAAGAACTATCCAAGATGATGACACAGCTAAATTTGTGGCTGACCTCTGTGACTTTGTACTCACCCACAACCATTTCAGATTTGAAGATAATTTATACCTTCAAGTCAGTGGCACTGCTATGGGTACCCGCATGGCCCCACAATATGCCAACATCTTTATGGCTGATTTAGAACAACGTTTCCTCACGTCTCATCCCAAAACACCTCTACTTTACCTGCGCTATATTGATGACATCTTCATCATCTGGACCCATGGTAAAGATGCCCTTGAAGATTTCCATAGAGATTTCAACAATTTCCACAACACAATCAAACTTAGCCTGGAACACTCCACACAAGAGATCCACTTTCTGGACACTACAGTGCAAATTAGCGATGGGCACATAAAGACCTCCCTAAACCGCAAACCTACTGATCGGTATGGTTACCTACATCCCTCGAGCTTTCATCCTCGACACACCACACGATCCATTGTGTATAGTCAAGCCCTAAGATATAACCGCATTTGCTCTGACCCTTTAGACAGAGACAGACACCTTCAGGATCTCTACCAGGCATTCTTAAAACTACAGTACCCATCCGCAGAAGTGAAGAAACAAATTGACAGAGCCAGACGGGTACCCAGAAGTCAACTACTTCAGGAGAAGCCCATGAAAAACAACAACAGAACGCCACTGGTCACCACCTACAACCCCCAAGCCAGACCTCTTCAACACATCATCAAAGATCTACAGCCTATTTTACAAGATGATCCCTCACTCTTTCAAGCCTTAGGAGACAGACCTCTCCTTGCTTTCAGACAGCCCCCTAACCTTAAAAGGATACTTACCAGCAACTACAGATCATACAACAGAAACACTAAAGCAGGAACATATCCCCGCAACAGACCACGCTACCAACTTTTCCCTCATATCTACACCGATGACACCATCACAGGGCCTAATCAAGCCACCTACTCCATCAAGGGCTCGTTCACCTGCTCATCCACCAATGTGATTTATGCCATCATGTGCCGGAAATGCCCCTCTGCCTATTATATTGGACAAACAGGACAGTCTCTGCGCCAAAGAATAAATGGACACAAATCTGACATCAGAAATTGCAACACTACAAAACCAATAGGGGAACACTTCAATCTCCCTGCTCACTCCCTTGACGACTTGTTAATAGCTGTGTTGAAACAGATGAATAACAAATCACAGCTTCAAAGAGAAACTGGAGAACTCGAACTTTATATGCAAATTTGACTCAGTTGTCTTGGGGTTAAACAAGGACTATGGATTTTTCTCTCATTACAACAAGTGATTTGACCTCCCCCTCCTCTATGTGCTGTTCCCCAGTGTTTAAATCCTAACACCTATTTTGATTTGCTGTTACAGCCTGACCTGATCCTATGTCACACACTCCCCTGCGTTTAATTTCCTCCCATTCTGTAACTTTCCTATCTTCAAAGAGTCTGATGAAGTGGGATTTTCTCCCACGAAAGCTCATGCGATAAATAAATCTGTTAGTCTTTAAAAGTGCCACAGGACTCTGTTTTCTTTCACCTCTAGTTTGCCTGAATCTGGCCCAGGTCAGCAGTAACTGAAAATTGTCATCCAATGTCTGTTTAGTGACCTGTGTGAAATGAGTTGATGGTCTCAGGCCAATTCTTAGTCGGCAGGTGTTCAGATCACATGAAGCACAATCACATTTTATACTAATGGTGCCTCTCTTGACAGTCTTGGCACAGACATCAATGGTTGAATGGATATGGAAACTGAATTATCCCCTGACCGCTAGAGGTAAAAACTCACTGAAACAAGACTGAGGCACAGTTGGTGGAAGGTGATGTAGGGAAATCTGAACTGCCACTCCCTGTATTTTATCTGTTCTGTAGATAAACAAATGACTTAAATCTCCACAGGTAATTGGTACTAACACCACACTTCTCTTTTGCCGGTGTGTTACGTAGGGCAAAATACTGTGCTGTCTTCAGTTCTCAGCTACAAGCCTCATTTATGTGACGAGCAGTTGTGCAAATGGAGTCAGGGCAGTATATAGCCTTTAATTACTGACTTATGTAGATAAGCATTAAAGTTTTTATTCTGCTTGCCCTTCTTCCCCCTTTTCCACACTTCTTCCTCATGTTCCTTCTGGAACAGATTTATTTTAAAAAAATTTGTTAGAAGAAAAGTATACCAACTCTTAGTATAGAGTGAATTTTTACAACTGAGTTATAAATTCCTGAAACTAGAGGGTTTATAATGGAAATACTAGGGGAAGAAAGGACAGGGGGGAGGGAGGCTATCATACATATGTAACCTTTTTCCCCTCATTTTAGTGAATAGACCGTTTAAACTAAATTAAGTAAAGGATATAAATTCTGTTGTTTCAGTTTTTAATATTTCATGGCTGATTTTATAGATAAAAATTACATTTAACAATAAATATGAAGAAGAATTTATACAGCCTGTTCTAGTTTGATATGGAACAGCAAATCCCATTTCTCTGTAGCTGTAAAGAAAATTCATTATAATGTCTTTGGTTGTAAGAGATGGTTTCATTGTGATTAGTTACACTGATAATAAAACAACCTTTTTACAAATGGCACAAGATACATGGGATCTCATGCGTCTGCTTTTTAATGGCTGAATTTGTGCAGTTGCTCTCTTTATTCAGGGACCCTTTTTTTCTTTTACAATGTGATACTTTTTAAAATCTGTAAGTTATTTAAAAATATCGTTAGTCTACTATAGCTATTATCTTTTTCTTAAAATAATACGTTTCTTTGGAAAAGGTATTACTAATGTAGCTGGCCAGTGTTAATTGCCTTTGTTGTTGAGCTTTCGTAACTAAATCAGCTCACTTTGACTTTTTTTTTTTTAGGAGGGCTATATCTCCTTTGTTTCCTTATATCATTTTGTTAATTGTGAATGCTAAATTCAGGGGCCAAATATTCCAATCTGGATACCTGAATTTAAGTTTCCAAAGCCATATTTAAGACCTAAATAAAAGTGGCCTGATTTTCAAAGATTCTTCATCTTTTGACTACAATTGGATTTGTGGGTTTTCAGATGCTTTGAAATTCAGGCCTCTTTTCTCATTTAGGTTATTCAAATATGGATTTAGGCATTAAGGTTAGATACCCATTGTGAAAATTTTGGCCAGTATTTATATCTAATGTAGGCATATTGTTTAATTAAATTAAGTTTAAAAATGCCTTTAAAAATATTTTGTGCACTCTAGTCACTGGGTAAGTTGTCCATCTAAAGTGATTGATCTAATAAGACTCTGAACATATTTATATTGTCAGCTATTTAGGGGATAGCAAATGCTTTACAAAAGTCTCTGATGTAATCTTTTATGTTTTCTAGTATGACAGGAAAATATAACGTTAGTGTCAGATGTTATCATGCCTAGAAAAATTGGTGTAAATTCTACAAGAGACTATATTACTGTATATTAAAATATACAATATAAGTATAGTGAAGTAAACTAAAAATCATTTCTTTTCTGACATAGGCTAAAAAGGAGCAGTTAGATATTTGAGATTGAAGAATACTCTAGCGATGACAACAAAAGGGATATAGTGAATATGCCATTGAAAGTTTGGATTTAACAGAAAGTGAATATATGAATTATAGTGTTAAGGAAAGTACTATTTACTGATGTACGATACTGTGAAATTTAAATGGCTTTGAAAATACACAAATACTAAATTTAATATTAGGTTTCCCCTTTCAAGTCTTTTCTAAACAAACCTTTCTGAAGCTAAAGTCGTCCAGGCTTGGTGGTCTCTAGTTTGATATTGTGCCACTCTGCATATTAAACGATACGCTTTATTTTAGATGTTTATCTATCTTTGATGGATTACTGTGGCTCAAATGGAAAGCCTTCTAGTACTTGGTAAAGTGTTTTCAAAGAATGAAATGAAGGGGAATATTTATGTTAATGATAACATAGGGCTAGATACTTTATGGTGTGAGCTGAGCAAGGGGCAATGCGTAATGGCTCTGCCCCAGAAAGCAGGCTGTGACAGTCCAAGTCACAATCACCCTCCCAGTCGCCCTAGTACTCCAAGGAAGAAGTAAGCTGATTGCCCTATACCTGGGGCACTGGTTAGGATAACAAGGGGGCAGAGCCAAGACTCCACCTTTTCCTGTCTTCCTGTGCTCTGCAGAACTTGCTTGCTCGCCTACGTCACAAATTATGACATGGGTAGCATGCAAGAAAGTAAAGGGGGAGGAGGGGTTATGCCCCCTTACTTCCTTGCATGGATGTGAGGTGCTAGTGATGAGCTGTCCTGTAGTGTATGTGACAAGCTTTCTGTGGAAGCAATTGTATACAGTTTTGCAGATATCGTCTTACACGTATGTTGCTCAGAATGTAGTCTACTTGCCTACCATTACCATAGAGATGATACTGGAAAAAAAACTGTATATTTTTCTTGCCCATCAGAAAATATTGCTCTCACCAGGTAAACAAGTAAGTAGAATTGTTTTAACTCATTGGTTGCCACGGTATAAGAAGCATTTTTAGTTTGCTAACATTTTCCCTAGAAAGAGAGTGGCAGGTAGTGGAAATAAAAATACACAGTGCATGGAATAGGGGATAAATCCAGACCCAATCCCAGAGGATTCTGCACAAAGAAAACTAGTATGGTTCTGTTATGATTATTTGGGGCAGAATCTGAGGAGCATTTTTCATGTTCTGGGGTGGCCATCTGGGCGGGCTCCCTATATGCTGCTGCACAGATGGGATTTGGGGAGAGGGACAGAGTGGACACTCTGCTCCAGTGCTTCTCAACCTGTGGCCCAGTCAGCGCACACAGCAGTGGCCCATGTGGCATCCTCAGAGCCATAGATGTGGAGGCTGAAAACCTCTGCTCCAGTCTTATGCTGAAGTAGGGCCCTTGGAATGGCTTTGTCGTCACTCTGTCTCAGAGAGAAGATTATTTTGTCTTAATCTCTTTTTAGTTCTTTGGCTATGATAATTTGGCAATAAGCTGTTAGTTGAGATGTATACATACTGTAATCTTATGTAGCTATTGCATAATATACTTAAAATAATGAGAAAATTTAGTACTGAATTCTCAGTTATTTACAGAAAGTTGTTAAGAAAGAAGTTGACTGTTTGGGGTAACAAAATGAAGCTGCATCATTTCATTCATTTTTTGGACTAATAAAGAATAGTGTTTGTTTTCAATACATCTGGTCCTGCATCTCTACACTGCATGCATAATTCTTGCTGGTTTAATGAGAGTTTTAATTGCTGATTGAGTCCCTGATTCAGCAAGGTATTCAAGCATTCTAAACTTTAGGCATACGGATAATCCCTTTTGAAATTTGGCACATGCTTAAATATTTTGTTCAAAAAGAGTGACTGATTGAGACACAAGTATAGGCACATTAAAACAATTTTGCATGGGAATAAAAGGCTGGTACTGTTCCCGGTCTGTCGACGTAGAACATGACAAATATCGTACCAGAGTTCATTTTAAATATTGAGCCTTTACAGTACAAAACCAGATAACTTTACCAGATGTTCGGTGACTTGTAACGAATCAAAAGGTTGTTCACTGGGACCTTGAAAGTAAGTAATGGTCGTTATGGAGGAAGTCAAGCTTTGCACTCAGCTATCAGTAGTTTAAATCTTGGTGACAATCTGAAATTACAAGAAAGAAATTCTTTATTGCAAGGGAGATGGGAGAACTACAGTGATCTCTTACAGCTACTGTGGGAAATCATCAAGGAGAAATGTTGTGGCTTGATGTGCTTCTCTTGCACTACATGCCAATGATCTATCAAACTTATCCCAGAATCACATTACAGCTGCTTTATTTTTTTGATTGGATCCTAGCAACTAGTACAAATTGTGTTTGTTAAGTAAGCAACTTTTTGAAAAGAAGTATAAGGATTACAAAGAACTGAAGGCTTCTGCTTCTGGTGTCACTGAAGTCCTTTCAAAGGCTAGTGTGTTTTCTTTGTGCAAAGATTTGGAACATCATCTCTTCTACTAGACAGGTAGAAGATGGTGGAATGCATATTTTAAGTTTTCCACTTTATTAAAAAGTGAGTTGGCCATTTCCTCCAGTCAGGTTCCCTCCATTTTTTTGAGTTGTTGGGTTGAGAAATCAAGAATGGAAGCAATGTTTGTCATTCAGAAAACTTAGAGCTGAATTTAAATAAATTAAAGAACAATAAAATACAGATGAATTCATTGTTAAAAATATGTTGACTATCCAGAAAAGGCCATAATTGTATATAATTTGTATTTACATATTTTGAAATATATGTAGATCTGTATCAGAAATGTATCAGCCTTTATTTTTGTGCAAGTATTTACTCAAGAAATATGTAAAGTTACAAAATATTACTGTTTGAAATGTTCCTTCACAGATGAAGTGCAACGAAGCCTTCCTGTGAAAGTGGCCACCAGGTGTCATCAGAATGCTTTTATTTTTATTAATTTGCCATTGCTCTCTAAAAGTATTTGAACACTTTCTGTACTTTTACTCAGAAACTTTTTAAAGCTTCTGTATAAATATTCTGAAAAGACTGTGTCTGTCACCTGCTTCAGTGAAAATCTTTTATACAGTTTTCTTTCAGCTGAGATATTTGAATAAATTATTGAAAAAATATAGGAAACGTAATAAGACTGTGACTTTATATACTTATATATTAAATATATTTTTCCCTCAAATGGTCATTTAAAAGATAGAAATATAGAACCATGCTAACTGTCTACATAAGAAAAGCTGTTCTATCGTGATCCCATGCAATAGATGTATGATTGTGATCATGGCACTTTGGTGTTTGTATTCCCAGACTAGATAAAACTTATTTTTAATGACATGTGAGATATTTTTGTCCCTTTATGAAGTCCCTATGTCAGAGTTAAGGTTGTTTGGCTGTCCTCACTGTACATTACCACACTTTACGTGCTTGGATTCCTTTTAAGTTTAACCTTTACTCTGAATATAATGCTTGCATTTGGGATAAATACATTTCTGTAATGCATTTTACCCTACATAACTATTAGATACTCTCAGATTTAACTCTATCTTAGTGTAGTTTTGTCTGGAAATTTATTTCGGAACATAGATCGCCCCTTTACCATATTCATTGATCAATAAGTGGGTAGACAAAGCCTTATATTTCTAATGTAACAAGCAGAAAAATTTTGTTCCTCCTCTTAATCAGGAGGAAGTCAGTCTTGAACAATTTTTGACCATTCGCTGAATCAAGATTTTTAGAACAGTGCCATAGGAACAAAGGAGGGCATGGTATTCTGGGAGTTGTCAACATGATAGGGCTCTTTGCTCACTACTAGATTTGAAAAGTGAAAACTTCTGTCCTGAGGTGTTAAAATCTTCTGCATGGAAAATCAGTAAGCCATGGACTCAAATAAGCCCATTGAATTCAGGTGGTAATAGTACTTAGCTCTTGCATAGTGCTTGTCATCCGTAGATGTCAAAGCACATTAGTAGAAAGGAGATAAGACAATGGTTTTGCATCTACAACAAGCACACTTGTGCATTCCCATTCTCATTTTCACCTCATCAATTTGTCTTCCTAGAGTTGGTCAAAATTCTTCAAAATTTCACAGTTTAAAAAGGGGAAGTTTTTCTTATACTGTTTTCTAACCAGCTACTGAGCTGAGAAGGTGCTCATTTGGCATGACAGTTTCATGTTGAGACAAGTGTCATCTAGATCAACTTTATCCAAGTTAAGTAAGGATCTAGTTAAGAAAATCTTATTTCAGTGGTTCCTTTACATCCCATTTGATTTGATTGTATCCATGATTCCATGGAAAGGAATGATTGGTTAGAAAGTACAGATGTCTTTTTATGGGAAATATGCAAAACAGCTTCCTGGATATCAATATACACATTGCCACATACTATTGATTGAACATTCAGGCCTCAGTTGGTTCTGTGAGATGCTAATTTGCTCATGGGGTACTATTTTGGAAGATCCTGAACATTGGGATTTAGTATAGAAAAATCAAAAGGAAAGGAGAAATTTAATACCAATGAGTACACTTTCTTCAGGTTTTTCTGTATAAATTCAGATTCTTTCCCTTAAAAAGTTGGTGTATGGCCCTTCAAGTAAATAAAAATGTATAGAGCATCAAGTTAAATTTTTTTGTGATTCTTTACAGGTTTAAGGTTAATTACTAAGTTAATTGCTTGTCCCTTTAATCTTAATTTAAAATTACTGCTGTCTAAATTTCATTTGAGGATTAGGAAATGACATCTCTCTTTTAATTACATTATGAAAAATCTCATCTGCATTGTCTCCACCTACTGGTAGGGAGGAATTATATCCTGTTATTTGGATTGGCATAGAAAAATCTGAAAGAAGAGAACTGAGGTAAAATATTTCCCCCTTTTTTCATCAAGGGCAAGCCTTCCTACCCCCCAAATAATTAATTGTTTATTGAACTTCAGCAGACACAACATCCAGAGCAGTAGATATATGAAAAGCATTGTGGGAAGAGCACAAGAATTTGTGTGATTAGCCTGAAGGAAGTGATGACGGAGATTCAGAAAGAGACTCTTTTTCTTCTGAGTATTTACTCGGCCAGTGCATAAATGTGGCTGTTGGATGTGCACTTTGAAATGAAACTTACAAACTAACATCCTGAGTTCGTTGTTAAAAATCCTTCAGCGTTTTTGCAAGAGCAGTGACATTTACCATTGTATACTAGTTAAATGTATTAAATTACAAATATGTAATATAAAATTTGAAAATGTTGTATATGTCTGTACAGTAATGGTTTGATACATGCAGGTGCGTCTTTGACAGATTCAGGAAATGTACTTCACCTCCTTTGTCAAGTATGTTGAGATTTATGGGTGAAAGTACTATTTAACAGCTAGGTTATTATGACCAGAACTATTGAGCTGACTGATGCCATGCACCGATGTTCACAGCAATGCATACTCCTTTTAGAATCACATAATTGATAACTAAGTGTTGCAAGGAATCCTAAAATGCCTTTTTAATTAATCACAGGAAATTTCCAAGCAGAAGAATTTGTTAACTTGAAGTTACTTTAGTAAATTCATTTCTTGGACATATCCTTAAGAATCTACTCAAACATTCTTTAGTCATATAAGCATTTAAAAAGTTGTATGTGTTTAAAAAAAATAACTTTCTTTTGGTTAGAACAGCTTCATTTTGAACATCAAACATGACAGGAGGAGTAATTGCTATTTGATAGAATTGATTTTAAAGTAACAAAATGCTAAAAGTTTTTGACAGTTGTGTATTGAGTATCGGCTTAACTATGGCAAAGCTTTCATTGACATCAGTGGGGCAGCATTAGGGTCAGTATGCATAATACAGAGTGGGATAGTTTCCTTACTAATTTATTTAACACCAAATTAAGGTCTTCTGGAATGTTGCACTTTAGATATTTGTTCATTCTTGTAACTTGAAGTGATTCCAGAGGAGTTTAGAATAAGGTGAAGGGAGTGGGGTGAGAAGCACAGAAGCTTGGACCAGGCATTCTTTAGACCTACAGATCTCTGAATTATGCAGTTAGTTTCTATAGTGTCTGAAGAATTTGGAACTTTGCTGACGTTGCGCAATGACCTCACCTACGCTAATGATCTTTCTTACAATGTGAAAATAGTCAGAAAAATGGCTGTTTAAAAATTGTACCTTGTTACTCAGTAGACATGTCCTGGAGAAAACCTCCATGTATTTAAAGTATTACCGTCTCACTTTTATTGATTAAAAATAAGTTTATTTCCATCAGTGCTGCAGAGACAGTGCAGCTGTAGGACAGTGAACATTAAACGTGTTTTAACACCCTGATTTAGCCAAGCTCTTAAATATATCTTATCTTTGAAGTTGTGTTTTGTCTCATTGACCTCAAAAGAACTATTTGTTAAGTTGCATGCATGCTTTGGTTAATCAGTTCGTTAAATCAAGTTCCAGTTGTAAAATACTTGCTACTGGTGATGAGGCAGGAGCCAGAGAGGGTATAACTTGCTTTTCAGATCTCAGGATGAATTTGCATTGGTGGCAGTTATTTCTATACATATATGTGTGTATATATGTAAGCAGAGCTTTGGGTGGCTCGAAAGCTTGTGTGTCTCACCAACAGAAGTTGGTCCAAACAAGGTCTTACCTTACACACTGACATGGCTACACTGCTTACCCATTAATAGAACATGCAGATTCTCCTCTAGTTTCATGTGTAGCCCAATTGTTTGTCCTACCTTCAATATTTTGTTGGAATGTATTCCTCAGAAACAAGGATAATTCTTATTTGATCTTTACTCATTTGGATACCTTACTGTACACTATTACCTGGATCAGTTTTGGAATTATTTATTATCAGAAAGCACATATGGTTATAGTCATGGGCTCATATACTCAGTGGAAACAAAAGCAAATTTCGGCAGCTCATTAACTCTGGGATCAGTGGCAAATTCATATTTCTATGCTAGCATAAAGGAAATAAATAAAACATGATTTTTATTGAATTATATATTTAAAATGGAGTTTTTAATCAAGTCATCTTAACATTATTATTTTTATTTAATATATATACTTCGGGTGTGGAGTATTTTTTCTTTTTGTCTCACACCCGCACGCGTGCACACACGAGGGCATTTGGAGGATTTTGTATCTGGAATGGATCTGGCTTGTTTTGACATGGAGAAGAGGAACACATTGGGCTATTGGGATAGAGGTGTAGTGACGGTTGTTAGTGGGAAGGAGATTTTTAGCTGCTGGATCGGAGATTATGGCTTCTTTACTGGAGGAGGAGCTTGTGATTTTTTTGGCAACTGTGAGATGAGAGAGCCTATGTTTTCCCTCGGACACTTCTGTTACTTGTCTTTCTCCCATTGAAAATAGCGTCCTAGTGTTAGCCTTCCTTCCTGGAAACAAAGGGTGGATTTACTGGTAGCATTTTGTCAATCACATGGCTTCATTTCTTCAATGTCTGTAGTTTCATTCTCTCTTTCCATCACCATGTGGCATGGCCTGTGGAGGAAGAAAAGGAGAAGTGACTTATACTGATAAAGCTTAAGAGAAGATATTTAGCCAAATCCTTCTTGGTTCTTCATTTTAGCCAATCGGTCTTAATCAAGGGCAGTTCGGTCTTTAGAGCTTTTTAATTTGAGGTTAATCAGCTTTTTTATTCTGAAATCTCTAGTTCTGGAAAAGATGGATTATCAGTCACCCTCATTGCTGAAGGCACAATATCTTAAAGTACTGTGACTCAAGGTTGCCAGAAACAAAGGTCAAACTTCAAACTTGAGTGCCCAAGTGTGGGCAACTAAATCTTTATTTAGACACTTAGGTAAAAGTAGCATAGTTTTCAGGGGTGCTAAGTAACTGCAGCTTTTGCTGTGCAGTCTGACTTATGGCTGAACTGTGTAACCTTTTCTCACATGTTTGAGCACTTGCTCACACAAATAGTCCTATTGAAGCCAGGGATTTTACTCACATAAGTGCTCTCCAGAATGAGAAATGGCTCCACAGTCTGGCTTTAAACCATGGCCATTTTATTTAGATGCTTAAATGTGAATTTGATTTAAGTGCCATAACTTTAGGCTTGTCTCTCTAACGAACAAAAGCCGGTCCTGTAAAAAGTATTACCTCATCCACCTTCTTTCTCTAATAATTTTAGGCAGCCCATTTAAAAATGCTGACTAGTACCTTTAATTATGGCGGTCCTTATGACACTTTATATCAGTTTGTTGTTAGCCCATACCGGGGATATTAGCAAGTTATGTTTGCTTTGTGTGTATAGAAGACTAATAACAAATCTTTTCTCTTTTATAGGTACTAATACAGCCAAATGAACTAGAGCTGATACTAGAACTGCTCTGTGCTGCCTTATGAAAAATGGATGCAGAGGAAAACCAGAAGAATGATGAAGTTGATGGGAGTTTGAAAACAGATTTGACACAAGATTCAATGGGAAATATTTCAGCAGAAAATGCTGAATCCGATTCCATCTCTAACCAGGAAAAAAGCTTTTTATTGGATCGAGAGCATAGGGGCCTTGAGAAGAAAGGAAAAGACAATAGCACAAACAAAAGAGCATTATTAGAATCAACTAGCCTAGACATTCCTGAAGATGACCAACTTGAAAATGAACCTATCTCAAAAAGAATAAAGCTGGATTTTTCAAAAAATACTAAAGACAGTGAAGACAAATCACTGAAACTCACAGTTAGGGAGGGGTCAGTTGCAGATTCAGATAATATAGTAGATGGCACTGTAGAGAAGGTAGTAATGAAAGACTGTCTCAATGGTGACACATTTCTTTCAAATTATTTGTGTCCGCATTGTGATCTCAAAGTTGCTGATGCCACTGCACTGCAAATTCATTTGGAAAATAAGCATTCACAAGAAGTTCCATCTGCTGTTCCTGAAAGTACTTTCCCAGTGGAAGAAATTAGTGTTAGCTGTACAGTTGGCAATATTGACAAAGTTCTTAAATGCAAAACTTGTGATCATTTTTTTCCCTCTTACCCTGATTTGGAAAAACATATTCAAGAAGGCCACTCAAAACAACCTAAAGAGCATATATGTCCCCACTGTAGTTATAAAGCAGAATACAGTTCAGCTTTGCAAACACATATCAAGCAGGTTCATGGACAATCAAAAATATTTTTCTGTGATCTCTGTGGTTTTCAGTGTGGTGAGGAGAATCTCCTACATTCTCATATCCTTGGCAAGACACACCTTCGGCGTCAACATCTTACTGCACAAAGAGGATTTTTACAGATATTGACAAAAACATCCTTTCACAAAAAGCAGTATAGAGCAGTCAAAAAGAAAAAAGTGAAAACAAAATCTGGGACCTATAAAGCAAAGAAAAGGACTGCTGATTCAAAAGAATTAAATGCTAGCGAGAATTTGAAGGACTCAAAAGGAAGCTTTTCTAAACAAAATGATGACAGTAAACTTCTTGTCGAAATGATAACATCTAAAAGTATTTCCACTGAAAAGCCAGAGACTGTTACAAAGGAAAAAGTGTTTTCCCTCGGTGTGGAAGGAACTCATGAAGTCCAGGATGAAAAGCTAGAAATATCAGTGTCCTCAAAAGAAAATTTGAAGAACCAAGAACCTCCTAGATGTAGCCAAAAGATAATTAGCAGTTTAAACACAACAAGGAGATTCGATAGATCAGGACATAACAGAAATATTTTATCACTAAGATCTTCTTTCAAGCAAAGTGGCTCTTTTAGATTAAAAAAGCAGGTTAAAAGAAGATATAATTTGTTGGGTATTAGTAAAAGAGGCAAACCCGGATTTCATCCAACACACGTGAAGTGTAATTTCAGGACCCAGCTTAAACCAAGTGATTTAACACCCAAGTCACCTAAGAAGTTAGAAATGGATGATGATAATGATAAAGATGTCAACAGGCAATGTCAGGCTACCTCAGAAATGCAGACTCTTAGTCAAGATAGGACAAATACAAGTTCTTCTAGCACTACAAAAACTGAGGATTCACAAATGAAACCTGTTGCTGAGAACAAAGTTCTACACACTTGCATTTACTGTGGTATTGTTTTTCAGAACCTAGAAGGTTTGGAAATTCATGTTGTAAGACATCATATGAAAGAAATGCCGTTTCACTGTCAAACATGTAACTATTCCTGTGCTACCAGGAGAGATTTTGAACAACACTGTCAAAGCAATAAACATCAAATGGGGGGTTCTGACTTTAATTGTCACCTCTGTTCATTTATCTGCTTGAATGAAACAAGCCTTGGAACTCACATGCATGAAGAGCATAATATGGTCCATAATTGTGTTGTTTGCAATCTGTATTTTCTAACTGAGGAAGAACTGATAGATCATAAAACAACTGAGAAGCATATTAGTTTATTGACTCAGGAAAATGCTTCTCCGTCTTTTAACAATGATTTGTCTTTGCAAACTGTAGTTTATACTACTTTGGAAGCAAATAACAATCTCCAAAAAGTTATAGAGGAAATAGAAGTGACCATTGAGGAGGAGCCTTCAAAGCCCTGCATGATAAATCATGGAAATGAATCAAAGCATTCTGTTTTCAGTAAAACCCAATTTCAATGTAAAAAGTGTTTTTATAAAACAAGATCCTCCACAGTTCTTACAAGACACATAAAACTTCGACATGCACAGGAATATCATTTCCTTTGCAAAGCATGTAATCTTTATTCGCTGAGCAAAGAAGGAATGGAAAAGCATATTAAAAGAAGTAAGCACCTTGAAAATGCCAGGAAAAACAATATTGGTTTACGTTTTGAGGAATGTATTGAAAGGGTATGTGTAGATGCAAGTGATGTTAAAAAAGTAATGGAGCCTTCCATTTCTGGGAAAGTAAAGATTGAATTAGATAAAGAAAGTATTCAGGCTCCATTCTCTACAATGGATAGCACATCAACAAATAAAGATTTGGTTCCATCAAGTGAAATTACCAAAGAGAGTAAGTTAGTTCTGGCCAATGCACCAAAGAGAGGGAGGCCTAAAGGCACCATTTCAAGGACATGCACCCATTGTGGTCTTTTGGCCTCAAGTGTTACCAACTTGACTGTACATATTAGACGAAAGCACAGTCACCAGTACAGTTATTTGTGTAAAGTTTGCAATTATTACACTGTCACTAAAGGTGACATGGAACGTCATTGTGCCACCAAGAAACATAAAGGTCGTGTTGAAATGGAAGCAAATGGAAAACATAACACTGAAATTGTTGTTTGCCCGGAAGGAGGCAATCTTGAATTGGTTAGCAAGAAGATCAGTAGCCCAGTGGATGGTTTGATTGAACATGTTGAAGATGGTAGCCAATCATCAGATTTGGATACTTCAGTCTTAGAAAATCAGGAAGAAGATCCAGGAAGCTCCATTGAGGTAGATGATGGCAATGTCCTTCAGCTCCCAGATATGCAGTATACTAAGAACACACTAAATGTAAAACAGCATATATTTATCGAGCCAAGTAATGTTACTCAAGATGGTGATTCATGTTTTCAGAGAAGAGTTACAGGTACAAATGACAATAAATGTGCTCACTGTGAGTTTGTTGCTCATTCTTCTTCTTCTCTAGAGCTGCATATAAAACGGAAGCATACTAAAGAATTTGAATACTACTGTATGGCTTGTGACTATTATGCAGTTACTCGCCGTGAGATGACTAGGCATGCAGCAACAGAGAAACATAAAATTAAAAAACAATCTTATGTTTGCTCTTCCTCTGGAGAGGAAACTGATACGACAAATGTTTCCAAAGAAGCCAATGTTGCATCTCAAGAGGAGCATCAACAAGACACACAAGAATTTCAGACCATTTCAGATGAAACAAAATATGTCAACAATGTTAAAGCACAGGAAAATCAAACAGTGAAAAGCTTAGATGCGTGTTCTGTCTTAGGTGAAAATATATCTTCAGAAATTTCTAAGCAAGATGGTGCCCACAATGCAATAGCAGTTGAGATTGAGGAGGACTCTAATGGGGGAGAAGATACCCTTTGTGAAGTCTTCCAACAAGCTACTCAAAAGGATGGAGTTGTTAAAGTTGGTGATATGATATCACTTAAAGAAGCGGTCAGTTGTGATTTGCAGAAAACTGGGCAAGATCCAATCAATTCAAATCTCCATTGCACTATAGAAAATCAGAATGTTTCAAATGACATGAATGTTCCAAACTTGGATTCAGAAAAAAGTGGAAAGCCTTTAGATGAAAATGGAGAAAAGCTTGAAAATGAATATAAAAATATTGAAGTTGTTGAAGAAGAATTACTAACAGAAAGTACTCCACATGTACCAGCCCTTCCAGAAACATGTAATGTAGCAGAGCAGTCAAATCTTGATGAAAACATTAGAAACACTGTTCAAAATTTACATTGCTTAGAGGGTGACAGAAACTTCCAAAGGGATCCTACTGTAGAGGACGAGGAAGCCCTTATGGAGGCAAAACATGAAGCAGAAGTAACTATAAACAACAACATTTGGGAAGCAGATGGCTCAACAGCTGAGGGCATGCAAGAAACTAGTAATGAGGCTTTGGGAACTGTTATCAGTGCTGATGATAAAGGAAAAGCAATGCAAAATTTCAGCCAGTTTGATTCTTCTATAGTAAGATTAAAAAACCATCAAGATGGAGAGTCCACTGACCTCTCCGATGAAGGACAGGTGTCAGGTGGAAAGAAAGTTAATGAGGTAACTGTGAAAATAGAAAGCTCACAAGGTGGTGGGAAGAAGAAAAAATCTGAAGGAAATCCCTTTGGAGAATCAACACGTATTCGTTGTGATGACTGTGGTTTTTTAGCAGATGGTTTAAGTGGACTAAATGTTCACATAGCCATGAAGCATCCTTCAAAGGAGAAACATTTTCATTGTTTACTCTGTGGAAAATCATTTTACACAGAAAGCAACCTTCACCAGCACTTGGCAAGTGCTGGTCACATGAGAAATGAACAGGCAAGTGTGGAAGAGCTACCGGAAGGAGGAGCAACCTTTAAATGTGTTAAGTGCACTGAGCCCTTCGATTCTGAACAGAATTTGTTTCTTCATATTAAAGAACAACATGAAGAACTACTGCGGGAGGTGAATAAGTACATTGTGGAAGACACTGAGCAAATCAACCGAGAGAGAGAGGAAAATCAAGGCAACGTGTGCAAGTATTGTGGCAAGATGTGCAGAAGTAGTAATTCCATGGCTTTCCTAGCTCACATACGAACCCATACAGGTATGTAAGCATAAACTTTGAAACCAATGCCTATCAACAGATGTGAATTATGATCTTTCTTTTATCTCCTTTTGCCACACCTTTTTTGGTTAATCTCTTTAACATTTCAGATCATCCAGAATTCATGTGGCCTTGTGAACATGTGTCACTGATGAACTTCAAAATTATCTACATGATAGGAACTATAGGTGTCAAAACACAAGAAACTCAGAGAGTTTCTTTTAATTTCCTTAAAAGTTTTTAAGTAACGTCACCATGTTGCTGTTTAAAAAAACAACAACAAAAAAACCCCCCAAAGCAACCCAGAACAGATTTTCCCTTTGTTCCAGGCTGTAATCATTAATTGGTTCTTATGTCATTACTATGCAGCACGTAGGGTTTTAGAGAAGACTTTATCTGTTCTTCATAATTTGCCTCTCTTATAGTTGCTTAAAGTTTCAAAATTGTTTATTCATTTGAATTAAAAGTTACACTTTCATGTTGAATGCTTTAGTGACAGTCATTTGATGCATCATATCTTGATAAAAATATATATATTAAGCAACAACATTTTGTCATAGACAATGTTATAGAAAATTGGAATTTTTTTTTAAAAGGTGATATGTATCATCAATGTGGTATACATGGATATAGCACCTGATTTAGTTTATGTGCTATATCAAACTTTCTATTCTTTTTTACGTTCAATTTTAAGTGGAAAATTTAAAAACATTTTTGCAGAAAATGCATAAGCTGTAGTTCTAAATTTATGTAAAAATTCACTGCTATGTTTCTATAAACCTGCCATACATTCTTTATTTTAAATAGACAGCTTTTCTAAATCACTGAGCTCTGCTTAGACAAGTGGTGTCTCCATGGTTGAATTTATGAGTGGATTTGAATAATAAATTCACATTTCAATGAACATATTTTCATTAAAACTGTATGGTTTATTTTACTGTACTTTTAAATAATGGCTTATTATGGAAGCTATAGTTTAAATTCATGCAGTATTTGAAATTTAGTGCATGGTTACAAGCAAGAGAACAAAAAGGTAAGAAGCATCATAAAAGAATAATAATTCTTGGCATAACCCTAAAATAGTTTTGTAAGTTGTCATTGAAGAAGGCAAGGCCTTGCCTGGACAACATGTTTAAATGAATCTAGAGGCGCATTGCATTTTAAACATCATCAGGTATGTTAGTGTAACTACAGTATTCATTTTCACTAACGCATGCTTATTACTTTCAACATTATTCCTATCCTGTCAATAAGGCATTTGTGGAGTGTTTCAGCAAATATTTAACTTTTGAATATGAAGCTAAATCTTTCGAGAGAGACAGTCGTGTTCACATGGTCAGAACAGCTGGATAAGCCCTTACTATGCCCTCTTAAGGCAGATAAAACTGAATAAAACTAAGGGGAAGATGCTAATGGAGCTCTCTTTAGAATTCTTTATGCAACTGTCTGGTCAGGACATGTTGCTTATAATTGATGTGTCCATTACTTGAATTCTCTTGTAATTATAGTCAATAAGTCTTGTAAATGTGTTAAAGCTCACTAAAAGCATACAAATTCAAGAACAGAGTAAGGCTAATAATTTAAAATAATCAATGTAGGCATTTCAGCACTTAATTTCCCTTGTGTGTTGATAGCTGATCATTCTTAATCCATTAAGATTTATTTAGTCGTTTACAATGCAAAATAGGTTTGCACTGGTCACTTGTGCCATTTGAAAATGTCCACCAGGTTAAGTGCAGAATGTAGTCCATTAGTCTTCCTTGACTATATGTATTAATTGCATTTAAAATCAAGTTAATGTGGATGTGAAAGTGAGGTAACTATCAATATATGACAAAGCAACCCTACTTACATAAGTTACATCATTGATTGTAACATTTAGTAAAAGTTAGCATACTTTTTAACATCTTGTGTGGGTCTGCTCACCAAGTGTATTTTTATTGTGCTTTAGATTGGTTCTATACATACAAAACAGCAGGCTTCTGGGTATTGAATCAAGTCTGCCATTTCATTTTGCAAGTCATTTTCAGGAGGGAAGCTACAGAACAGGTTTTAATCTGTGCTTTTTTTTCTCAAAGCACCTTAAAATGAATTGCTTTTCTTGTATTTTGCTTATGCACATGAAATAGTAATGTTGGAACGTTTATTAATAGTTAACTGGAAGAGAACTTACCCTTCCAAACCCTGTTTTCATATTTGTGATTTATTGTATGTTTTATATAACCTCTTCTTCCCATCTTTATCACAATAAAAGAAGTTTATAAGAAATAAATGATTTTTGGGAAACAAGAATGGTGGCAGGAGGAAGAAACCTATAGTACTATACTGTATATTCTGGCTTGGTTAAACCTAGCAGGACAAAAAAGTACAATATGTTTATCTCGCCTGCACTACTGTAACACCAGATGTATCGAATGAAATGAGTACCTGGTTATTTTCTTATTTCTTTTTCCTCTTCTTGGTAAATCTTACTTCAGAAACATGCACTCCCATATACACAATATTGAAAAACCTGTATATTGTACTGTTTGGAATCATTAGTAGCATTTTGGGGGAGGGGGAGGTATAAAAATACTACTAATCATTCCAAATAGTAGAAAATAGAGGGTTTTTTAAATGCCTTAAATTAATTCCAAGCGATTTCCATAGAGCACATGAGAAAGGAGGTTATGCCCCGAGAAGAGGCAACAAGCAAGTCCATCACATGTTGACAAGTGAAAATGAGGAAGTGGAAAAGAAAAGCAAAGAAATAGCAGAGGTGGAAGACTTTTTAACTTATAATTTGAGGAGGTTCTATATTCATAATTAACATTCAGAATTTCTGAAGTAAAATCACCTGCAGCCATGTCCACTTTGTTTAGGATTTCATCAAATTTCTCAAGCTTATTAAGGGAAGGCAATTCAGCATTTGGATGGGAGATCATTCAGGGGGAAAAAAAAAGCCCAAGTACTGTAGAAAGTGTGGTATTGACTCATTAGGTCCTACTCCTCACCACATTTTAATGCGGAACCAGTGATCAGCATGGTAGCAGTGAATATGTTGGGGCTGAAAATTAAATTTTTGGAGGTTTAAAACTGAGGCTTTGAACATTTCCTGTCACTGAAGAGATATGATGCCTTTCACCAGAATTAGGTTTATTAACTGCAGTGTTCTGGTGAGATTGCAACACAAATCATTATATTCTGCCTTCTTACATTCTCTGAAGTTTCAATTTCATTTTCATTTCCGTTTTAAAGAACGCTGTTGCTCTCACACAATAGCTGCTCTGTTTCCACATCACAGGTTGTGGGTGATGTAATCCCTCTATTTATTAAAGCTTTTTGGTTGGAAAGGTGCAGTAAATGATGGTACTGCTACTGTTTTGAAATTAAGAACCAAATGTAAAACCAATGAACATTGTGTCACATTTCACAGAACAAGAGAGAGTGCTGAGGTAATATAAAGATGGCTAAGTTTGGGCAAAAATACTGTGTTTAAGTGCCCATTTAGAAAGTGCAGAATTTTCCCCTATTGATTTAACCTTATGAATGTAAAGTCTATATGTTAGGTATAAAAATATATATGTGTAGTTTTGTTCTACCCAGAAGAGGTTTTGGACCAAATTTGATGTCACTACATTAAAAGGGACTTGCACTGTTTCTGTTTCAGATAACCACTGGCTGTAGCCTGCCAGTACTTGAATTTTCATGGCATTTAAATGGAGATGTTAACAGACATTCAGCTCTGTATATGTGAAAAAAATTGTCAAGGCCTCAGTGATTTTTGGATGAGAGCAGTCAACAGAAAAATACATTTTTGTATTGTCAGCATGCTGTAGCAGGGAACACTACGACCGGACTGAACTATAGTTTTTCACAAAGGAGTCATATAAATTCAAAACAGCAAAGGTCTTGTACAGAGCCCTGTGGGACACCTGCGGTAACAGAAAGAGGAACAAATTTACAGTTTAATCAGTGTGAGAGAGAAACCAAAAGAACACTGGGTTGAATCCACAGGATATTTTAATTCCGTGAAATAAAATGGCAATATAACTACTGATAGAATTTTTTGTCATATCTGGCTGTAGTCTTGATATTACTAATTGTGTAATTAGTCTTGCAGCTCATAAGTTAGAACATCAAATTTAAATTTTTTTTATTTAATGTGAAGGCAAATTGACTCTATTCAAATTTATTTTATTTGCATGGGTCCCTTTATAAAATGCAGTGTTGATTTGGAATGTCACCAAATTAATGTTTAATTTAGTTTTATCAGGATCATTTAAATAAACTGGAGTTTTTCACTGTGATTGATAGAATGTGATTGCTGTTAGCTGCAGTCTCAACGTGCTTTTGACATTTGAACATATAAAGCTGACTAGGTATAACCATTCAGGTGCTAAATATGTTTTACATCTACTTCTAACAGTAGAAATGGAAGTATTAAGAGATCTGGCTTCATTGTCATTGAACTGTGAAATATTCAACCTTGTCTGCTCGTGCTTAATACTGTTGACTTTTTTATTTCTGTTAGAAGATTAAAATTAAATGCTTCATTTTTGTCAGCTTTTGGGAATTAAATTGAAATTTAAGACTAAAATTTTTTACTAAGGTCCTCAATTTCAACAAAGTATTCTTGGAGGATATTCTATTTTCAAGGGCACAGCACAAAGGTTCATTGATCAAGTATGATATACTGTAACATTTTCTTATCAGAGCTCTTCATGTATATTTATTAAAGATCACATATTTCATATTATGCTTAACTTTATTGGAAGACATACTTCACAAAACATACTAAACATAATTCGAAGAATCTCTGAGCATGTTGTACTTAATTTTAAATGCAATTCTGTGATTTTTGATTGACAATTTTAAGGATTTACAGGTTAGAAAATTGGAAAGTGTTACAGCATGCTTTATAAAATAAAGTGTCACTACTTAGTAGCCTAGGAATGGACATCTGCCACATTTAACTGTAACACTGCAATAGTAACAACTTTTTCATCTTGACTGGGGAGTCAGTGTTAATTAAGACACATTATTTCTGTACAGACTTTTTTCTGGCCTGTTATGTTACAAAAGAATAGATTGTTCCTTCTTGATTAGAAAAAGAGTTTTGTAGTAATTTGGTCTGCACTTGCCACTTAATAAAGTTTGTTCTAGAAATACATAATAAGCAAAATGTCAATACTTCTGGTTTGCAGAATAAGCATAAATTCTTGATCATAAAACAGTCATAAAGGCATAATATTTTATCCACTTTACATTTCATGTCATTACAATAGCAAGGGTGATGAACCATTGTGTATGACAGAAGAAATCTGAAATACAAAGATTGATGTGAAATCTATTCAAAGTCAGAGAAATATAGTAATATCAAATGAATTGTTCATATATACTTTCTTTAAAAACAAGTAAAGTTTTACATTTAAATATTTCATATGAACTTTTTATGGCAATTAATTGAATTTTAGCCCATTTAAAAACGGGGAAAGGTGTAGAACAACTTTCATTACCTAATTTAAATGGTATCTTCCTAGTATATTGTCTTCTGATTTTAATGATCTTTATAAAAAGTAAATGATTATTAAAAGTTCAGTATGAAAGTAGTTCCAGTGATCTTAAGGAATGCCATTTCAGTCAACTTAAGGAAACTCTCTTTAATGGGAAATCTATGTTATATGCTCTTTCTGTATCCCTGGAGTGATAAATAAATGTATGTAGTTGATATTTCTAGGCAAAATTCTTAAACAGGTTAGATGTGGGATTTTTTTAAGGTTTTATTTTCAAGGCATTTTTATTTCTTTAACCATGGTTAATATATTATTCTAATTCAACTCATATCTTATGCTAAATTTTCCTTAGGATCAAAGCCATTCAAGTGCAAGATATGCCACTTTGCAACAGCTCAGCTCGGAGATGCCAGAAACCATGTCAAGAGGCACCTTGGGATGAGGGAATACAAGTGTCATGTCTGTGGGTGAGTAAATGGAAACAGGTTCTACGATGGTTAACCAGGAGAAGAGTGCAGGATATGCATTGTTTCAGAATTCAAAACTCTGATGTGAGCAAGAGTGGCTAAAATTATGCATGCATATCCTCCTTTCCATTGTTATGGTAAATTCCTTAAATACAGTTATGACATTCTTTTCCCACTTCTAATCCTGCACTGAAGATGAGCAATTTTACGGGCTACAAGGTCAATTTGAACCTGTAATCTGTAAATTGACTAAATTATAGGATGTTCATTCACATTGCCAGGGAGAATTGTAAATTCCATTTAAAGACAAAAAATATATAATACAGACTTTACTTTGTGTGTATGTAGTATGTTCCATCCCCTCCCCCCAATACTGTTATAGTTTTAGTTCCATTAACAGATCTGTGGGCTCCATTAGGGATTTCATTCCTTAGGAAAACAAAACAGAAGACTGACTTTCAGACAACTGCATAAAAATATTGCATGCATAAGATGGGTTTTTAAAAAATTGAAGCATTTAATTGATATTTGTGTTCTTATTCGTTACAAAGATTCCTGTTTTTCTTTCTTTCTTAATGGTTATTTCTTCAGAAGGATCATTCGTAATGTTTAATTGTCCTTCAAATGTGTTGCATTTAATAGAAGGCATTGAGATTCCTTAATGCAAAACTAATTAATTTAGCAGAAATGTTTAAAAGGTTTTAAAATGCCATGGCATATATGGTACATCATAGGACATTCAGAGTTGGATTTTAATACCCTACATCTGATTAAAAATATATTTTAATGTTATTATGCGAGAGAAATTAACTAATATAGGCATCATATAAAAACACTTTATGCAAACCTGTGTAACCTGCTATAGAGGTCTTCTGGCTAATGTGTAAAACAGCACAGGTTCAATTAGATAATGCACTGCACACATGAACGGTATGGTGTGATGTTAGGGATATTATTCAGCAGGAGGTTCTTATAGTCAACATTTGTAATACATATTCATTGCAAGACAAAGTGAGTTTCACATGTCAAAGGACAAGTGACTCTTCGGCTGAAGATGCAGCTGAATGATTTTCACAGATTTAGTTATCTGTTTTACAAATAATTTTGCAAGGAATGTTACTAGATCCTTTGGGTGATTTTATTTAGCTGGGGAAATTGACGGTTGAGTTATTTAAATATGAAGTAAATTTTATATGAAGTTTGTCCTTAAATTCACAGAAGGATGACTTTTGTGAATCAAGAGGGGACATTTTAATAGAGCTCTATTTTAGGCATTTAAAAAATCCTGTTAATAGTTTTTACCCTATAAATTAAAGTATCTTTTATGTGAAAGATAATTAACGAGAACAAGTGCACAAAACTTGCAGAGAACAAAGCTTAGACTTTGCTTTAAAGTTGTCAACAAACTTCATTATTTCACACTTCACCATTCCATTGACTCACAATGAAAAGTAAGTATATTATATAATTATCACATCAACAGAGAAATAGCTTCTGCAATCACCAAATCGTTAAGTTGGTATCCCCTGCAGAGAGGAAATGAATTTGAAGAGAATTTGGCACATTTTCTGATATCAAAAACTCAGACCTACATAGTATTGGTGTGGTACTAATATATTCTTAGAATCTGCAACAGAAAGCGTATAACTATCAAGAACAAAACATTTGTGCGACTTAAACTGTGGAATTAAGTCTATTCTTCACTTTGCTATGCTAATTGTTTACTACATGCTGGTGAAATGTCATACTGGTAGCCAAATAGCTGTATATTTATATTGTTCCATAGAGTTATGCCACTAAGCTTCATTTACAATATGGATCTGTGAATTTTATATATAATAAAACAATCAGTCAGAGAGACAACCTCCATCACCACCACTCTGTGCACAGAAATCTGGTTTAGTCCTTTTGCAGTTTAAATAATCATCACATTTTCTTGATATACACCACAAATGTATTTTAACAGTTACATATTAACATTTGTTTAATTGGAAAAGACATTTTTACTCTGAAGCTAACAATCCTGAAGAATTAAAATGGATCTGTAGAATAAGGAATGACCAGTATAGTTTGAACTGTAGACCAAATAATGAATATGCCATCCTTTAATGTGGAAAAAGAAAAAAAAAAAAGTATAATAGCTTGTGCTGTATTTCTGCAGTTTTAATTGAAAGGACTGGAGAGTACGTAGGTTAAAAAATAAAGTAGCAGCATAAAAAAATTGCTAGGATTGGCTATTGGATTAGTGGCACTATAGAGCATTGGTACATTAACACCACTGACAATGTCAATTCATTATCATTGATGGCTAAATAATCTTAGAAATGCTCAGTGGACCTATTAGTTCCTGAACATAAGCAGCTCATGCTGCATTTCTTCATTAGCTTTAATTGCTATAAATTTTACCTTTTTAAAAATCATGCTTTAAGAGGTGAAGTGATCTTTCAGGAACATTAACTCTATAGTTTTGTCACAAACAGAAGGTCCTGCACTATGTTTTCTTTTCTGCAGTAGTTAATATTCTATCCTCTGACTTTCGGATTCATAGGAATAAGCCCTCTGCTAGCTGTGAAAATAAATTTTGTTTCAGATGCTGTTGAACCTGTTTAGGCATCTTTTTAAGGTGAAATGTCAGGGCTAAGTTATGGCTTATTGTAGTGTCAAGATATCACTTGACTGTTTGGAAGAAGTACAATTTCTTTATGGATCCGAAACTAAAATATTTGTAAAAATAAATATGTAAAACCAGTGCTGATTCTTTTGGTCTTGTCTAAACATTTCAATTGCTCAGAATATCTCCTGTATATCACATAAATATAATTTACTGAGCTATAGAAAAACTAGAACCATTTTCTGTTTTGTTTTTTAATATAAGTATAGGTTTTTTTCCCCAGCTGCATAGCAGAAACTCTTTGACAGAGAAACTGGACACCACTAATATTTTAACATTTGAAATAAACCATCTGCTATTCATTCCTTGTTGGAAGATGTGTAGTGATTGTTTGCCTCTACCCATACCCATGATGGGAAAATATTTTCATTATTTGAGAGGATAAAACCTATTTTCTGAGTAGTCAATTGCTACATGTTTAAATTTTAATTTTCCAAAGTCCTGGATATTAATTTGCCTGAGATACTTGAGTTAGATTAGCAAATCTTGGTGCCCAGCATTTAGAATTTTTGTTTCATTTGCCCAGTGATGTGCTTATGTTTATCATATGATTTTCGAATCATATGCGTCTGTTAAAACAAGAAAAATTTATTGTTCTTGTACTTCAGATTTTGAACAGAATTCATAGGCAATTTATGCACCTTTTCTGTTGCCTTTACTTTCAAAAACAGATTTTTTTTTAATTTAATTTTTTTTAACATAGTGATGTGTTGCCTGCTTGCTTTCTAGTAAGGATCTGCTGTAGAAAATGGGCATCAGGTAGGTTTGTAAGTTTGGGGAGATTTTCAACCTTTAAAACATGCACATAGGAATTGCATGCACACGCAATTAAAAGGACATCTGTATTATCTTCATATTGTCATTAAACTAATTCCAGATATAATACAGTGCTTTAAAAAGCTACAGTGTATATTTGCATAGACAACCTTTGTCTTGATTTTCTTGAAGTTTTGCTCATATTTCCCTTTTTTCTGTTTGTTTATTTCCTTCCCACTCCTCACTTCCAGAAATGTTTTTGAAACTCCTTTTCTTAGTTGACTTTGGAGACACTGTTAGATGTGCTGTTAAATTCTTTTCAAAGACTAATATTAGTAAACTCGGAGAAGAGCTTTAAAATCCCCAGAGAGGCAAATAACTTCAGTATATATCTGAACACTATCATTGATTCTATAGATAGTCTGGTGGTCTGAGAATTGGTATGAAGTTCAGTCTTTTCAAAATTGATTCAAAATCATCTGAGGAAAATATTCGCAACTAAAGCAGTTGGGTTAATCTATTTATATGTTTATTAATGGAAATCTATTTTGACCTGTCCAAGGAAACCAGGCATGCTTCAAAACCCCCCTCAAAAAACAGTTAATAGACTTTTCTCCCTGTTAACTCCTGATTTTCGAGTTGGTACTCTTAGCAACAGTATTTAGCATTACTTATTGTATGCTTGCATTTAGTCTTGTATATAGCATGCTCATTTCTAAACTTATCCATAGGAACAGAGAAAATGTACACTGGGTTTTCAGGGGTGCCTTAATGTACTATAAATTAACTATTTATTCTTGTGTGTTTTAAGAAACCTTAAATAGAAAGTTGCAACTCCAGTAAAACTATTTTTGTGTGGTATTACCTAGTTTTGTACATTAGAAGGGATCTCTGTGTAGATGATTATAATGTCACTTTCTGACCTTTGCAGCTTGAATAATTGTAAATCATTGCTTCATAACGTGTCAGAGAATGTCTGTACTAGGCAATTAAATGGCAGAATATAATAGACCAAATTATTGCCTGTCATGTTTTCAACAACACAGTTAGTATTTGAGTTACACTTAATCATTACGTGCATTAGCAACTTCATTGGAATCCAGCTTCAGGCTGAGCATGAAATACATTACATTATTTAAACCTCTAATGGTAGAAGTCATTTATTTGTGTTGAAGTGTACAACATGCAGAGTTTCATAAAGCAAGGAACACTTGAGAGCTTAATTTATCCAAATCAAAGTCTAAATGCAGATAAACAGAAGTGGCAAAAATTAGTAATTTTTATAGACTGGAAATATTTAAAAATACATGGTTGTGGGTAATTGTAGGCAGCAGGAATAAATTAAAATCACTATTTTTAGTCAGCTCAAAGAACTAAAGCTGTTGTGTATCTAAATCATCAAATACACCATGGGATTGCATTTTTGACTGAACAATTAATTACACACGTCATATCTACAGATGTATCCAAACTAAAAAAAAAAAAAAAAGTTTGGCTCAGCTATTTTAGGTTAAAGATTTATGTGGATTAGAAAGACAACCTTTCTGAATCTAAATATTCCTGAACTTCCATCTCCTAATTCTGCGGTTTGGACCCATCATGTGAGTTTGCTTTAATAAAGAAAATGAGTTAAAACATATAACAAAACATTTAAAATACATTAATATGACAGTGCTAGAGAGTTACTTGGAATAAGAGATACTCTGTATATTATATGTGTTTCTGTTTTTTGTTCAGTTATATCATCCTTTTAGATTTGCAAATTTATCATCTAGCATGTAATCTCTTGTTCCAATTTGACCATTTCAAATGCAAATAATTTGCTTATATTCACAATAGCCCGCAGCATCTCTTGAACAGATGATGGTGGTGTATACACTGTTATATTTTGCATAAGAACATATTGATTTCTTTGGAAGTTCAGATCAATCCCAAGCGAAGTTAAAGCAAATATTCTAGTTAATAAGGAAGACAATGAGATTTAGTGAAAATGTCCGTTAGTTAAAGACTTGGCAGCATGCTTTACTAATGTCCACTCTCTGGCTATACTGGAAGAAGAACAGGAGATGCTGGCTACAGTTTAATTAGGATACAACTTTATTATTAATTGTGTGGTAGTACTTGGAAGATAAAAGTGTACAGTGCAGGTAACTCCATGATTATTTCAATATCTAACTGGGGGGCTTTCATCAGCTCCACCTTCCCCTCTTTCCATCCTGCTCCCCAACCAAAGCACTTGCTGGGATGTTACCATCTGCCTCACCCCTCGAATGAAGGTTAAAATGGATTATAAAGGATGAGGGATTAGCTCCCTGCTGACCCAGCCATGGGAGCACAGTAACCCCAAACAACTCCCTGTTCCCATTCCTTTCACAAACAACTCCTTTATATCCTTTACCAAATCGTTTGTCTTTTCACTGTATCCCTTCCCTGTACCTGCACTAGACATCCACCCTATGCTTGCAGAGTGAGTTGTGACATCATAGCCTGGATCCCTTCCATGCTTGCCTCAAAAAGGGCACTCCAGTCCCCCAACCCTCTGTGATCAAGGCAAAAAAACTCCCACTCTGCCTTGGCCAATCTGATGGTGAGGGAAAATTTCTTTCCTAGCCCTTCAAGAAAGAAGTGGCTACTGCAGTGCAGATCTTGACCAAACCTGGTATTTTTGTTACTTTCAAGGGTGTGAATATGGGAGCTGCTGCTCTTGGTCAGGGTGAAAGAGGGCTTCCCCCACCCAGGTTGCACCTATCTACTCTCCCCCTTCTCCTGGGGGTGGATGAGTCAGTATCCTCATGCTGACCTGCTTTGTGTCTGTAGCAATATCTGTGTGTCTGTCCTTGACAGATACAGCCCTTCCCCAGTAAGTCAAGAAAACACCCCCCTCTTTTAAGGTTTGCTGTGGTCAGTTTGCAAGAGGGGCAGAAAAGTCAAGACCAACTTTCCTATATAATAGTTCAGTTTGAAAATATACTTTTATCAATACGTACTGTAATTGAATTATTATGTAGTTTTAGTTGAAGTTCTTGCTGAAGTGAAAATGTGTTTGTATTTGCATTAGTGACATTGGTGGTAAATTACACTAATATCTGTACTATATATAACTTACTGCAATGCACTTCCAAACTGTAATTATAAAGATACACAAAATGATGCGAGTGTGATGTATGTGCCATGAATAACTAGTGCAGCTTCCTTAGAGGCATTCCCATTTTTGGCCAATAAAATAAAATTGTCTGAAGAAATGTCTTTCTATGGCTTGTGAAAAGGTTTCTGTGAGAGGGTGCCATGGCTCTACTGTTGATTTGACTGCCATCAAATGAACTCTTGGCGCTAATCTACTGCACATATTGGAAGTATTTGGGTAAAGGGGCAGGGCTAAAAATCATGTCTCTGAGCATCTGGGAAATAAAACCATTGTTCTTGAATTTAGCTGCCTAAAAACAGCCTAAACAAGTTCAGATTAGCATTACTGAAAATTAGCAAAGTTG
>ML685766.1:32676786-32696966 GCA_007922175.1 Pelusios castaneus
AACACTGGTCCCATCTTTGCCTGTAGCTGACATACACATCTTCTGAAAACTGTGTGCCCGACTACAATATCACACTGGTCTTAATCCGATTTAATGCAACTGAGATCGGAATCTGGTTTTAAGGTTTCCTGCCATCAGTTTCCTCCAAGTGATTTCTTTAGAGAGCTTTGCCATTGTGCAAACTTCACTTTTTTGTGTGGGAGAAGAGGAGAAAATGAGTGTAAAAATGCTACTAGAAATGTCAAATAATTTGGCTGTGTTCTAGTTTCACTGAAGGACATGGGGCAATTGACTTCAGTGGCACCAAGATTTGACCCTCAGTAGTTATAGTGGTCTGTGGAACATAAAGGAAATTTTAAATGTTATTACTGTCTATAAACAACTATTCTCTTGAGCAAGTTTGAATATTTGTGAGAAATGGTCATGTTTGACAGTCAATGTTGTTTGCTCAGCAGCCTTTTATATTTCAAGCATATCTTTTAATATAGACTCTTAACAAGAAGGAGTAGTACTTTTCACATAGGGTTACAAAAACTGGATGAACTGTCATATCATTTATTGATTCCATAGCTGGTTATCTTAGTGAGATGCCTTTTACAAAAACTGCTGATAGTGATTTGAAATATAAAAATGAATAATGGCTGTGCAGTCTAGTAGTTTAATATCTGAAGTACTAAGAAACCATGAAGCCAGGGCTGGGATTTTCATACAGTCATTTACCATCAGTGTTTCTTCTGCATGTATACTACCATCATTGCTAATTTTGAACAATGTTTAATATTTCAAATAATTAAATACATTTATTTTTCCTCTTTCCTTCATTCTATTTCAACAATTGATGGCACCATAACTCTGTACTCATGTAAATCATAAACAGCATCAACAGTAAGAAATCATATTACATTAGCAAATTTCTTTGACTGTTTTTAGCAACAAACTTAAGACTATAGGAATTGTGAAACTGAATCAGTCCAGTGGTCCATCTAGTGAAGTACACTGTCTCCAATGGTTACTGCTATCAGCTGCTTCAGAAGAAGCTTCAAGAAAGCCACTAGTGGGCAATCATGCTCATAATGGGAGATTTCTTCTAATCCAGTGTGGCATCAGGTGGCTATCTTTTATGTTTTGAAATGTGTGTGCTTATATCCCTTCTGAATTTTTCCACTATTATCTAATATAACTGTGGATGTTTTCATTACCTATATAAAAGTCTAAATCTTTTTAGAATCCTCTAAGCTCTTGGCCCCCGTGATATCTATTGGCAACAAGTTCTACAGGTTAATTGTGCTTTGTATATTAAAACAAAAATATTTACCTTTATTAGTTATAAAATTTTTGCCTTTCAGTTTTACTGAATGTTCCATTGATTGTGTATTGAGTACACACTTCATTATTTAGTGCTTCTATCATGTCCCTTCTTAGTAATTTCCTCTTTAATAAAAAGTTCACATCTGTTCAAAGATTTTCCGTTCCTTCAAAATTATTTTCCTAGTCCATTTCTGAAACCCTTTCATTGTTATATTGTGATTTTTTGAGATGAGCAGAACTGAAGACATTGGGTCATGTCCTTAGCATGTAAATCTGAATTCCTTGAAGTGAAGGAAAAGAAGCTAGTTTACACAGAAGCACTCTGAAAGTAGGGTGTTGCTATATACATATACATACATCGAATGATGCCCAGGTTTCTTTCTTGAGTGGTTATAGTTAATTTAAAACCTGGCAATATGGACAAGTAGTCCAAATGTACTTTCCAATGTACATTACCTAGAATCTGTCAACATTACATTTCATCTGCCATCCTCATGCCATCATAATATTCTCCTGATTTTTTTAGGTTCCCCTGAAGTTTGTCACAGTCATCTCTGATCTTGACTAGTCTTAATAATTTTGTGTTGTGCAAATTTTCGCACCTCACTATTCACCTCTGTTTTCAGAACATGCCTAAATATATTAAGCAGCCCTAAACCTTCAGACATCCCTTTGCCGTACTGAATATATTGACAACAAATACCTATATTCATTGCTTGCCTCTTATCTAGTTTTCTAATCTAATCTTACTATATCAACATGTTTCACCCATCCACCTCACACCTTAAAAGTAGAGTCTTGTTTAGCTACCAGCTATTTTATTTAGGGAGTGTTCTGTGATTTGGTGTTATTGAATGTTGATATTATGAGGTTATATGGGGTAATTAATGGCATCCATGTGTAGAACATGTAGATATAGTTTTCAAATGTATCATCATAGATCACAAAACATACTAGATCAGATTTTCAGGTGCATACAGTTAAGTGCTGGGCACAGCTGAGGAGGGGTACAAAAAAGCTATTCTCACCTCCTAACCTCATGGTTAGTAATGTGCTGATCTGATCTCTGGTATAGTTTCTGCCCTAAATTGTACTGGCATTCTTTGGACTTGGCTATTTCAGCATCTGGGATAGGTATAGCAGAAGAGTGCTCCTGTCATACTTCCATTTTCTGGGGACTATCAAGTGAGGGATTTAGAATCAACATTATACATTCTGGAAATTCCTTCATGCCAGTGGAATCGTTCACTTGTCGGATGCCCTTTGTTCCATAGTTCCAAAGGGGCAGCCGTGTTAGTCTAGTTCAGCAAAACAAACTAGGAGTCCAGTGACACTTTTAAAGACTAACAAATTTATTTATCACATGAGCTTTTGTGGGAGAAAATCCGTCCGACGAAGTGAGATTTTTCTCCCACAAAAGCTCATGTGATAAATAAATGTTAGTCTTTTTTCCATGAGATCACTTAATAGGCTCAAGGATCCAGTCCATCACATCTTCCATCCTATGAAGATGTTTTTCTTTGTGTAAAGATTAAACATTTTACTTCATGTTCATAGATTTATTTTGTTCAGGATTGATTTGTATTGTTGATTCCTGAGTAGTCTTCCATATCTGCTTTAGGTCCCAATGCAATGGAAATCATGTATTTTTGCTGTGTTAGTGAACTGTGCATGGAGAGCCTGTATATGGTGTCCTGGGCATAAGGAGGTGAAATCTATGTGATGCTTCTTCTTGCCAGAATTAGAGGGAAGAAGAGGGTGTGTTTGCAGCATGGACATTGGGTTCAGACCCAGTTTGGATGAAAATGACCAAATCCCTACATTAGAGGAGAGCAGCAGGGTGGGTAGGTGACCCACCCCGGTACCTTATTGTAGCCTCTGCGGGATTGGGGTCGGGATCTATCTTTTAGCATTGTGACATTGGATTATGTTTTCTGCATGAAGAGGTTAGGGCTTTTATGATTCTTTTCCAGGATTTGGGCATATGCTTTTAAGACTGAGGAAACAGCCAGAGGTAACTAAAATGCAGGTAGAAGAGCTCATTACTTGTGAATCATGCAACATGACTTTGGGAGTTTTTACAGTTAGGTGTGTTCGGTATTAGAATCATTCACTACATTATGAAAATGACTCTGAGTATTGGCAGCAACTCCCATGTCTCAAAAGTGGAAAATGCTATTAGATGTGTTCTCTATTATTGAAGAATCACAGGCCTAGTCTACACTACAGGGTTAAGTTGACGAGCGATACGAAATTTGCGTGCCGCAGAATGCGTATCTCCCGTCGACTTGGTTACTCTTACCTACCACGGTGTCTTTACTTGGCTGCGTTGACTTGAAAGGCTCCCCTGTCAATGCAGCGTTACTCCACTTGGAGGGGTGGAGTTACTAAGTCAACAGGAGAACACGTCTGGGATCGATTGAGTGGGACTACACTGGCTGCTCAATCGATCCTGTTGTGTCGATCCATCTGTATTTTAGCTTTATTTCTTTCATTCTTTTAAATTCATTAAATATATCAAAGCCTAGCTAATGAAGGAAATATTATGCATAAATGCATTTTACCACAATATGCAACCTTTAATTTATAAACTGCTAAAACTACTGGTTGGCTTTGCTTTAAAATATATGCTAAATAATATTTTATGATTCACTTAGTACAACTGCATTATGTGACTTTTAGAAAAGGTAAACACGTGAAAAAAGACAATAGTGAATCACAAGATAAAATTATCCCGTGATAGGAAATAATCTGTAAAATTGCAATGGTTGATTTAAGTATTGTATTTTAAAAATACATGCTCTCAAATGTATAAATATATGTCTGACTTTTTTGGTCCTACCCAGACTGAGAGAAATTCCTTCTTTAACATTAATGGCATTTAACATTTCATTTTTTTGGCATATACTAGAAAAATGTAAGCTAGATTCTTGGGGAGGAACATTGTCTTAAACATTTGCTTTATCTGTTCATTCCAGTAGATGGCTACAGTTCACTACAAAATTGCAGCTATAATAGATTTTTTACAGTAAGTAAATCAGAAGATGAAGGTTGAATTACTATAAATGAGTTGACCTGTACATTTTTCTTGTTTCATGTGCTTAGTCATGCACTATTCACTATTTTTCTAAGAACACCTTTTTTAAAGTTACTGAAAAAACGTTATAATATTCTTGTTACTTCTGTGAGTCAAGGTTCTGTAATGTAAATATTATTTTTGTTTCTGTCCGAATTTTCTAGTATTTCTAATTTTGCATTACTAGAGGAGTGCTTATAATATATGAATACAAAATGAACTGGATCATCATAAGGCTGTGTGTTAGTTTTATAAATTGCATATTCCCAAAGTCCCAACATTCTTCTTATTTTGTTACTGTTCTTAGACATTATAAATGGTAATGGAGCCATTTATCACTTGCTTTTGCCAAGTTGACTTTAGCTTTTATTGAAGCAGCTGTTTTCAAGTGAGCTTTTTCAGTATCAGTTATGAAGTGGTATCTTTACATATATGAAAGTTTGTTTATTCTTACGTTTCATTTATGTTGTATTTTATAAGGCTTCATTAATCTGAATTTCTATCCAGATTTTTTTTAACTTGATTTGCATACAAGTAAGATGATACAAGGGAATTTTTTTTAAAGCTACTTGAAAAGCAGTTTGCTTCTGAAGAAGTAGTCATTAGCACTGTATGGAATTCTTTCAAAATGTGTTTTAGTTTTTTATACAATATGAAGTAGTTCATAATACTACACTGAGGTAATAATATCCCTATTGACTTTCCAGCCAGGTTCATAAACAGAAAAAGGAAATATCAGACTAAATCATTTTGAATTCATATTATAAATTAGTGTATATTTTTATGGTGTTTTGAATATGTAGGAATTGCTCAAAATGACTCTTACTATCTTTGCCAGCATATGCTGCTATTAGATTTCTTTTAGTTATATGATATTTCTAAGCTACATGCACAAATCTTTCCATTTTTTTTTCCTTACAGCAACTGCTAGCTGAGCAGAGCAATTTAAGGTGGAGATTTTTGTTATTTTACAAATGGAAATGCATTTTGTGCATTAACTGTTATGCTGTATTATTGCAGTTTTAGGTTCCCTTGCAATCAACTGCCAGTTTATATAGCTGGTTACAACTGCTTAATCTATTATTAATAAGCAGTAGTACTAAGCCATACAAATGATAAAAATGTGCCAGTTTGATACAGGAATTTCATTTAATATCTAGACTACATACAATACTTTATGCTCTACCATGAAGATAAATGTATTAATTATTTATAAATTCTTTATATTTTATAGTATTGATTTAGAGATTCATTCATTATCATTGAAATATATTAAGAGAGGCCTTAACTGTAACTAAAATATTTACCATTTACCCATTTGGTTACAATGTCCCTGGTAACGGTGTCCAAACAGTTATTTATTAACCAAATAGATTTACAGTTTTACAATTGTGTCAGGGTTCTAGAGAATAGACGAATGTTGTATTAACTTTTCATATCAAACATCAAATATACTGCATTATGCATGAAGAAATCAGCTTTTTTTGGTATATTTACATTTTTATTTTATCCACATAGATCAGTAAAGGAGTTGCTAGTTCTTAGAGGACAAAATGAGTTTGACCCCAGTTGAAAGCATATACTGTAAGTTTATCAAGGAATACACATTTTAGTAATGTAAAAATATTAGCTCCGTCCCCTCTAGTGTTCTTGGAAGCAGGACACACAGACAGAATGCTTTGGTTCTTGCCATGGAGATATGTCAGGTGCCCTAGAGAGCACGCGGCCATGCTTAGCACATTTAAGTCATGACAAAGAAAGTATCTGGAGGGCAATTATGGACAAGACAAGGGGTGTACAGTACTGAGTCCCTGTAGCACCTTCATGAACTATAGAAAGGGAAGCAGAAAAATTAGTAAGGTAACAGTTTAGCATTTAGTGAAAGGTATGTTAAATATTAAACAGATTATTTACTTATAATGTATTTCTAGTAATTTGAACTTTCCTAAGTACATATTTAAATTTTTAGTATAAAATTTTCAGAATTTGTTTATCTAATTAATTAAGAAGAATTTTGTAGATTTCTTATGCAAGTTTACTCTATTTATTATGTAATATGCTTTTTGTATTAAGGAGCTCTGCAAATGGTTATTTGCTATGAATGAAACTTTTTCTTTCTGGAATTTAATTTCAGCTGAATTGTATCATCTCTTTTTTATATTTTCCCCCTTTGTTTATTTAATTTATTCAAAGATAAAAAAAACCCAATGTGAAAATAATATTGAAGTTTTGCCTGAAATGGGTGAAAGCTAGAAAATTTACAAAAATTGAGACTGAAAATCCATCCTTAAACTCCCTTCATATGGGTAGATAAAGATGTTTGCAAAGTGGGAGATGTAAGTGGACCAAAATGGCTAGTCAAGGTCATTACCCAACTTTTTGGCATAATGTATTAAATCCAATCATCAAAGCATGGTGTCATGGCCTCCCTAACCTTTGCAATGACGTGCTCTAACAAAGTGTTTGCTCCTCCTTGGGATGAATATGAAAGCTTAGACTTCATTGGTCTTGCATTTGGTCCTCTTGCTTTCTCTCACCCAGCATTCTGGGCTGTCTTCACGGTGCTCTCCAAACTCTTTCCCATTCTGTAGAGCAGTTGCAGTCACTATACTTGGGTAGCCAATAAAGAAGGCCAATTGTGAATGGTATTCAGTGCTGTTCCTCTGCTAGCCACTAGGGAGTGTTAAAGTGAGACAATGAAATTAATTGTCATCTGTCCCTTCCGCCCCATCTAAATGAAAATACTGTTGTAACTCTTCCTACAAGCAGCACTCTTCGTTTTCTCTGTAATATAAATAATTTTTAGCATTAGAGACATTTATCTTTATGATCCTTAGAAGACATTAAAGGTAAAATGCTGAACATTTATAAATAAAAATGAATTCTTTGTTTGTAAGTTGTGTATTTACTTGTAATATTACTAACACATCTTGTTAATAGTAAACTTATTTGCATAATTTTGATGGTAAATTTATCATACCTGTCTGGGAAAGAGGTAAACATTTTTAATCTGATACTTGTTGAAAAACAGCAGCTTGTCTTTATCTAATTATTTCCTTAAAGGTTGTTCAGCAAATGCCATGTATTTCATTAACTGTATGCTTACTTAGAATACAACAAGATATTTACATTTTAGTGAATCAAGAATCACAGTAAAAGTGTGACTGCCTTTTAAATACATTTTGATACTTAGGTAAGTTCAAATTCAACACGAAAGAATGACATAATATATAACAAAATACTAAATTCATCTTTACAAGGTGATGTGTATAAAGTGCATGCTTTTCTGTACAGTGAATTTTTGTTTTAATTAGAAATATAATAGATTGCAAATAATCCTGAATTCTGTTCTTTTATCTATGGATTTCAACACAATCTTAACAAGCCCAGTAGGGGTGGCAGACATTTGGGTCAACATTAAATGGTCTTCTGTCTTTGGTGTTTTCATAAAATTTAGCACAACTTTATGCTGTTACGGTGTGCACCGAATTTGTACTCAACATCCATAAATAAAATATTTCAAGTTTTCCTAAAGAATAATATTGTTTTGAGGTATCTGCAGTCCAAAAATATATATGTTGTAAATTGTATAGTTTCTTATTTTTTGTTTTCCAAAAGACCGTAATAGTTATTGCATTTTTTCTCCCTTCATTATTGTCAGTGGCCTGTGCAATTTGGTTCTTTTACCAGATTTAGTTTCAAAACAAAGCAAGGCAAAACCAAACCAAACCTCAAAATCTCTCGTATCCCCTTCTCTCCCCCCTCCCCTCCCCCCACCATTTAATGGTAAAGTATATTTTTGTTCTGAGTATGTGTTATAATGTGCAGTCTGCATAATAATTTGATAAGAATTCTGGGTTTTTTTGTGATGTATAGTTTAAAAGTGAGAAAAGTGCTGGCCATGATTGGCTCACTATAACTATTTATGGAACTGTTGATGAATTTTTAAGAAACAGTTTTATGAAATTATAAATGACCTAAAATAAGTTTGATGTAGCTTTTATTTAAAATGTTAGAATATCCCTGAACAAAGCATCAAAAGTATTATGTAGAATACTACTTATGTAAACAACAAATTGATAAATATCTGTAGCATTACATGAAAAAGATATTATAATAGTTGACTTCTGCACAATATTTAGGGTGAACGTGGGTATAAATAGTAATACTTAACGAAAACCACAAATAGATTGTGTAAGCTAATGCATTACTCTTGTATATTTGTACACGAGTGAACAAGTATTCTAAAAAGTTTATAAAGGTGTTACAGTGCCAAAAGTCGTACTGAAACAAATTATTCAGGTAATGGTGACAGAAGACATGTTTGATAGCTGTGTTTGAGAAATAAATAGGCAAAACATTTGTGGATCTTTTAATGATTACAGTTCTTGATAGCTTTCATAAGAGTGCACGTAATTCGTGACAACTCCAATAAAAAGACACGGCAGCAAAACTTTCTGAGTTAGCGGCAAAGTAAATGGGGCAGGTTTTGCATTTTGAATAGAAATCTTATGAACTGTGATTGAATTTGTCGTGAAAGTGTGTCAGAATTAATAAAGTATTTACATGCAAGGTTGCTGGGCTTTGCAGACTGTTTAGGGCTGAGGATTGGTTAACATGAAAAGTCATTTCTGTGCATTTCGTATAAGACAGCAAAGGACAAGTGTACTTCTGTACATTTTGGATTGTAATGCCATTTCTCATTTCAAACCATTTTTGTCAGGACACCAGGCAAAAAACAATGATGCTTTGAGGACGTAATTAAAGATATTGTTCAAAGAACAACTTTCTGCATATTTGAATTATTACTGTCATCAAAACCATACAAATATGGAAATATGATTGCCAGAAGCACATAAATCAATGATCAGCATGGCCTCAAAATCCAATAAATATGTAGAGTTAAATACTTTAAAATGCAAATTGCATCTGATAATTTGCATATGGTAGAATTTAAAGGAAATTTTGTTGCTTAACAACCTCTAAGGTAACAGTTAGGGCTATGGGTAAACATAGATTTTTTTTTATTTTTTTTAATTCATTGGTCAAGTTGCAAGATTTGATAAATGATAGGAGACTGCTTTCCAGGGTTAAAATGACTGCATTCTTTACTGAATCCTAAAGCTGCCTTGAAGTCATCTGAATAATTAAGAGTTAATTATTCTTCATCCATCTAAATCAGAAAAGGACAGATTTAGGGAAGGAATTTATAATTTTTGCCTCACGTCCTGTCATGTCGTAATGTGATAAACTAAACTGACTCCAAATAATATCTAGTGACCTTATAGTAATTACGCCTCACAAAACATTTTGGTTGCAATTTTTTAATTACTTACATCAATTCCAGAAACTACATGTTAACAGACTCTGAAGTTTAATTGTGTTCAGAAAAAAGCAATATAAAATTCGTGTTGCATTACTATTATTTTTCAGGTTCGTCAGTATGGATAACATACAAGTTCTCTTACTTTATTTCTGAGATAGCAACATAGAGTCTCCCTTCCTCTTTTTTTTTTTTTAAACACTATTACTTTGAAAGGGTAATGAATCTTTTCATCAACTGTTTTGTAAATTTTTAGTTTTAAAATAATAACCTTTCCTTCAAGAAAATAAAAAAGACAGGTCTAAAAACAAACTGCTGATTTTTTTAGTGACAGCAGTAGAATTTGCATGTTTATTTGAAACATACCTTTTTGAAATATCTGAATTTTTTTGCTAAAATTAGGATAAAAATAAATCAGGGGAAGTTGTCGCTTATTTTTTATATCATACAGCTCCTTGCAGAGAGAGGTAATTTCAGAATTAAAAACTGAAACTTTCCTGTATTTGCTAATTTAAAGCTAAAAGAAGATTTTCTTCAAGAGCTACTGTTTTTCAAATGTTTACTGATCACAAGAGGAATTGTAATAAAGAAATCAATATGCATGATCCCTTTTCATGTAGTACAACAAGGTTACACTGTTAGGTTAAATACAGGCTGCATTCCTTTTCAGAAAATCAATTTGCTGTATGGTCTGCAACAGCTAGTCTCTTCTCAAAGAATCATTTTATGTTATGCACATAGTAAATTCTTTATTGACACCTTCAAATGGCATTGACCAGTAGCAATATCTGTGAGCACTCTTTGAAGAGCATTAGTAACTCAGAATAATGGTTTTACATGAACTAATTATTCAATTTTCATCCATGAGACAAACTGATAAAACGTATTATTATACTCTTGCTAATAGAAAATATACCTAAGACCAGTTTTATAGCATCATTTTCAAAACCCTTTAAATGTTTTATTCATAATATTAACAAAATAGAATAAATGATAGCAAGCACTGCAGATTTATATTGAGATTATATGTTGGTTACTGAATTTTGGATTTCTTTTTGGGACTTTCATTATATATTTTCAAAAATCATATAGGCTAAGTTGCTTTTGCTATGCATTTTTAAAACCTACATTAAGTCTGCAAAATAGCACCAGATATTTGCAAAGATAATCTATTATCTGCTTGGATTCCAAATAAAATAGGCAGTGAGTAAAGAGGAAAAAAGTTAGTAGCTGAGGCATACAATAGCTTAAAAGACAGATTTTATAAGAAAAATATATGAAAACATGGTTTATTTTCAGATCTTGTTTTCTCAGAACGTAAAATTATGTCTTTTTAAAATGCTTTGACCATTTTTGATGCATCTGTTCAATTGTAAAGACAATCTTTTGCTTTTTGTGTGTTTTTTACTGAACAATTCTTGATGGACTCTGACTTTTCCTTTTATTTCTGTCAACCCAATTACAGTACATTAGAGCGCACCCTGATCCTACTTGTTTGCCTGTTATGCAGTGTATATGTTTAACTCATAAGCATGTTCATTTAGATATTTCAGTCTGATCATGCTGAATGTCTTGGAGCAACACATATTGATGTCTACAGAACATTAGATGATACTTCCAACCTTACTTATTCATTCTAGAAATTATAAAATGTAAATATGTGCATTTTTGATCACATATGTGCCATTGTATCTGAAAAATCAAATATTCCAGTTTCCTATCTGTGTGTCAGACTTGTTCATATTTATTCCCAAGTAAATTCAGATTTTAATTGAAGAGGATTTTATTCATTAATATGTGAATTTACTTAGGTCATAGAAATAGCTAGAACTTAGATTAGAAGAGCATCCAAATGAAGCATATATTTAGATCTAAAGATTAAATATTGTTAATGGCTATACAACTGCCTTTATAAATGGTGGGTTGACATATAATGTTTAATATTATTTAGGAAACCATTTTAATTGTAGAGATTGCTTTGAGATTAGCTACACCAATTTCAAAGAGCTTGCTTGGCCAAAACGAAACAATTAGGAAGACATGACCATGCATTATTTTTTCTGGCCAAATCTGTGTAGGAGGGAGAAAGTAAAAGTACTTTCAGATATAAATCATTGTGTAGAAACTCTGGCTTGCTGATTGTTGCAGCATTCTTGTTAAGGATCTGAATTTCTCAAATAATGGTGTAAACCAAACTAGGCAGTGCAGCAGACAGAAAAATACATTCAACTAGTGGGATCATGGATTTGTTTGATTCAGGTAATTGAAAGTGTTTCATACTATTATTGCAACTTGAAGGCTTGTTTAAGTGTCTAACTGTCAGTCAGTTTGGATGGTGAAAAGTATTCGATTGTCACTGTGTCAGTCAATAGAGATGAGAACTGTCTGCCTAATGGATTTCTTTACGTAGATGTCTGCATGGAGGTAGAAGTAAAATCAATGTGTTGTCATGTGAAGTACACTGCATCACACTGCCAGGTGAAATGCAATTGTATTTCTGTAACTTCTATATCCTTGTATTGTTTGTGGAAGATAGACAGATGCTTTCTGTATTTACAGATAGTGAGCTTTATATGGTTATAACTGAAGGTTTATTTTTGAGCGTATTTTACATGGATTTTTTTCCCTCAATATATTTTCAGTAGTCCCTGTCTTATTTTGTTTTTAATTTCTCTCCTTAGTAGTCTCAAGGATGGATGTTTATAAACCAAGATTTAATTTAGTGGGAAAAAGCTTAGATTATGATGCTCCAAAACTTTGAGCCCAGATGTAGTTTCCTTTATAAATTTGATTTGGTAGGCATTCACTGTTAGCAATATAAATGTGTATATATTGAACTATAGTTGTTTTCTGTTAGGCTTGTATCTGATACATTACCTATATTTAAAAGATAATTAATTGAGTCCCTATAACCAAAAGAGGTTTCATTTTAGTAGAAATTCTGTAGGTTCCCAGAGCCAAATCCTGTTTTCAGGAGCTCTGACAAGCCTTCAGTGGCACCAGAATTTGGCACTGAGTTCTTTCTTTGCATGGTGCTTTGTGCTACTTACAACATAACAAAATTTAAAGCAGCTCAATTATTTAGCACTGAAAAGAAGCTGATGGAAAAAGTGGTGGCTTTTGAAAAGTACCAGGGCTTCTTAAGGTAGAACAAGAATTCTCAACTTACCTAATAATTTTGAGACCAATTATTTGTTCTTGTAGTTATTTACATTTACTATTCATAATACAGTATTTAAATTATGGAAATGCCCAGAGGCCTCAATCAGGATTGGGTCCCAGGTGTGGTACAGAGACATCTGAAGATATGGTCTTAGCCATGCTAAGAAAACAAGTGATGTATCCAGGAGAGGAAGACAGCACTATAATCAAATATATCCAGCTGTTTATATAAATGTATGCATTTCCATTTTCCCCCGATAATTAAAAATATATAAAGTTCTAATCATGTCCTTCTGCTACAAAGGGAGGAATTCAAAGCAATCCCCAATTAGAGGGAGGATAGTCAGCCCCGGGAGAATGGGGGTGTGGCTTTGGAGAGAGCTAGGAATGAAATATTAGGAGTTCAGTTTTGGCCTTAGGAGTTCATTTCAGTTTAGGGTCACAGCAAAACATCTAGGAGAAGATGTGCGAATCTATGGAGGGAGGCACAAAGAACTAAGAATTATCAGTTTAAAGATAAAAGATTGTGTGGATGGATGAGATCACCAACAAGCGAGTGTAAAGGGAGAAGAGGAACAAAGCAAGGACTGATTCTTGTGGGACCGCACAGAGAGTCCCGTGGAAATACTCATTCACTGCACAGAACAGATGATGCCATGTAGTGAACACAGAATATTAACTTCTTACTGAGCTACACAGGTTCCATTTTCAGCATCAAATGATGCAGAGGTCCTGCTAATAACAACTCTTCCTTCATTACACAACTTTTATTCATTCCCAGAGCACAGTCCATCCTGTTTCGTGACTGAGGCAAGAGTACCGCGAAAAAAATCTATGTGATCTTGTAAATGAAGATCACAATACGTTTGCACAAATGAGAAGAATTAAAGATGCACAGACAAAGATTTTGAAGTTCAGAAGGTTGACCATCTCCTGTATTACTAATGCCTTAGACCAGAGGTTCCCAAAAGTGGTCCTCGGGGGCTTTCAAAGTGGTCCCTGCTCCTTTTCTGCTGGCTGGAGAATGGAGATGCTGCCTAAGGACCTAGATGGAGCATGTTTCCAGAGGGCTAAAAGACCAGTGCTGGCTTCTTACTGCATCAAAGGGATAGGAGATCAGCCCTTCCCTCCCCCTTGGCTGTTGCAGAGAGCACAGCAATGCCCTTTGCGTAGGTCCATAGGTGCTGGGATCCTTGCTGGAGCCAGGGAGAGGGAGCACTGATCTTTCATTCTCCTGCCTGCAGAACGGGGCCACTGCCTGGCACCCGGGTGGAGTGCATAGGGCTACAGGATGTGTGTGGTTTCCCTGTTGCAGTCAGAGAGATGGGAGATCAGTGAACGAGGAGGCAAACTCCTTTTCAAGGGAGGTTTGCTGGCACAGGCTGGTGGCCCTTCAGGGCTGTAAAAATGATATCTGTGGTCCTTGAGCCAAAATGGTTGGGAACTGCTGCCTTAGAACTTCACGCAAGCAAGTTTAATTCTGACATTTCTAACTTATGAATATTTGACTTAAACAGTTTTTTAAAAAAAGATTACTTTTTATATGTCATTTTGTATGGATTCTGTTTTTATTTTTAAAGAAAGTAAAATTTTTGTTACATTGTCTATAACAGTCCCCTTTATTATCAGGCTTTGAATCTTTGGCACTGTAGCACATGGGCCGTTTTTACAGCAGCATAAACCTCTGCCATTTGAGCTAAAGAATTAACTACAAGAGCTGCCAGCAGGAATAGGTTATCGTCTATGGAACATCCTCTAGAGAAGGATGTTTTACATTGGTTACAGATACTATATCAGAATACAGTACTTAGATTTGCAGATTGTTCCTGAAAGACAATGTATTTATGTGGCTGAGAGTTGGGTTTGCCCTGTTGGAGATCTGGGTTTTATTCTCATTTTTTGTAATCTCTCAGTCTCACCATTGGAATGGATGATATCCTGGTTCTCAGCAGCAAGATGAGAAGGATCCATTTTGTCTGTGTTCTCCCATCTGGAGGTGCCATGTGGGCAGCATATTAAAGTGGGGTGATTGTGGGCGCAATAGTGATAGAATGTTCTGTGTTTTTGGGAGCAAGCCAAGGAATGTGTAGCAAGTAGGACACAGGAACTAATGATTTTACACAGCTGAAAACTTAGTCAGATCTGCATGGGGACTGCAAAAGGCACCTCCCCATCTCTGGTATTGCCTGACTCTCAGCAACTTGCTGTAAACTGTAACAGCTAGAACTGAGTTTTAAGCCAAATATTGTCTTCATATTTTACTGTTATTTTTTGGATAGGTGATCTGTCTAGTTTATATGATTGTGTAAGACATTTTAGGTAGTGTGCCCCTTTAAAAAACATTAAAAAGTTCAAAATACGTACTTTATGTTCACTGATTAAAATCAGATTTGAAAGATACCACTCACAGTGGGAAGTTGCTGGATTAATGCTATTTAAAATATAATAATGGTTAAAAGTTAGGCTACGGAATATTAGAAAATATAGAAAACTTAGAAAAGGAATATGAACCTGATCCTGCCACCTTTATGTATACAAGTAGTCTTATTTAGTTAATTAGATTTGTCTAAGTCCTGACTACCCACGTGAGTATGGATTTCAGGATCAAGACTAGTATTTATTTGGAACTGTAATATATTTATTTTTTTGGCATTTTTGATATTTCAAATAATTCATTTAGTTGGGGATGGGGCAATTGATTAAATATTTTTAGTTTCTTATAAAGCTTTTTAAAGCTCTGTTTTAATTGCTTTATGTTCTGCTAAGCATATAAATATAGGATATGACAGGAAATTACAGTACCATAGCTGATTTAGATTTTTGTTACAACATACAACCTTTATGTTTAAAACCTCAAAAGCTTAAAAAGGCAACTTTGTGTGTGGTTTTTTAATTTGTACAGTTTACTTTTTTAGAAATGTTGAGATTGCTGTCCATTAGACCAGTCGTCTGTCTTTGATTTTGCTAGTACTAGATGCTCAGAGAATGGTGCAAATTACCCCATATTGAACAATTATATAATGACTTGCTTGTAAGGAACATTTCTTCTGAACCCCTGTTAATTTGTGGTTGCCTTGTGCCCAGAAGTCTGAGGGGTTTTAGTGTACATTAAATTTTATTTATTCTATCTAATCTAACTGCATATATTGTTGTTATCCTTACACATGTCTAATCTTTTCAGAATGCAACTAAACTTCTGCCTCGGTATTATATTGTGGCAATTAGATAGTGCTGATATTGAGATAATTTTACATACTTATTTCGTTTTTGATGATCTGATTCTTACTATCTGAGATCGTGAAAACTTGCATCACATGTTTCATTTCATCCATATGTAACTAGTGAATCTAAAACCTTTTCTTATACATGAAAATGATAACTGTAGTACAGCTTTGATAGCACAAATATCATTATTATAATGTATAGGTAATAGAAATGATAACCAAAGTTAAAATAAAGTTCATAGAACAGAAACTCAGGATAATTCTGTATTAATACTTCAGTTGTGATATTAGAAGATAATAGTCCTGTCCTTGAATTGAAATTGTTCAGGGAGTCTTTTTAGTTCTTCATGATTTTGGTTTAAGTAGTTATCTGTAGCAGAAACTTTGTTTTTAAAAAGTCCTTTTTTTCCTGTCCAAGTTACCTCTCCTCCTCAGCTCTTCAGAGTAAACATTATCTAAGTTCAGGGATGCCTACCTGTTATACCAGTCTGGAAAGCATTTATGTTTTATGGGTGCCAAAAATCAGATCAGGTCTATGCTCTATCCTCTAGTAGATTGGATAATTATATTACTCCCCTCACTCTCTTTTGTGTCTCTAGCACTGATTCACTTGGTGGCCAATACACTCCTGAGATGAGAAGGTGGAGTGCAACCGGGACTCTTCATGACAACAAGGAAGCTTGTTGCGCTCAGTAAAGCCCTACAGGGGAGCTAGACTAAGGAAATCTTTTCACAAGCCTCCTTACTTTCCTAAATGGTTGAAGGAGAAGGCTGCTGCTTTGGGGCTTGTAAAGAATTACTGATTAATCAATCCACATAGATGGGTAGTAGCGGACAGATGGGAAAAGGAGATATTCCAAGGAGTGCTGTAAAGATGGGGACCCATTTTAAGAGCCCCATGAGTTAGGGAAATAAGATGCTGTCAGACTTCCCCACTGAAGTAAAGGACTGAACACCTCTATTGCCACTTCCTTACATAGCTTTTGATATGAAGATTTGTAGCTTCTTTTTCAAGAGGAGGCACCTGTTAGTAGTAACTTCTGGATCGACGGCTCCTTGTCTTCCCTTGTTAGTTTGGGGTACCAGGTAACATCAACCTTGCATCCCCACTTGGATATCTTTCATATTAGCTAGATTTCTTTTCCTGGAGAGTTCAGATGGCAGTGCTCTTCTGTTATCTCAAGAGTGGAAGAAGAAACAGAATTCAGCAAGTTACATTCTCCGTATCCTTTCTCTTGGCAAAGACTGTGTTTTTCATGGTAGTGGCACTAAAAATGAGCTTGCTGCTCTGGCTGGACTCTTTAGGGAGTAGTGCTGCTGCTACCAGTTGCCATGGCAGTAGTAACGTGAGCTAGCATGCTGAACCAGCCACCTGCTTAAGGGGATAATGGGTAGTTAGAACTGATCATCCCTGCCGCACACTTATTTTTGTGAATTTTAAAAAAATGGCGATGATAGCAAAATGAATTCCCAGTGAATATTTCTACTTTGCAGCATTAGTATTTATTTATTTATTATTTTATTACTTACTTGTATTAACATGGGGCCTAGGAGCCCTAGTTATGGATGAGGACCTCATTTACTTTCTCCATCAATACTTGAATGGTGGGAGTTAGTCAAAGCATGGCAGGTGGGTGTGCCGTAAATCTGGGCACAATATTTTGGTGAGGTAGGACATGCAGACTGGTTATGAGCCACTTAAGTCAATTCCTTACTGTAGTTACAGTAATCCCCTGATGCACTGTTGCTTAATGTGAGCATTGCTATTATATCTAGGCAGCATTTTTCATTGCATAACTAGCATAAGTTGGGTTAAACATCATGAAAAAATAGAATTGTTTGTAACTACAGTTAAGCTATTTATCATGTACATGGCAACTGTAGTGCATTTTTATTTAATTTTTATTATTATACCTGTATTAAATGTATCATTTTGTGTCTTGCAAGTTAATACAAGCATTTTTTCCCCGACTGAAAGATGTGTTATTTATTGGCTTATGCATTCCTTTTTTTAGTAGATTTAGGCAATTCTTTTTCTGTGGCACATGTTATTGCTGCAAGTTGGGGAATATATGGCCTATAGAGTGTAAAGAGCAGTATGTCAGGCACATTCCCTGGGCCCATTTCTGTCTCCCTCTTGCTAAAATAAAATTATCTAACATTTCCTAGTATGCAACACTTCCTGATTTCCTTTTGCATTTTAAAACACCATGTTTATTTAGCAGTTGTTAGTAATATATATTATTAGTATTCCACTATTTTAACACACTGGAGATTATAGTAGAGAAAGCAATCAGCTAAGAACAGAAGCTAGCTTGTTTTCTTTTGTATATTTTACCTTTATTGCTTCAGTAAATTATCAGTCTGGTCATAAGACTCCATTAAGCCATTAATACCTATTTTAAGTTTTTATAAGACTGATCACATAACCTTCCTTTTAAAATAGTTTCCTTTGCTGTAGTGACAGTATGTAGGCCCATGTTGTTAGTGAGCAAGCAAGCTCTGTCAGTCAGGCCTCTCATTGTAAGATGGGACTTCATTTGCATAAAAGTAGTATGGAAGCTCCATTTTTCAGGCAAGCCATTGTTCTTCTTTTCTTTTGCATACCTTTACTCTTGGGAGGAGGCCCCTTTGTACATGCTGGAGATGAAAAGACTTCTTAGTTATTTAGCGAGAAACAAGCTCTTCAATAAATTGTGACAGTTATTTGTAGCGTATGGTCCCAACTGTAAAGGTGAGCATGTCTAAATTGAGGCTGTCAGAATGTATTGTAAGTTGCATTTCTCTGCGCTAAGAACATGCGGACAAGCTTCTCTCTGAAGATCTCAAAGCTTGTGCTACATAGAGCTGCTGTGCTGCTTTCTGGGCCTCCCTAAACCTACATCATTTATGAAAGCATTACTACTTATTTATGTTCTGATGATAAAGTAAATGTCCATTTTGTTTGAGTAGGTTTTACAGACTCTCATCTCAGATACTTAGCTCTTCCTTATGACATTGTCTTTTTCATTCTCCAAGGAACAGGGCATTTCTGAATACCTGGTTGATTTTTAAATGATAGAAGAATCTGGATTTACATAGTGTTAATTTCAGCTATCCAAGAAAGGAATCTCCTCCTTGGTTCCATAAACTAATCAGCTCACCCTTTTGATCACCTGGAATCTTTTAAAATCTAACAGAGCTGCTGAAATGGACTGAAAATATGTTCATTGCATAAATATATAGGAGATGGCAGATGTATCATACTGCAGAACACATCTTAGAATTTCTATTTCATCAGCATTTAATTTCTTAGCAGTCTAAGAAACATGAACCCAAGGAAATGGTTACCTATACCTGACTATAATGAGCTCATATATGCTTGTCACCTGTCAATTCCTGTGCATTTTACAAAGAAAGGTAGATATCATTATCTCCAATGTATATATTGGGCAAATCGGCAAAGCAACTAGCCCAAGGAGATGCAATAGGTCAGTGGCAAAGCTGGGAATACATTACACATTTTCTGACCACCAGTCCAGTGCCTCCATTCACTGGATTGTGCTACTTTGATTAAATAAGTAACCTTTTTCAAGATGTATAAAAAATTTGCACAGTCCATTAAAAACATATCGTTTAAAGTATTCAATACCATTTCATCTGACACATCATGAAATAGTCAATTTTCTTTGTGATCTACCTGCAAAATACGACTACTTTGCCTGTTTCATGCTGAGGCCTACTTTTAGACTGCATTGTCGTTTCAGAAGAATATTGGCTTTATTTAATTAAATGAATAGAACTTAAATAGCTAGGCAAGTAACAAAGGCTATGTCTACACTTGTGAATTTAAGTCGACTTAGTGTGTCCACACTTAAAAATAAAGTCGACTTAAAGGGGACCTTAGAAAGTCGACCTATAGCGTTCACACTGGATGCTCTAGGTTGACTTTGTGGGGCTAGGGGGACCTAGGGCAGGTCCATGGGGGCAGAGGGGGGCACCCCTTGCCCAATGCCAGGGGGCTCAGCCTTTCCCCCACTGTACCTAGGTACAATGGGGCAAAGGGGGTCAGGAACCCTGGCAGGGCATAGGGGCAGGGTGGGACGGG
>ML685766.1:32697066-32747062 GCA_007922175.1 Pelusios castaneus
ACCCCACGGCTACACTGTCTTAAGTCGACTCTAGGAAGTCGACTTAAGCCTTAGGTCTACTAGAAAGCAGGTTTTATAAAGTCGACTTAATTTTAATTGTCGACTTTATTTTCCTTAAGTCGACTTAAGCAAGCTGCTTAAGTCGACTTAAGGAAATTGTAGTGTAGACGCAGGGTAAATTAAGTTGACTTAAGCAAGCTTAAGTCGACTTAATTTACCAGTGTAGACGCAGCCAAAGGTACTGAATGCTATTTATACTTTACCAGCACATATGTGAAAGTTGGATTTCTCATTGAGGTAGAAAGACAAATGCCAAGTGTCTTTAACCATCCAGGAAATATACATGTTCCTGTATAATAAGATCAGTTCATAAAGAATTATTGCTTAGTGTGTTTAGAATGGATAAAAATGCCATATTAATAGTTTTTTTTTGGGGGGGGGGGAAAGTGTAATGAGATAATAATAAAACTACTTTTATTATTATGAGTGTGAGAGTTATTTAATTATAATGTAACCACTATGGTTGAAATTTACTTCATTGGTGGATAACTTTAGTAGCTGAGTTTTATATGGGTGAAGGAAGTGTGTGTACTGTGGAGATAAAATCTGTGCCCCCAAATTGTGGATGAGGTCCAAGGCAACAGTGAAATATCTTCTCCTTTTCTGTGCAATGGATTCCCTGTGGGTGGACCACTGCCCCTGTGTGTGGCCCCACTGAAGTAACTGCCCATCTAGTGGTTCTGATAAGATTAGAACTTTGTGTGAAATGGCTTCCTCTCTATGCCAGTTACACAGGAATCTGTGATCCTTCCCTTAGTCAAGCCATAAGGCTTCCCTCCACCACAAAGCAGGGTTGGCATGAAAGGCCCCCCTTCTATGTTTGTGTATGTTCTTGTCTATAAGATAGTTATCATTCTCTTCATTGTCTATATGGGGTAAGTAGTGAGGCAAGGGGATTCTTGCAGGATTCTAAAAGGGAATTTTCAGTGAGCAGCAACATGAGTTCTCAGGGCAGGAGGAAAGATGAGGGTTTTTTTTAAAGGCAATAAAATTTTTGTTTTCTTTGATTTGAGCCTTTCACTGCAAGCTATCAGGTTTGCCTTTCTGCTTATTGAAAAATCTCTCAAGGACAAGGGTGGGTAAGCAGTGTTTCTCTCTTCAAATTTCTCTCTGCAAAATTGTGGGTTGTATCTAAAAATATTATATCTTTTGGTACGCTGTGTCTGCTGCAGGACAACAAAAGGAAACATAAAGAAACTGATCCAATCTATTCTGAGGCCTTGGAAAGCTACTGGATATTTATTACCAACCACACTTTGAAGAAAAACAGAAAGTGAGGGATGTTTTTCTGCCTCTAATTTTGATCTTAGTTTATATACAGCTGTTTTCTGCAATCACCTTTACACATATAATGCATCATTATTTACTTAATATTTAATAATTGCATGCATAGCCTGAAATGTTACTTATAATATGTATGGCTTCAAATATCTGCACAGGAAGTCAAATCTACTGACCTGCATTTTATGGGAACTATTAAAGTATTCTGAGGGGTTTTTTAAAATGGTATCTCTTATTTTACAATTGTGCTCAATATCTAACTGGAGTTGAAATATCTGCTGCTACATTTGGGAATATATATTTTTTGCATCAGATGTTCTTTAAACCTCAAGACCTTACGTATGAAAACATGCCAGTTTTTTACATATGAACTGACCAATGACATATGTTATTTGGGATCAGATATGGGGTACTGTATCAGAGGAACAGTTGGTGACTAGGAGGAAGGGCCAGGCCAGGATTCAGGTTAAAGCCACTCCTGCCCTGCTCTGTGATTTTCCTTCCAGACATATTCCCTCCTTCTGGTTTGCTGCACTTTCCTCTGATCCTGAGCCCCACCTCTTGCATGGAACCATCATTGAACTGGCAGTTCAGAGAGGCTGTAGGAGTCAGGTCCCAGCTTAGAAGTGGCTTTACACTAAAGACCTACCTTGAAGGGCTGGTAAAATAGATGGTGATATAAGGCTTTCTACCTACTTTGCTGAGGCAGGGCATCTTCCAAAACTTACAGAAGAGCAGAAAGAAGAGGGTATTGGAGGGAGAAGAAGTAAAGATAGGGCAGGGACTGCTTGTTGGGGAAGAGAGAGAAAATAGGTGGGAAAAGAATTTTCTCATTTCCACTATGTCATCTAAATTCTAAGGCGAATTGGTTTCATCCTTGTGTCTTGGTGGATTAAGAAGATTTTATTTTTGTTAACAAAATCTTATGGCATACTGGGATTTGACTGTGTGTTTGATCTAGTGAAGTAAAAACAAATGCTAGTGAAATACCCCCAAATAAATGCATACGTTTATGCCTTTCCAATCCCCCTGCTCTTGTTTTTGCCAAAAAAAAAAAAAAGATTTGTTGTGGCTGGTATTTTCAAAGGAGCTTAATGGAGTTTGGTGCCTAAATCCCACTGAGAGTCATTGGGACTACAGTAAAGCCTATCAAATATTTATGCTTTAAAATATTAAAGAACAAGTAATACAAATTAAGAAAAAATCCAGTTACTCATTCCTTGGGTTATGGTGTGGTGAGATCTCATAATTTAGAGATACTGTCTGACCTGATTAGAACTTAAATGTGTGAACTCCAAGAATAAATCAAGTGTTACCCGAAAGTCATGTTGATGAATAGGTAGGTGGCACTATGTCCTTTTGAGGTATGTCTACACAGCAAAAAACTAAAAACCCTGCAGCAGTGAGCCTCAGAGCCTACGTTACAGACTGAGGCTTGTGGGGCTTGCACTGCAGGGCTAAAAATAGCAGTGTAAATGTTCAAGCTCATGTTGGAGCCTGCACTCTAAGACTCTCCTGCTTTACCAGGCCTTAGAGCCTGGACTCCAGTGTGAGTCCGAACATCAACAATGCTACTTTTTGCCCAGGAGTGTGAGCCTGCTGACATGGACTTTATGACTCGCTGCTGTGGGTCTTTTTTTTGCTGAGTATACATACTCCTAGTCAGTCCTTCAGCACAGTGTTTGGAGTCACTGTGCACTCTGATGCTGTCTTTCCTTTGAGATGTACAACTCAGCCCCTGACCACTTGTGAGAATTAATTAAAAATCCTGTGTCACTTTCATAAACGTAGATCTAGTATCCTGCCCAGATTCCAATTTGGATAATATTTATATATTTTAAGAATTTTTTTAAAGATGCTGTTGCCTGAACTATACCCTGTTGAAAAAAAATGTAAAATTAATACAATATCTCTCTAAAATAAAAGTCCATGAAGAATCCACATGCCCACTGCTATACTAGCTACACATTTGACTAAATTTGTCCCAGAATGTACCAGTGGATGGATCAAGTTTCTGTGGTATAGTATTTCCGTTGAAAATACCTTACTGCTTGTCACAAGGGGAAATGAACAGCAAAAGCAGTTTTGATATTTTCCACTGCCATGATGGAATAAACAGATGAGGGGTTATGTGGTAATTGGTCCCCAAACCATTTAGGGCTACTCTCCATTGTAATTAATGCTTTTGAATTGCTGTCAGGGAAGGCAGTGAATAGCACTGAAGTTTTGTAGGGCAGTTACATAGAAATCACCATACTATAGTAAATCCATGGTCCAGTATCCTATCTCTGACAGTAGCCAACTCCAGATGGATTTGAGTATAAGAAACCTCCTAATCTGTAGGTTAATGGTATGAAAATATATTTCCTTCTGTTGGTTTTGAATTTATCACTTTAAATTTCATTGAATGTTCTTTTTCCTGTCTCAGGTTACACAAAGAAAACATGCACTTCCTTTACTGTGGCCTTCAAGGCCTTTTTGACTAGCCTATGCGTTTTAGTTGCTGGCACCAATTAAGAGAAGACCAGATGCATACTCTATCTCTTAATGCTTCTGAGAACTTTTCATGGTAGCCCCAAGGAGAGGGCGTGCATTAAGCCTTCAGATTACAATGTCATAAATCTCTCTGTTACAATCTGAGAGCAATGGTTACAGCCCTTGTGTGACATACCAGGATACAATCCAGCCTACTAAGGGGCTGTGTCATCCCTGCCCCGCAGCCTGGGGTGTTTTACGATGCCTTGCTGTAGTAGCTCCCACCTGGGCCGCTCACAAATATCCTTTCAGCACGCAAGCCACGCCTTGAGTATCTTTAGTTGCCTCTCAGCTACCTCCGGCTCTCACCAGTGTTGGTTATACTTCAAGATGATTCCAGTACACTCCCAGTCCTGGATTTTTCCCTGGAAATGTATGTCCTGTCCTGCCCAGACCTCCCCTGGACAGTACAAATACTTTGTCTGTTATTATTTAAAGAGAATAATATGCCATCTTATTATCTTAAATAAAGTTACCCAGACACTTCAATTTAAACACTCAGGATTAGATTAAAGAGTAAAAGAAGTTTATTAACTATCTAGAGTGACTGCATAGAGAGAGATTTAAAGCGTGTACATCTAATAATGCGTAAAAGTCAGTAATGTTACAAGAAGAATAAATATAAAATACTGACTAGTATCTACTTCGAACACTGTCTTAGTTGCAAAGCAGTTTTCTCACCACATGCTCCAGCAGATTACTGACCAAACTTTCAGGTCAGGACTCCTCTCCCAGATTAGTTGGCTGTTTCCTTTTATCTTCTCAGATTCAAAGAATGAGGCAGGCAGGGAGAGAAAGAAGGGTGCGTTGAGGTGTTTGTCCCTTTTTAAAATAGTTTCAGTCCCCATCTTGAAAAACCTTTCCAGCTGAGAACCAGGAGACAGAGTCTATGTGGAATGATATTCCCTGCTGTTCTCCACCCTCCTCCTCCAACCTATTTGAACTTCCTTTGTTTTTCCTTCCTTCTTGATGACTCTGTTTAAGTGCTTAAATATAAATTAAAGCAAGCACACATTCCTTTGTTTTGGACTGACCTGTTTTCCAGCTTCTGCTTGGGCTGGCCTGTGGTGTTTGGAACAAGTGTTAAGAATATCATGCCGGGAAGTCTTTATAGGATCACATACAATGTTGCCACACATATTTATCAGAGCAATACTGACTGGCAAATTATGAGTTTTCAAATGATACCGTACAAGGCATACCTCCTACAAAGAATGTTACAGTAGTGTGTAGAGTGTGCATACAGAGGGGTATTCTGTGACACCTTGGACTAACTGTACACGCTTCTATTTTAATCCCTCATCTAAATTGTTTTTAGTCTGGCTCTTTCCTACCTCTGTTAGATGTTGGAAAAGCAAAGAGATTACAGTAGCTGGGGTTAATGAAAGGACACCTATATCATAGTGTCATCACATATTAGTAACTCAGAACTATACTATCTGCATAGCAGCTGTACATGCAGATTTGAATAGGAGAGGCAATAATATGAAACCCTATGGTATCCCCATGTGCCAAGAGACTTCGAAGCAAAAGAGCACCTTCTTCTGAGATATCTGAAATGAGCATGTTATTGCAGGTGGTCTCATTCTTACCTGCAATATCCCATAGTCAAGTCAGCAAAATATCAGGATCAATGATAATATAACTGTGTGATTATTTTTAGAATGGACAATTTATTTATACTCACCACTCAACTAAGAAAAACAACAGAGTCCTGTATCAACTATGTAAAACAGTAGCTTTTGTGTTCTTGTTCTATATGTAAAGCTATATTGGTATAACTTGAGGATAATTGTAGAACCAAGATGGATTGAAACTGCCTGGATGGTGGTACTTGTTAAAAATAGATGGTTTTACGAGAAGGGGCTCTACCACTCATTTGCTAACTGCAGCTGCTCTCATGTCTTCCTGAATGGAGATATAAACAATCCTCAATTAATGGGCAAAACTTCCCGCTTGTGTTCACTTGCTATATGTCAGTGTTTCTTCTCACATATAGGTGAATGCCACTTACACGCATCCACGACTTCACTTAGCAAATCTCACCTAGAGATGGTGGAATATTTATAACCTTCCATCACTCTCTAATTCTCACCCAATCAGGTTGGATCCAGTTTTATTTCCCCCTCTCCAATGAGAAATCATAACAGTTCCTCATAATGAGAACTGTGTTATAATTACCTTCTGCTTATCTAACCATGAAGATTACATTCACAATGGTTTTCTTAAATTTGATCACTAATGCTTTTGTGTAATGATGAGGTGAGTTTTTAAACAAACCCTTATATGATCCAACCCAGAGGTGTCTGCATTTCAGGAGTGGTAAAATTATACTTGATTTTATAATTGAATCCATATCCTTGCAACAGTCCATGCTGCCAACTTTGCCCTCATATCTACACTGAAGACACCATCACAGGACCAAATCAAGCCACCTACTCCATCAAGGGCTCATTCACCTGCTCATCCACCAATGTGATTTATGCCATCATGTGCCGGAAATGCCCCTCTGCCTTATATATTGGACAAACAGGACAGTCTCTGCACAACAGAATAAATGCTCACAAATCTGACATCCAAAATTGCAACACTAAAACACCAGTAGGGGAACACTTCAATCTCTCTGCTCACTCCATTGATGACTTGTAATAGCTGTACTGAAACAGTTGAATAACAAATCACAGCTTCAAAGAGAAACTGCAGAATTTGAATTTATATGCAAATTGACTCAGTTGCTTTGGGGTTAAACAGGGATTACGGATTTTTCTCTCATTACAACAGGTGATTTGACCTCACCTTCCTCTATGTGCTGTTCCCCATTGTTTGAATCCTAACACCTATTCTGATTTGCTGTTACAGCCTGACTTGATCCTATGTCATACACTTCCCTGCATTTACTTTCCTCCCATACTGTAAGTTTCCCATCTTCAAAGTGTCTGACGAAGAGGGATTTTCTCCCACGAAAGCTTATGCGATAAATAAATGTTAGTCTTTAAAAGTGCCACAAGACTCTGTTGTTTTCCTATTCTTAATGTTGCACAAGTACTTAAGGTATTATTGCTATTATTTGAATTCTAGGTATTTCCTAAAGTGATGTAGTTAAATAAGGCAACTGCAAGATTGAGTGACAACTATATGGTCCTCATTTGACTATCTGCCATATCATATGTGCTTTGAGTCCAAGGGATCTTCAGTGGGTGGCCTCTTGTAATTAAGAGATATCACAGAGAACCATAGGGAGAACCATATCCTTGGAGAGTATCCAGTTATTTTCTGGACTGCAACAGGGTCAGCCTATCTTTTCCACTCCCAAGAGCCTTACCCTGCAAAGTAGTGAGCCCTCTATTTCAATAGTTAGTTAAGTTGGGGTGTACAGCTTGTTGATGTCTCAATGGGTCCTGATTTTAATAAAGTTGGGTATTTAGCACTTTTGAAAAATCAGGTTCCTTTAACCAGTCTGGGCACTGGAAATCACTAGTGTTTTGTTTTTCTAAAAAAAGTAAACCTGAATGCTTCCTGTGAGATCATAGCACCCTCACCTCTAGCCGGGTGAAGCCTGTAGTTATGGAGTGTGAGATCCTGGAGAAAATGGTATGTGGCCGAGGATCTGCTTTGGCATCAACGTCAACTGCTAGTGAAAAATCGTATTACTGAATGGTAATTCAAAAGAAATGAGAACAAAATTGCCTCTGGGTTAAAATACTTTATAATTGTTCAGTATTGCCCAAAGCCACAGGCTACAGACAATATTCACTAGTACAGTCTCATAACTATTTTAACCCCCAGGCAAATATATTCTTGCTGTTATTACTCTCAAACTTAGTGACCTTTGTATAATATGGGGCTAGTCCTGTCCTCTGATATGCATCCATAATTCCCAGTTGCCTGCTTTTTCAAATGCAGAATTTGGCTTGTAGTTTGGGATTTTTTGGGATGAAAGAAACTATAAAAATGTACCCTATTCATTATTAAATTACAACCAATATACATTCTGCATATCCCATCTCTGCAGTTTGTCATTTCGGTTTCTTTTTCCCAAAGACTGGAATAACACTTAAAATCGTGATTGTTTCCATTTGATCAAACCAACTCAGTCTTTTGGCTGCCCTGTACAAATTTTTATTTTCTGCTTCATTGCTAGTGATTAAGCAATCTCTTTTCCTACAGTTGACACATTCCTTTCTATGGAATGACTGAGAGAAGAGGCTTTGAAGATATGTATGATGTTTTGAGGTTCAAAGGGGTACGAATGTGAGGAAACTGGGTGTGTTCCTGAACCTCAGGTTGACAGTTGACTATATCATTGTTTAAACTATTAATGTGCTTCTGAGATATAATAGTAAACAGGTGCTTCAAATTGTTGCGAAATAGTTTTGGGTTTATATATGTTATAATAAAAAACATATTGTCAAAAATACATGACAAAGGGCGTCAACAAAGAATATAATTTGCAAAGGAAAAGAATGTAACCTATATAATATTACCAATGTTAGTGTTACAAAGATGTTACAAGGTTTTTAATTACCATTACTTTCTACTTTGTATTTGTATGCTCCTAAGGTGCTTTGTAAAGGTGGTTTTAGAACATAATACCATAATATTTAAGCCTGCTTTTCACTTGCCCCTTCTCACCAGAGAAGTTCTTTTCATAGAGAGGCGAATGCAGATTTTCTTGCATTGCAGTGAATTCTGGGGTATATCAGCTTCAGATTATGCTAAGGAGCATTATAAAGCAGAAATAGAAAAACTGGTTTCAACTTTCAGAGTCCTGTTCTTACTAGAAATCCCCTGTAGCTCATTTGTGCAATTTGTTGATGGAGCACGCCTTCTGTTTCTCCTGATTTGAAGACATAGAGAAATACAGCCCAGCCCTTCAAAAACATAGGAGAAAAGAAGAGATTGCAGGCAAACATGCATCCCCCAGAATATAGCAAAAGTTAAAGGGGATTGTCTAACGTGTTATTTATTAGATGTTCCTGGATATAACCCAAATCTGGTTCCAGATTTAGGGTAATCTGGGTGTGGTTCTACTGAAACCTATTAGTAAATTTAAATCCATTTTCATGTGAAGCAATCCTTATTCACCAAAAAGTTCTGTAAAACTCATCGAGCCTTTTGATGGTGAACCGGGCTGAGTTGGTTCACCTTTGAGTTCGCTGCGCTTCAGATTTTGATGTGAAAGGTTTGCACAGAATGCATAGTTTAGCGGATAGAGTTTATTTTTGTACAGTATAAAGAGAATAGAACTATTCTGGAAAAAACAGCAACAAAATCTGGGAATAAGGCACTTTAAATACTATTTAGTTATTTAGTGCTGGATGGCTCCAGTTTGGTTTCTTTTTATAATCAGAATATTAGAAATGTTTGTATTCCACCTGCGCTGTTTCTCTCCAAAGCAAATTTTAAAACTGAATGTTACAGCAATGATTATGCTGTGCATTTTCTTTTTTCTTCTTTGTTTTACACAGTTTTAATTTGAAAACCAAGAACTGTCAGTGACCTGTTTACTTTATCTCACTCATGTGCTATGAAAATGAATGGCATTTATAGAACACACAAACTATTTTTGCCTGAATACTGCATTTATGATTTATGGCCAACATGTATTCCTGATTTTCTTTTGAGAATGATCTTTATTGTCTTTGTGTACTAACTCATTGCAGAAGCACTTGTCTATTTTGAGCTAAACCAGACCTCTTGTAAAAAGAATCAAATTATTTCATTATGTTGAAAATGAAAAGCTATAATTACTTGTAATTAGGCTTCAGAATTTTTGAAAATTGAGGAATTCTTTTCCAGCAGTTTAAGACCACTCCAAATCAGTACTTTTAGAAAATAGGAAATAATTTTCTGTTCAATTTGAAATTGATTTAATTTATGCTTTTGACAGCTATTTTGCTTTGATAATTTAGTGTGGGAAATCACTGAACTGTGGTGATTAATGCAGTAATGTTTTCCGTGGTCTTTTGCACTGTTTGATTCACAACTTACTTGTATTCTTAAGGGTAAGCAGAATCTTCAGCAGTTTAAAGAAATGCATTAAATTAATTGAAGTCTTTTTCTTTATTTATCTCAAACATAAATTGTTTTAATTTTGTGATTTCTCTTTTACTGGGATTTTTATTTACTTTGTACTGTACTAACGAATAGTCCAAACCTATCCTGTGCTGTATTCCTCTTAAATTTAAATGGAAACAGTAAAAAACTCATCTGTGCCACAGTCCTTGGGAGTTTTGTCATCAGAAATACTTTTCTTAAGTAAATCTCTAACAAACGAAATCCCAATTTGAAATCCAGCTGAGCTGGAGGGAAAGGTCTAATTAGGGGAAGTCATTGTTACCCAGTTCAACATCCAGCCACCAGAAGACTTTGTATTCTAGTGCACAGGAGAAAGGGGTTACACTCTGAATCAGAGGGTGCCATGTGCCTCAGAGAGAGACAGGAGCAGTAGGTCACAGACAGTAGTCTTGGAGCTGGCTGCAGAAGGAAGGGCAGGCAACAACAAGCAACTTCTGATCTGGGATTGCAAGCTGGTGCTGGGCAAGGAAGAAGTCTGCTGCTTGTAGGAGGCTGGCAGTAGCTGCAGAAAGAGAGTATTGGCAGGGGAATGGAAGCAAGAGGTTTAAGGATAATTGCATGCATGCAGTGGATCTCAGTGTGACTCTTTTCTTTGTATCCTGTACACACAGCTGATAGGGAAGAGGGGGCAGTAGAAGGGAAGGACAGTTGTACTGGGTCCTTAAGCTCAGGGGCCCTTTCAAATACATCTGTAACATCTGTGCAAATAAATAAAATAGGAGAGGATGGGGACCCAAGTGAACATGATGGACCAGAGCTGCAGATTTCTCTCAACAGGTCTGCCTTTACTGGGTTAATCTTTTCCTGGAACCGTTAAAATAATTGTGCCTAGGGTATTTACACCTTTTAGTGTCTGGCAATCTTAGTAAAGAATTTCTGTTCCTCAGGATGTGTGAGGTTTTTATGGAACCCCTCCGGCAGCTGAAGTCTGTAGAGCCTAGTGATTGGAACACGTACAGGATTTGTTTCTGAGCTTGTGACATACCAAGAATGCACCAGACATACATTGGGGACTAGTGTACCATAACCCTAACAGCAACACCCTGCAGTTACAGTATTTAGCACTTAAACCTCTGTTATGCAGACTTCCACATGTGCATTGTCAGACTAATGCCTAAATGTAAGCATGTGTGTAACTCTCTACCAAACTGGGCCTTTGTATAGCATGTTCCATCTCTAGTGCACATTACATATGTTAACTGATAATTACAATATTCCTGTGTGATAGAGCAGTGGTTCCCAACCTGTGGTCTGTGGACCACTGGTGGTCTGCGAGGGTACTGCAGGTGGTCCGTGGGGGAAAGATAATTACTACAGGTAAATATATTGTGGTGAGTGCAATATGTTTGTGAGTGAGCATAATAAATTATTAAAAATAACTGCATTTCTAATATCCTATCAACCATAGGCTATGTTTAAAAAAAATTTAAAATGGCTTGCTTACGTGGTGGTCCGCAAAAGCTTTCAGTGACGATGTAGTGGTCCACATAAAGGAAAAGGTTGGTGTGATAGAGGAATAATGTTTACTTTATAACATGTAACTACAGTTTAAACCTGGTTATGACCAGACTGGATTCTAATGTTGTTTGGCTGTACAGTATTGTCTTCCAGCAATATTTCTGGATATGAGTCAACCCTGTGTCCTTGTTGCCAAAAAGGCTAATGGCATATTGGGCTTAATAAGGAGGAGCACTGTCAATAGATCAAAGGAAGTGATTTATTCCCTTCTCTTCAATACTGATGAGGCCACACCTAGAGTATTGTGACCAGTTTAGGGCCCTCTGCTACAGAAAGGACAAATTATAGAGAGTCCAACAGGCAATGAAAATTGTTAGAGGGTTGGCTCACATGATTTATGAGGGCAGGCTGAGGGGACTGGGCTTATTTATTCTGCAGAAAAGAAGAATGAGGTAGTATTTGATAGCAGCCTTCAACTACCTAAAAAGGGAGTTCCAAAATGGATGGAGCTAGGCTATTCTCAGTGGTGGCAGATGACAAAGCAAGGATGGTGGTCTCCAGTTGAAGTGCGGGAGTTCTGGGTTGGATATTAGGAGAAAAATATTCATTAGGAGGGTGGAATGTGTTACCTAGGGAAGTGGTGGAATCTTCATCTTTAGAGGTTTTTAAAGCCTGTCTATACAAAGCCCTGGCTAGGATAATTTAGTTGGGGTTGGTCCTGTTTTGAGCAGAGGGTTGGACTAGATCAGTGTTTCTCAACAGCTGGCACATGGACTGGCATTGGTCCCTGAGATCTCCCTGACACAGTATAAGAAGTCAGTCTTTGGTATCAAAAAGTTTGAGAAACACTGGACCTCGTGATGTTCCTTCTAACCCATATCTTCTATGGTTCTTTAATTTCCTAAGTATGTTTTTAAAATGGTGAAACTGTTTTAAAAGGTATGATGTATTCTCCAGTACATATGGATAGGACATATTGGAAATTGGCATTACAAAGGGATACTGATAAATTGGGAATTACACATTGTGTTATGTACTCAGTTGCTTGGCTTATCACTGGTTTTGGATGTTGTGTAGAATTTTTTGCTTTGTGCTTCTGGATAAGTCTTACTCTGAGTTCATTACACTTTATCAGCTTTAAAATTCAAATACTGGACTAATTCATCTGCAGCTTCTTTTTCTAAAATCGGGTACCCCAGCCAAGAGTTGTATCTAACATTGGCATGACAGATTCCATTTCTTATAAAATTGTTTGCAAAAGAACACCTAATCTGTGGAGCTTAAATCCTCCCTTTTAAAAGAACAATATAGCATCCCTTCCCCAGCTTTACATTATCTATTTCTAAATAACTTTGGAACTGCTATAACCATAAGAATTTCTCTAGCTTTTTCCATCTTGCTTACTGCCAAAATCTGCTTTGGTAAACAAATCTCCATGCAAAGAAGTGAGCGAGTGTGCTTTTTGAGGGCCAAATAAGATCCATAGAGCACAACCCTAGTATCTGGGCTATGAGCTGAGACAGACTAAGAGGAAGAAACTCTCCATTTATTTTTGCAGTTTCCCTCAGGGTTGGAGCAGCCCCAGCATCTGCAGTATCCTCTAATACACATCCCCTCTGCCTTCACAGCCTGCTTTTGTATTGTCCTCTGGTCTTCCTCCACGGTGACATTTAGACAGTCTCTGTGGCTGCACAAGAGGTTAGAATCCATCTGCCTCAGTGTCTTGTCCCGTGTGTGGTGGAAGCATACTGGTTCCAGTTTCTGCAGCAGAGCGGTACAGGCAGGGTTTGATCCATCCTCTGTAGATTTTATACAGCAGTGTTCCTAGTAGCTATTTATGACAATCTTTGTGGACTGAGATCTAAGAGATTCAGTCAAGTAGAAAAGAGGCAGACTAAGAGGATGGATATATGGTTTTGGAACCAGATAAAGAGCTTTTCTTCTTCCCTGTTTTTTGAGTTTTATAGGAACTTAAAATACCACAGCCATAGCTCAGAGGCTAAGGGCTTGTCTTCACTGATGGCAGCAAATTTTCCATCATCAGATCCATCTTCCAGATTGACTGAGTGGGTCTGTGAAGACCCGCTCAGTTGACTGGGAAGTCGATCCCTGAAGACCACCCCTGAAGTAGTGTAGTGCTGAATTGACAGGAGGGCATTTCTCATCAACTCAGTCCACTGAAGACACTGCAGTGAATAGGCATTAGGCAGTTGAAGGGTGATATGCAGGTTATTTTAAGGAGTTGTATGGCACTTTTAAAGACTAACAAATTTATTTATCGCATGAGCTTTCGTGGGAGAAAATCCCACTTTGTCAGACTCTTTGAAGATGAGGAACTTACAGAATGGGAAAATAAATGCAGGGAAGTGTAAGACACAGGATCAGTTCTGGCTGTAATAGCAAATCAAAGCAGATGCTAAGATTCAAACACTGGGGAACAGCATATCGTGAAAGATGAGATCAAATCACCTGTTGTAATGAGAAAAATATCCATAGTCTCTGTTTAACCCTGAGGCAATGGAGTCAAATATACATATGAATTCCAATTCTCTTTGAAGCTGTTATTCATTTGTTTGAGCACAGCTATTAACAAGTCATCAGTGGAGTGAGCCGGGAGATTGAAGTGTTCCCCTCCCTTCGACTGCTGCCAAAATCCCCCCTCCCCATCCTGCATTGTAGACCAGGGCTAAGTGAGGTAAACTAGGACCAACGATTTCATAAAAATTGGCACAACTACCATTCCAGCTAAATCAGGGTGCTTGTTCATCTCTTGTGCACCATCTAATTTCGATATGCTGTGTGGTAGAGTTTCTGTGTTCCGGAACTTCTGCTTATTGAATTCTTCTGATGCCACTGCTTCCATTTGCGATCCCTTTGAATTATAGTCATTCAAAATTTCACCATCACTCCCATAAACAAAGACGAGATTGCTATGGGGAAGAACGTCTCACCAAAACTAGGAAGAGGATGGAGAGATGCCCCCTGAATTTACCTCTGGCCACAGTGTTGTGTGAACAGAGGATTTCACCTTTTGGGCTGGGTTGCAGCAGATACTACCTATCTGTCCTAATGAGAAAATCACTCTGTTATAATTTATTAATAACTATATTCCTTATCTCCTGTTTTTTTAAAATTAATTTATAATTTTCCATTTGACCAAAGTATACCCTCTCTTCAGATTTGTGGAGTCTCCAGTAACACATAATGTATACCAATGAAATCTAAACCAATAGTTTCATTTTCTGGGACACAGAAAGTAAAATGTCTCTATGGCACGCATGCAGCAGGCCTCTGTTAGCTTCTTCCTTTACATGATTATGTTTTGTTGTATCTTGTGCTGCTTTCTATTGAAGACAGTCAGCTAATGCTTGCTTTCTGACAAGTCACTAAAAAAGAAACAGCCAACAATGCTCTTTAGTTGTTCCCTGAGCTAGATGATATATATTTTTATGTTGGTGATGAAAAAGCATGATATGTGGCTTGTCAAACATATAGGGAATAACTCAATATTCTGCTATTTGGCATTGGAACTTAATATATGAATATATGAATATAATATATGAATTGGAACAAAAATGTTTAGGGGGCTGGGGAACATGACTTATGAGGAGAGACTGAAGGAACTAGGCTTATTTAGTCTACAGAAGAGAAGACTGAGGGGAGATTTGATAGCAACCTTCAACTACTTGAAGGGGTGCTCCAAAGAGGAGGGAGCTAGGCTGTTCTCGATGGTAGCAGAGGACAGAACAAGGAGCAATGGTTTCAAATTTCAGCTGGGGAGGTCAAGGTTGGATATTAGGAAAAACTTTCTCACTAGGAGGGTGGTGAAGCATTGGAATGGGCTATCTAGGGAGGTGGTGGAATCTCCGTCTTTGGAGGTTTTTAAGGCCCGGTTAGACAAAACCCTGGCTGGGGTGATTTAGTGGGAGTGGTCCTGCTTTTTAGCAGGGGGTTGGACTAGATGACCTCGTGAGGTCCCTTCCAACCCTATTATTCTATGATTCTATGATATTATTTGTGAGAATTTTTTTTTTTTTTTAATATCCTTTACCCCTAACCTTATGGGTTACAAAAGCTGTGCCTTTGAGTCTCCAAGGGACCAGTAAAAAAAAAAAAATACAATATGGTGATGGGACTTGAATCTGTGGCCCAGATTCTTGGCTACATTGTGGCTGCTTTACTTAAGTACACTGGAATATAGATAGAGGCTGCAAGTATCCATGCAACAGAGGGTTTTCCTTATGTAGGAAATTCCTCCAGTGAGGGTAGGGCTTTTATAGATAGTGTTTGTGCCATCTGTTTCCTGGCATAGGAGATAGAAAATAGCTGTAGTAAGGCATCTCTGTACCTCAGAACCTGTGTAAAGTAGAGAAGCTCTGAGACCTCAGGATCCAGGGGAAGAAGTATCAAGTGGCTTATAGCAAACAACTATTATTTCCCTGCTATCCTATATTGTGCACCTTAGATGGAGCCCAGGACCTGGCCCCTGAGTCTTGTATTCTCAAACAAATGTTCTGCTAAAAATCAATTATTTTTCTATTATTTGCTCAATAATATGTTTCTTTAAGAGCTTCATTGTGTCTTTACAATTTGCATGTGTTTTTAAAAAGAAAGTTGGCTCCTTTTATGGTAAATAGGGCAGTATATCGTTCAACAGAGCATGATGAAAGAAATACTCTAAGTGGGAGATGAAGGCTCTCACTCCATGGGCCAAATCAGGAGTGGTCAAAGCTTATTAGAAAAGTTATTTTTTAAAAAAATGTAACAAGAATGTTCTATATGTGCAACAATACACTGAAGAAGAGAAGTTAACATGTTTTCAGTCTGATTGTATTTAATGTAACTGCATAGTCTGTTTTGTTTGATGTCTATGCACATCACACTATAGAAGAAAGATTATGCTGTACTTTTTTCATGCAATTTATTTTAAGTCTATAATATTATGCTGGCTCAATCATTTTAGATGTATATATAACCCTGCACTTCGGCACATGAATTATTGTGCTGTTATCTAAGATCTTTTACAGTAAGATAATTCAAGCTCCTCTTAAAGTCAAGTCTAAGAAAATGTCTGTAAATTAATGCTAGTGGTCAGCATGGCTGAAAGAGAAACTCTTCATATTTGGTATTGACTGTACGATTGAACTTACACCAATTTATTACAAAGTCAATATTCAGCTTAAAAATTAAAAAGGTTAGTAATTATTAGGTTTTCAGAGGAAAGTACTAATGATATGACCTGCCTCACATCATATAGTTACAAAAATGCCATAAAATGGTTTTTTTAAAACTTATTTTTATAGTCAGTTAGATGGCTTATTTCCTCATCTCACTACTTATGCTTCCATGGACTGTTAATTAATACTTTTGCAGTAATTATAGAATACTTTAAATATACATTATTCTTCTGAATTTTAAAAGATCAGGATTTTTTTTTATTAATTTAAAAGGATAATAGAACTGACCTGCACTTTCATCAATTCTTTAAGAAAGAGGTGTATTTTTAGATAATTTAAAATTTTTACATTTTGATTGCATGAAGTAAGAAAAAAAAATCTTATGGCTTTTTTGTGCTTTTCCATTTACCCTTCTAAGCTGGGTCACAGTTGTACCAAAGGGGGTCATTGTTCTCCATAAAAAGGTGAATGATTGCCCTTGGGAACTAATGCGACAAGGGTGCACATTCTAACTGTCTTGACACTTGGCACTTTATTTTCTTCTTACTAAGGACTACGCTTTGCTAGACAAAAGTCTTCATTCCATTTTTTTCTTCTCTGCTACATTTTCACATATTCAGTGATATGTAATCAAAAAATTACTTACCTCTTTGCTGTATCCTCTCTCCTGAGCTCCTCTCGGTCTTTTGTACTTACAGGGAGGGGTAGGCCACTCTTCATGATGACTTGTCTTAAGTCAGTTTGCACTATGGGGATGTGAATAGCACTGTGCACCAAAGCTGTGCTGTAACTTCCCCATGTGGATGCTGTGGCTGCGAACCAAAAGGATTCCTAGTTCATATTAATGTTATCCTGTCTCCAGGTGTAAACATAGTGATTTATTTTCACATATTATCATTAGATGGAATCACTTCAATTTTTGTATGCTCCAGAATGAATCGTCTTTCTCTGCCCATGCACCTACACCCCGAAAAAGCACAGGCACTGAAAGTGTTCTGTAAAAAGACCCACCGGTGTCTTACTATATTAGGATTCATCTCACTTAGAGCTGGGTGAACAATTTCCAGTCAGCAATGTAATTGAGAAGATTTAGCCACCATTTCTGTTAATGTATAATTCACAAACAGGCTCAGTGTTTACAAGTTTGTTCAATTTTTGAATGGTTCATGCAAACATTTCTACTGGTTGCTTGCAAACTATGGTACCAGTTCAGCAAGGTGGCTGACTTTAAGAACGTAACACCAGACTGTTCAGGTGTTTGAAGTTGGGCAAATGCCTAAGTGCCTTTCTGAACTTGGTCCTGTTTATCACAGCTGTTACTTAAATTATGCTTTAAGCCCAATATTGAGAGTTGTTGAGTACTCAGCTGCCCTTGATTGCAATGGGAGCTAACTGTGGGAAGTGCATGGTGGGATCAGGCCTTTTGCTATTTACTGTTCATGTTACTTTTTTAGCTAAATATTATCACATAATATTGTTTCTGCTCTCTGATTTGGTCACTTCCAGATTTAAACAAACTTCCAAAATGGCCCTGCAAACCCTTGTCATAGATACTTTTGTGAAGCCAAATGATTCATGCGCAGTCCATAGGCTGAAATACGATCCCATAACCTATTAACCAAAATATACAGAATACCAAAGACATTCATAGTCATTTGAGTCTGTTTGTAAATAATTCATAAATGGAAAAGGGACTGATTTGTTGACTAAATTGTTTACAGCAAGCAAAGTGTTGGATGAGTCAGCAATAACTACATGTAGTTATATTAATATTCACATCACTTTTCCCGCCACCATTATTAAGAATAAAGATTTGCTTATATGAATGTTTGCCAAGAATCAATAAAAGGAATTGTGAATATGGGCAAAGGGATTTTCAGATTTTATTAGAATGCATATTTGTTGCTTATGTTATTAGTGGTAGAGTCAAAAGGCCCCAGTCAGGATCAAGGCTCCAGCATGCTAGGCACTGTAAAAAGTACTCTGTAAAATGTGGTCCCTGTCCAGAGGGCCTAACTGTGTAATCTAATGTAAAACAAAATGAGTGTAACAAACAATTGTCAGGGAGTAGAAAAAAGGGCAAGCCAAATGGGATGCATAAAGTTATTCTGGCTGGGTAGCACATGATTTGATGGTTCTGATCATTTCCATTTATTTTCCAGAGTTAAAGTTAAGTTGAGTTTTGAGTTATTTTGCTTCCCTTGGAAAGAGGTTTGCAGCAATAGAACATTGTCCTTTTTGTGAGATGCTTTTCTTCATACACTAAGTACATTCACAAGCATCTAGGTTTAGCAGAGTAATTATTTTATAGCATCACAGTTGATTATACTGTACAGTATTTGGATAGAAAAAGTGATATAGCGAGGAAAGCAACATTATAAATGTTCAATCTTGCTTAGTGTGGGGGATTTCCTTTATTTAAAAAAAAGAGGATGTGAATTTTCATTTTTAAATACTGGGTATTTAACAAATGTTTCCCAACGTTCTGAAGTGAAAAGAGTTCACTAAAAACCAATTCTGTTACATTAGTGCACCCCTGCAGAAGAGGCCAACTGCACATAAAGCACATGTTAGACTGATCTGACTCTTCAGCTAGAAAAATGAATTCAGCCTAGAATCTTCAAATTGAAAACAATTTTAATTTATTGCTAGATCCATTTAATATCATGTGTATATTTAAATAGTACAATTTTATTTTATAAGGGGTTTATATCATGGTTTTAGTTGCAGATTTTTAATTTTATTGTATGTAGTGTAATTGTTGAATCATTTATTTCTAGTGAGTTTCTTGTGTTACAGTCAAAAGACTTGTGATATCTCCTAATGCAATAAGATTATTGTAGTTGTAAAACTTTTTGAACATTGTTAGTAAGTAGTACTACTGTAAATCTTGATTTTTTTTTTAATTATTTTTTATAAAGCCATATACATATGCTGTTGCACAATTTGGTATTATTCGTAAGAGAGAGAGTGAATAATTTAAGTGTGATTCATAAGTTATAATATGTAGGACTTGTGCCAATATATATGCTGTGATGTGGACTGAGCTTAAGCAGTCACACAGACAAGTAAGGAAAACCTAGCTTGGGCTATGACAGTTATTTGTTTGTTCACCAGTGAATAAATCAATCAGATCACAATGTTTATTGGGGTGAGCCACAAAATGTACAATATTTTGAGTGTCCTTTATTCTTCCTGAGTCTCTCTGGACCCAAAACTACAGCAGACAGGCCAATACTGATCATGAAGTATAGCGGAGCCCATAAAAACTTGTCAGTTTCGCCATATATAAATAGATATGGTCACCTCAAAATTTACAGTGTTTCTTAAGACCTGAGAAGAAAAATAAAAATACTTATTTTTTCATTTTAGTTTGCTAAATCCCAAGCAGATGAACAAATCACTATTCCTGTCCCCGGTTTAACCATTGAGCCTACCCTACTCTTATCTATTTCTAATGCCTCCTTAACAGTAACTAAAGGCTACATATAATAATAATAATTAATAATAATTAATAATTAATTAATAAGCTGTGTAGAGTGATGGCAGTTCCTCTAGCATTCTGACAATTGCAAGGGAATTTTCTTACCTGAGAATTGTGAGGAACAGTAAAATGTCTTCTAGAGCAATTTGAAATTGTAGAGCTGGACAAGCCTTGGGTTCACCAAGGCCACCAGAACAGCTTTTACATTTTCTAATGAATCCTTCATGGAGAAAAGCATCTTGTTTTAAAAACTGACAAAGCCAGAGCTATGTCCCTTCCATGCTTCTGAAGCAAGCAAACATTTAAAATGTAAGTTTTCAGTCTTGTATTTGTGTTCCACATGCACTTCTGGTGCAACTGTCTTAAATGTCTTCAAAGAAATTTGTTGTTAAACTTGTAACAAATTTGGCTGAGATACACATATTCAATAATGAGTAATGGAATACAACAGCTCTTACTCTTACTATAAATGTATCATCTAGTTCATCTTAGCCAACTGCTTATTAATTACTTGAACTATTACCAGACTACTGGTTCATAACAATGCCTTTGTATCGTATGGTTGCATCTTCTACATGGCAAATAAATATCAGCGCCAGTGTAGGAAGGAAAAATCAAGACTCTTTTTATCTGTTTTCTGTCCAGCTGTCAGGTTGCTTTTCTGTGCAACAGCAAAGTATACATGAATTCTGAAATGGCTTTCTTTCATCTCCAACTCTCTAATACTTCTGTATATATCTGTGTTAAATTCTGTGATAGCTTTATTTATATTGTTTGAATATGCTATTGTTCATAAGTCAAACACAATCAATTATTATTAAAAATAATTTGTATTTACATAAATATGAGAACAAAATGGGTTACACATATAAACATACTGACCCAATCAGTCACATTTTACAACTGAAGGAAGCATATAGATTTAGTATTATAGTGGAGAAAACCTTTTAGTTTGGATTGTTCAATACTCTATATTTTTGTATCTTCTCTTTCTTTTGTCATTAGCTAATTTCAGATTATACTTGTCTTTCATGCATCACCTCATAGCTCAGTGAAATTCTGACCTGGCTTGTTTGTGCATCTCTGGAATAAGAATTCTCACAGTAAAGGCCATGCATCACCTTCAATTAGTGCTCATTCCCTATGGTTGATCAGATATTAGTGAAGTGATATCACTTAATTCTCAACCTTTTCTTTCCGATTTCCACTATGTATTCTAGCTATTCAATTTGACACTTGATTTTCAGGTTTCCCTTAGAATTGCTTCAGCCTGTCTCTTAACCCTGATGCAGAAATCTCTTTGAAATGATAATCTTGAGGGATTACCTCTAAATAGCTTCAAAGACAAAATTACTCACTCTGAATTCCTTTGGAATCCTTAGTTTTAACTGGAAACTAGTCCAGCAGAAACAATTGACCTGTCCACAGTTTTGACAAGATTTTTTAAGCCAATTGGTGAGGTAATGCAAACTTTTGTTTACTTACCTAACAACTCCTTTGTCCCTACAGAGACAGTACTGAGGGTGAGCAGCTTCAGCCTGCATCTCTGTGCTCCATGGGAGCTGGTCTGTAGCATATCGTACCCCTCGATCATGTGGGGCCCATCTTTATGCATCTCTTCTCCAACATGGCAAGTCTCCTATATGTCTTACTCTTTTACCTGGCTTCATTGTGCACCTCAAAGGAAGCCAGTTATGGTGATCAGATGTCCTGACTTTATAAGGAGAGTCCTGATATTTTGGGCTAATTCTTATACACCTATTACTAGAGCCCTGCGTGGATACAAATACGTGGATCCGTATCTGATCTGCATCTGCAAGAAATGGTCCATGGATATCTGCGTTGAATCCGTGGTTGCAGATATAATGCACGTATCTGCAGATTTGCAGGGCCCTAGCCCTGCACAGATGCAAATATGTGGATCTGGATCTGATCTGTATCCACAAGAAATTGCGGATATCTGCAGATGTAATGCACATAGCCGTGGATTTGCAGGGTTCGACCCATTACCTTCCTATTCCATTTGATTTTTCACACTTGCTGTGTAGTCACCCTACAGCCAGTGGTGCCAACTTTTATGTACCCTGTAGTTCATTTCACGGGCACATGTTCACTGCACAGATCAAGTGCAATGATCTCCAACCTCAGAAGAGAATAACTTCTTAAAAGGTCTCCAAGTAAGCTCTGGGCTCCATCCCTCTTCCCAAAAGATCTAAGGTTAGGTATGAGGAAGGGGATACTGGAGACTTTTAAATCAATAGGAAAACAAACAAGGAATCTAGTGGCACTTTTAAAGACTGACAAATTTATTTATCACATGAGCTTTCATGGGAGAAAATCCTACTTTGTCAGATGCTTGAAGATGGAAAAGTACAGATGACTGGGAGGAAAATAAATGCAGGGAAGTGTAAGTCATAGGATCATGTCTTGTGAGTACAGCTACTCTTGTATAAGTCACTGCAGGATTAGGCCTTTAGGAGTCATCACCATTGCAGGCTTGGGGGAGAGACTGTTGTTTTTATTTTAACCTGTTATTAAAGCACCTCTGTTGTCATTAGATATATAATTAATAGGGGTCCAGATCCATAGCTATCATAAAGCAACACTTGTACATTGACTACAGTGGAACTACACTGATTTTCACTGGCTGAGGAATTAGTTCAATACATTAAACAGTTTGAACTCTTCAAATGGAAGGTACTGTAGCAGTGCAAAATATTATTATTGTTTAGAGACTTCAGAAACAGTTCATGATACTTTTTCAGAGGCTAAAAAAGTTACAAACTGTGGATGATGATACTTAGGATACATTAATTAATGTTAATAAAGTGCTTTGAAGTTGAAAACTACTAAGGATGAGCAAAACAGTCCTATTACACTTCAAACCAGCTCAAGCTTTGTCTAGACTTGAGGTTCAGTATGTTCTGTAAATATGGGTAGAGAATGTTCTGACAACTTTAATGTTTGTGTATTATACATACACACAACCTTTACTCTTCCCCAGCAGGCAGTCTTTCTTCTGAAAACTCCTTCATCTTACATTAAATCTCTTCATAAAGGACTGGCACTGTTTTGGGACCTTTGTGAAAAGTTGTTCTTCTTTGAGGTTGGAACTCGCGATGCCCAAACTGTCAAGTTAACTTGTATCTATGAAATGAACTACATGGTCCAGTTTGTGAACACCTTTGCAAAGTGCTAAACATTACGAAGGGCTAGTATACCCTACAAAATTAGGTTAACTAACTACATCATTCTATGCTGTGAAAAATTGTATGGCTTATGGAACATAGTTAAGCCAGCCAAGTCTCGATATAGATACTGCTAGGTCAGTGGAAGAATTCTTCTCTCAACCTAGCCACTGCCTCTCAAGAGAGGTGGATTTACTTCAGGAAAAGAAGAACCCTTTTAGTCACTGTTGTAGGTGTCTACATTACTGTTGTAGTGGTATAGACATGCCCTAAGATCTAGTAAAATGTCATTATTAGTTTAATGTAGGGGCTTATCTTCCCCCCAAATTTGTACTCCGTCTTCACCACACCTATTGCATCACTTCACTATTCCTTGCCTGTGATGCTACTGGATACAGGAGCTGAGAGGGGCAATCAGAGACCATCCCTTGTCAATGACAGGAGGACTAAGTGCCAAGGGAGGAGTCAGTGGCTGGCTGTGTGGAGAGGAGATTGAATAGGGGAGCTCATTTGGCTCTAAAGGATTCCTTCCCTCAGCTTGCTTTGTTCCACCCCATCACTGATTCTCTGAGTGTCAATTCTTCAGTTTAGACAACAGCTCTTGTAAAGGGGTGAGGGAGCGGAAGGGAAGCCAAGTGGTGAAGAAAATGGGGGTGTGTGGACGGTGCAGAAGCCTGGCAGGTGCCTTCTCTTGGGTTGAAGCCCCAAGATCCCATTCCCCTCCACAGGGCAAAAGCCACAAGATCTAGGATGGAGACTCACAAGGCCTCTAGCACTAGCAGTAATTAGCTGTCAAACCAAGTTGGGTATTAATATTTTAAAATGCATATGTAAAATATGTGCGTGTCTTGTGGGTCTTGAACTTATCAAAATTATCATATGTGGCTCTGAGGGTCAGTAAGTTTTGTTATGCCTAGTGTATAGTCGTCGTCGTCTTTTGTATGGTTGGGTAGGTACCAACAATTACAAATTTATATCTAGTTTTGATAACCAGCACATTGCCACAGCAGTTAGCTGGTGAGTGTCCTTCAGGCCTCTGGCAAAAGAACAAAGGGGACACTCAAATATGATGTGCTCCATTGTTTGTGACTGGTGACCACAGGTGCATACCTCATTTTCCTCATCTTCTCTGAGATGTCCTGATGCAATTCAATCTGTCTCCATGTGGCTTTCCTTTGAACCTCAATGATGAAGTTAAGTGTAAGAGCCTTGATGCAGTTCCATAGAAGGTTGTGGGATTTTAATTTTGTTTTTGGCGGGTTCTACTGATCATTGTGCAATGGGATCCTCATGTTTGTACGGACATGGTTAAGAAAGTGAGATGTCTAAGCAGCTCTTATAATCTGTGGAGGCTGAATGTGCAGTAGGACCAGGAGCAGTCAACTGGGGTCAATAGTGTATACTTGTAGTATAGTATAAGGAACCTTTATGTCTGTTTAACTACATCCACAATAAGGAGCCTTGTGGCATTTTTAAAGACTAACAAAATTATTTATCGCATGTATTTTCATGGGAGAAAAATCCCACTTTGTCAGAAGATTATTATGGCTTTCTCGTTGCAAAAGATAATTTTGCCTTTTCTTTGCCTTCTCTCTACCTCCCCTCCTTCTAATATGCTGTTCCACACCATGTGTATCTAAAAACTGCTTTGATTTGCTGAAACAGTCTGACCTGATCCTATGGCTTACACTTGCTGGCATTTATTTTCCTCCCATTCTGCAAGTTCTCCATCTTCAAGCGTCTGACGAAGTGGGATCTCTCCCACGAAAGCTCATGCGATAAATAATTTTGTTAGTATTTAAAAGTGCCGCAAGACTCCTGGTTTGTTTTGCTGACTTAGACTGACATGGCTACCCCTTTGGAACTTGTCTACATCCACAATAGGGGCTATATAAGTATTTTAGTAAAAATATAAGTTTTCCAGTAAAGAAAATAATCACACTGTTCCACTGGTACAAAAACTGTAGATCAGGCCTGAGCTAAAGATTGTTAAGGATATCTTAATTTGGGCACTTTATAGGTTACTTGCAGAGAAAACAAAGATTGAATTTATATCTATATATTTTTTCTGCTTCTTTTTTATCCATAAATATATCTGAAATGTAATTCTAGTCTTCCCTTGTGTTGCTCGAGGCTCATTGTGAGATTGAGAGGATTTGGTAGCTTTCTCAATTCTGAAATTGAATAGATGCAAGACACGTTTAAAGAACCAAACAGTAACATTTAATCAGCTTGCACTGCTTTGTGGATTTGTAATGTCAAAGTCCTGCTAGTTCTTCATCCAGCCATATTCTCTTCCAGGATACTTGAGTAGTTTATTCCTGATAATTCCATATGTGGACAACCTTATTCCAGAATTTAGGGTGCCTTAAATAAATATAACTAATTTGGAATAAAGTGCTCTTATTCTGGAATAAGAGTGTCCACACATGGAGTTAGTCAGGAATAGTTATTCACTCTAAATTCATATCCTGTGCTATTTCAGGGTACTTTTCATCTGCAGACAACCCTTAAGGAAAACAACAAATATAAATTTTAATAAACTTTATTCCTGGTGCCTTTATACATCATTGAAACAAAAGGTGAGGGAGGAGAAATTACAGCCCGATTTGTATCCATTCACAGGTCACCAGTAATTTCTTATCTGCTCTCATTGTTTTGAACATGAGGATGCTTGTCGTCTTCCCTCCATCTCATCCCTCCATATTTTGGAATAGTATATATTTTGGTGTATTTTGTAACTGGAGTAGGTATGATAACTTAGATTAAAAAAAAAAACCCAAAAATCTTTTCAAATAGCTGTACTTGACTGAGAAAAAACTGCAGAATTTGTGAGTGAAACGTAGCAGAATTCTGAATAAAGGAATTGGCTGTTGTTTTTTGTTAAAGAATTGGGCCCTTAGGTTTTCAAGTATTGTCAGTGGGCTTTAATTATTTAAACTTTATATGACACATTACAGTTTCTGTGAGTTTTTCAGCATATAAACTAAAACGGTTGTCTTCATATTTGAGATCTTAGAGAAATTATATAGATAACAGCACTATATACTTGCCACAGTGTTTTTATACGTAGCATATTTAGTGGCTAACTAAAATCTGAGCAGGAAGCTCATCTGGAAAAAGACTACTTAATTAAAAATTAAACAATGAATTAAAACTTAAATTATGCAAAACTAATAAGCTACATTACCAAAACCAACAATTAATACACTGTAATATATGCAAGGAAAACGCTACCATTTTTATTTTTTTCTTTTATGTTTGATGTATAATCTGCATTATGTGCTATTTTGGAATTCTTTATTTTGAAATACTCAGCTTATCTGAATTAAGATATAAATCAGTGACTTTAGATTTGTAATGTTTACAAAACACGAAGATTAAAAATCTTGATAATATAAAGGAATCTGTTTTAAAGCGGGAAAATCCAATTATTTTGCAATTAATGCTATATCACCTTTGTATATATGTTTCAACTCAGGGTATCAGATCATCTAGTGCAGGTCAATAGAGTAAAAATGGGTTCATTGACCAAAATTTACAATTTGACCTATGGCTCTAATTCTTTTTAGCAAAAGATTTCCACATTTACTGATACAGCCTCCTATTATTGCAAATCCTGAAATCCCGCAAACTGTGTTTTAGTGTGGATGTATTTATAGGGATCAAAATGAGGACACCACTGACTTTATTTTAGTAGTTTTAAAGTTGTTCCCTAAGTCCATATATCAAAGTGGTAATAAAATGCTTCATCACTTATTGAGTCTGATGTGCACCTGCACATCTGAGATACCAAATGACAAAAAACTAGACAAATCCTACTTATCCATTATTTATGAAGGATGCATGTTTTGGTTATGTAGTAAAATTCAAAAAAATTGCAATAGGGAAAGAGAGAAACAAATAATTTCCAGTACATACTAATACCTGTCATAATTCTACTCTTTCAGTTTAGCAAAACTTTAATGGGCTTAAAAAAGAGGAACTGGAAAAATAGAAGGGCAGACACTGTGGAAAGTGATGAATAATTCTGAAAGTTACTTGAAGATTTAATTCAGAATTCAGTTTAAATTAAACTCATCAAAGATTGAAGGAGATAGAAAAGTGGAGGAAGGGGAGACGTAAAGAAAGTATTGACATGGACCTGGAAGGCAACAGAATGAATTGACATTGCGACTTGACTGTCAACATTTATTGTTTTGGAGTAAATATCTTCACCACTGAACTAACGCCATTTAGAACTGATAACAAATACATTGTCTGCTAGTGGGCTTATTTATTTATTTTCAAAACAATTTTCTTGATACAGGACATCTAGAACTAACATTTAGTAAACTATTATTACCATGTTTTGGAACACTTAACTCTGGGATGATTTTTCACTTTTTATCAAATACTAATTTTAGTTCCTAAACACATTGCGATGTGTTTATACTTTTAAAAGTTTCTTCAGCACTTAACAAAAATTGGGACAAAATATAGCTATCTTGGTCTTTGAGTCTGTTTAAGTAGCAGTTTCATTTCATAATAATTTAAAAGTTTATATTTTAAAAAGTTCAATGCTTGGAGACAAATTACCAGTATAGGAGAGTTGTTGTAGAGTTGTTGTAGCTGTATTAGTCCCAAGATATTACAGACAACATAGGGCAGATAATATCTTTTATTGGATCAATTTATGTTGGTAAGAAAAAAGCTTTTGCACTTACAAAGAGCAAATCTTTAGGTCTGGCTACAGGTACAAAGAGCACAGCTAAAATATTTTATAATATCTTATTGAGAACAGAAATCTAAGGAATAAAAGTTGCCTGTAATAAAGTCAGTTAACTGCAGTTATTGAGAAGAAATATTGAATTGTACTGTACTGAGAGGAAATATTGTGTCAAATTCCCTCCTGTGCTTGGTGCAGGGAAGGAGAGAAGGATTATCAGAGTCGGTTACAGCTCCTTGATGCTGTGTGTCCATCTGCACCAGCCCTGGCATGAGTTATATTGGCATAAGTGGCACCAGTGGCCCACGTTACAACACTGCCATTGGAGAATGGCATTCCACCCCAAGCATCACATGAGGAAGCTGGTTATTCTTGTTTTATACTGGTTGAGAGTCGGCAACTTTCATTCTCCTTTAGTTTCCTTACACTTCTTTCTCCCCGGCCACTGAATTCTCAGCTTGCCAGCTACAGACAGACAAAGCATGCACAATTTAAATGAGCCAGTTACAATGAGAGAATCTGATTCGTAGTATAATTCAAAGGGTGTTTTGCTTTTTCTCCCTTTACAGTTAAAGTCACGTCTTCCGTGAAATGTGTTTTATCCAATACCACAGAAAGCTGTATGTGGTAAAGAGTGACTTGAATGTAATACTATGACCTCTCCTCATGGACCAACAAGCTTAATTTAATGGCAAACTTAAACCTCTTTTTTGTGAGGTTTTTTTTGTATGTTTATAGTTAATTTAAGCTGTTGCAGGTAGTGACATATCCCCTTAATCATTATTGAGGAATCACAGGACAGACTAGCTGGGAATTCTGCCATTTCTACACACATTTGATGCTCCCTCATAGTTTTTTTTTCTTCTGTCTGCATTTATGTTCATGTTTCTGAGTGTACCAAGCCAGCTGGTTAGGGGGTGTGCTATGTTTTCCAAAGGTAAACTGTGTTAGTTGAGAGCACACCACAGCATTTCAAAGCCTTCAGCAGTCTCCCCAGGAAGTGGCAGTTGTGGAGACCCTAATGGAGATCAGCACCTTCAACTGTCAGTTTCTTTATTCCTGTCTGTCATGACTATTTACTTCTGATCATTTCAGTTGACATTTATGTGTCATAATAGAAAACCTATAACCAGCGAAGAAGTAAAAAAGACATTGGGTTTATGGTAACTTGTATCACAACAGGCAGCTGGCAACTCATTAGCACCCTGTGAGGTGTCAAATATACAGTATATTAAATAAAATTAGAGCCTACAGGCATTGTACAGAAGGGAAAACCAGAGCAGTAAATGAAATTATATGAACAGCTGAATCAAAAAAAGAGTATAGGTGACATATTAAAAAAAAAAAAAAAATCCCCATTAGACATGAGTGCACAGTCCAAGGTGCATAGCCATGTCCAGTCTCTTGACTATCCTTCATTGTCATTTTCATGAATGCAATGGAAAAATGCCACTTTACATAGGGGAGTTGTGCAAGTTAGCCATGCCTTTCCAATATTTTAATTACGTGCTGGGAAAGGCAATGTTAAGACCTGAGAAGATAACCACCTTTCTCTTAACTACAGTCAAGCAGTGAAGTAAAATATAAGAGAAAAATGTGTTAGAGTTATTATGATTTAGAGAATGGACATTACTTTCATGTAGAAACTTGAGAAACATTAATAGAAAAACATTTTCCTTCATAGGCAATCAAGTAGTGTAACTTTGTGTAAATCAGCCTCTGGGAGTCTTAAGCCACTATATATTATGAGAATGTCAGTGTTCTTTTTGGCATGCAAGATAATTGCTATATCATCGGCATGGGTCACCTATTATATGCTGTGTAATCCTACAGTAGACATTTCTTTATCTTCCATCTCAGTTTGGTGAATGGATTGGCCAAGAATTCTGATCTCTGTATTTGAGGAAGGCTTGCACATACAGCAATGGTACACATTGTTGAGGTACACATACAATAATGTCTTTCACATTTATCTTGCATAAAGCTTTTCATTTCAAAGAATCCCAATATGATTTTCAGAAAACACAGTACATAGATAAACATAAATTTTCCGGTAGTCTCAGGGGAACATCTGAAATATTTAAAAAAATTGTGGATTCATACAACTAAATAATTTGATGAATATTAATTTCAATAATACAATTTTCAATTAATATAGATACTTGCATATTTGGGAGTTGGGAAATTGAGGTTTACTTCCCATATACACTAATCTATTAATTCATCTTGTATAGGGCATGCTGCAGCTGTTGCATAAGCTTTGCAGAATTTAATTTATTTTGACCAATAATACTGATTTTCTTTTTCTTTTTTTTTTCAATTTCTATCTATTTTAAATGTTCAAAATTGCAGGAAATGATGAGGCAGATTTAGACAACAGGGGGTCAGACTAATTATTTAATGACCATAGATGTTGAGATTCAAAAGGTATTATCTTTGTAACAGTAACACAAATTGTCAACATCCCATGTCAAAATATACAAAGTAAATATTTTTAAATCAAACTCTTAGGTTCTCAGGCTATTAGAAACATTCTTTTATTGGTTTGTATGTATAGTGAAATTGAAGTTTACAGACAACACTGTAAAACCTAATCCTTCCAAATCTCTCTATAGTATACAGAAAAATACACTGCATTACAGGGCAGGAAGTGAAAACAACTGTTCAGTGACAACATAAGGGAGGATTTGAGTACACAAACTTTAATTACCCACCAGAACCACTGCAACACCTGTTTCCTTGGGATTTGGGAGTCTCCCATCCAAACACTGACCCTGCTGAGCTTTGGACATCTGATGGATTCTAGACTGAAGTTGCATGGTACCAGTGTTGTGGCTACTGATGGTGCATGCAGGTTGATGTAGGTTCAATAAGGCAAGATTTTATGGAGCTCACCAGCTGCCATACTTTTGTTAAAGTGATAGCAACATATTTAGAGAAATGAGAGAAACTATTCATTTTTTCATTCAGTTTAACCAAATGAATGTAGTTCCGTTTTCTAGCTTGTGAAACAATAATACATTTTAAGTAAAAATATTAAGCACTTTTTGTTTTACTACTTTACTGAAAAATTAGTGGAGGACTAATGGCACCTCTCAATTTTTATTTATACTACTGTAGCTGCTTTGATTTCTGCTCCTTGCAATTTAGCCAATGTATTTGTTCCCTGTGTAAAGAAATGCCACCTAAATTCCTTTCCTATCCTGTTGCCCTGACCTTTCCTAGATTAAGATGAGGCCTCCTTGCTGCTGTATTTGACACCAGTGCAAATAAGTTCAAAGGAATATCAAGCTGTCCTTTCAGTTCCTTTTACAATTTTATACACAGCAGTGAGATCTCTTTTTAATCTCCTCTTTTCCAAGCAACACAGACCTACCATAATTTCTTTAACCTTTTGGACTAAGTTTCCGACTGTTCTAGCAATCCTCTGATATTTCTTCTCTACTTCTTTTAATATTTTTTTTAGTAATAAGCTGGCTATAACTATATTTGGAACATGTAGCCTCACTAGTTCTGTATATACTGATAGAATAATTTCCTCTGACTTATATGTGACAAGCAGGTCAGGCTTTCAAAGGCTGCAGGGCAATCGTGTTGACCCAAGTATCGTATTGGGCTGTTCAGCTTGGAACAGTTGAAGTGACATGCTGATGACATCAGGGCAATAAAAATAAAAATGCTATTTTCTCCCTTTTCTGATGTGGTTATTTAATTTTTGGGCCTGATGATGTCATCACTGTTTTGTTTTTCTTACCACACTATTTTAGAATGAAGAATCTTCATCAGTATGCAATTCAGAAAAATTCTGTAGCACATATAGTTAAGGTGTTTTCAAAATTCTTCTTGTATGTTTTTATGCACTTTTGAGAGAGAGCGAGAGAGAGAAGCCCAAGATTTTAAGCCAGTTTGGTTCAAACTCAGTCACAAAATTGTAGATCTTCTAGTTGTATAATTTTACAAGCATTCTTTACTGTACAATTTTCTGTTATCTTCATCTTACGATATATCTAATAATGATATATAATTAGAAGAAAAACATAATTGAGAATAAAGATTTGTCTATCCACAAGGAAACAAATACTATATATACACTTTGACAACATGAAAATTAAAAGGCTGAACATAAAAAAGGTTTAATATCAAGTTTGATCTTTCCTTTGGAGGTGATAAGAAACTTACTAATATTCAGAAAACACAAAAATATGGCTAATATTAATATATCAAAGAGTATACTGAGAGAGGTTTCAACAGGCCATAACTATCTGAGATTTATAAGACTCAGCAGTTTCACTGAATGACACATGTAGGAATATTCTTTTCTATGGTAATCTAGTAGGGAAAGTAAAACTGATGGCATCATGAAGACAAAAAATTCAAGGTACAACAGAAGAGAGAGAAAATAAGATTGATATGGTATCTGTTATTCTACATCTCCACAAAATTGTCAAGGTTGTCAGCAAAGGACTTTTTGTTTCTCTGCCTCTTTTCATTTCCAACTTGTCAAAGTGAACTCATCTACTTTCACTTCTCATTGGATGTACTGAGCAGCCAGAGTCTAGTGAGTTCATCAGCAATTGATATGAGCCTGTAACTGACTTCTTTTTGATTTAGGGACTATGGGATAATATATGTGACTGATGGCTGATTAGCTTGTTTGTGGCTTCATTTATATCAGTCGTCAGCTCACTTAACCAATTTCTTTTGTGCACGTTCTGAATAAAGTACCTACCTAATGGTACTTCCTCATCTTTTGGGCTCAGTCGGTTTATTTTTTTTAATTATATCTGTATTTGGGTATTGAAGACCTATATATTGTTTAGCTCAAAGTGCAAAAGTACTTTTCGAGAGTGCCGATTTTATGCTCCTTAGAGCATATTCTGTTGTATTTGAGTGCCTGGATCTGCATAGACAATTATTGGTCTGATCACCACTGACACCAGAAATCTGTTACCATCAGCCAAGCATTCAGCTATTATACTATGTACTCTGAGGAAGAACTTCAGGACCCGCACCGTAATACACTCAAAATCACTTTCACTAAACAAGGAAACTCCTCCAAAGGAGAAGATTGCATCAGGTAGACCCCAAATAGCCTGAGAGAAATTGCTTCAGTACAAAGGAGGGAAGGGGGGAATCTCTAACTGCTCAACAGTGTCAGTTACCCCCCCCCACACACACACAGTATATCATCAAACAGTTACAACCCATACTTAATGGGGACCACATACTGGAAGAAACCTTTCCTGAACCTTCTGGCTTTCAAACAATCCCAAACCTCTCCAAGCTCGTCTTTGGAAGCAAGCCCTCCACAAACCAGGACACACCAACTCAAAGCAGCACCAGACCCTGGCAGAACAAAAGATGCAAAATTTGTTGACATATCTCCAGTGTTACAGTGATCAGCAGTCCCAACAACACACCTTTCAAGATCCATGAGTCCTATAGAGATGTGTATAACAACATGCAGTATACATCATTCAGTGCACTAAATGCCCCAATAATGGCTAGGTAGGTAAAATCAGATACCCACTATGCTTCTTAATGAAACTACACAGAAAATGATCAAACAGAAACACTATGGGTGTGTCTACACTTAGAAATTAAGTCGACTTAAGTTTGCTTAAGTCGACTTAATTTAATCCATGTCTACACTACACTTTCCTTAAATCGACTTAAGCAAGCTGTTTAAGTCGACTTAAGGAAAATAAAGTAGAGTTAATGAAAATTAAGTCGACTTTATTAAACCTTTTAATTCGACTTTAGGCTTAAGTCGACTTTTTTAAGTCGACTTAAGCCAGTGTAAGCCTGGAGTAGCCCTAAATCAACTTAAAGTCAATTTAGGGCTCTCCAGGACTCCCCCACTGGCCTCCCTGCTGGTGGGGGGGGGGTGGCACAAGGGGAGCCTGGCATGCCCACCCTGCCCCTATGCCCTGCCAGGGTCCCTATCCCCCTTTGCCCCATTATACCAAGGTACAATGGGGCAAAGGCTGAGCCCCCTGGCACTGGGCAAGGGGTGCCCCCTCTGCCACCATGGACCTGCCCACGGTCCCCCTAGCCCCTAGAAGTCGATCTAGGCATCCAGTGTGGAGCTCTAGGTCGACTTTGTAAGTTCCTCCCTAAGTCGACTTTAAATTTAAGTGTGGACATGCTAAGTCGACTTAACTAAAGTCGACTTAAAATTACAAGTGTAGACACAGCCTAAGTCACCTGCGGATGAACACCTCACACAATGATCACTTTGTAACTGACCTTTCAGTCCTCATCCTCAAAGGAGACCTGCACAGAACTTTCAAAAGATGAGCCTGGGAACTAAAATTCATAACTCTTGTTAGAATAAAAATTTTTTGTCCTTAATAAAGATAGTAGATACATGACTGATTATAACAATCTGTAACCTACTAACACTCCTTTGTCCTGTGACTGTACAGAGGTGTTAACTTGCAACATGTTAACTCCTTTTTGGTTCTATCATTTAGCTGTGACACCTTTCCCAGACCTGGAGAAGAGCTCTGTGTTAGCTCATCTCTTTCACCAGCAGTGGTTAGCCAATAAAAAATATCCACTCGCCTATCTTGTCTTTCTAATATCATGGGACCAACACTGCTAAAGCAAAACTGCAGAGTACTCATAGGGCTTTTCTACGTGTGCGGTATGCTGGCAAAACGTTGTCACTCAGTAGTGTGAAAAAACACTCACTCCGATCGATATAAATGTTGTTGGCATAAACGTGAGTGTAGCTGTGTTATGTTGGCAGGAGAGTGTTCTCACACTGACGTAATAAAAGCACCTAAATGAGTGGTAGACACTATATCAGCAGAGTATCTCCTGCCAAGAACATGAAGAAGGAGTGGTTCGTGTGAATTGTCCACAAATGCTTCATGCTGTTTTGTTCTATTTGAGTATATGCTCATTTATCAGGCTGTTGTTCACAATGTACTTTGAGTTTGAGATTGACCAGTTGGGAATAGTTCATTTGAGGCAAGTCATGTGTCAGAAGCCAAATGTGTTTTATTCTTTCTACCCGAAAGGTTCATCCTATTTCTGTGATCCTGATGGTCGGCCCATTCAGTAAAAGCCATTTTTACTTGGGCTATATCTATAGTACTACTTATGTCAGTATAACTTGTGTTGCTCAGGAGTGTGAAAAAACACTCTAGTGAGCAACATCTGTTGCACTGACATAGGCGATGTTGTGGATAATGCTAAGTTGGCAGGAGAAGCTCTCTGCCACTGGCATTGAGTAGTTACCTGAGAGATCTTATAGTGGTGCAGCTGCATCGGTACAGCTGTGCTGCTGTAAAGTCTCTGCTATAGACATGGCCTTGGATTCTTAAGAAAGAAGTATTATTCTTCAGCTGAGCTCTTTCAGCATACTCTGTGCTCTATATAGCATATAAACCATTAGCTAGTTAATATGCAAACTTCCCAACACCACCATTTTTCCTGCAGATTGGCTTTATAGGCAAACTCAACAACAGTAACATAACACAAAACTCAGCCTGAACTTCAGTGTGCTATCCCCGTGGTTTTCCTGTGTTTATTCTCTGCCCTTCCTCTACAAAGATCCCATTTCACTTCTTTTCAGCTAGGGTGAAATTGGTGAGCCACACCTGCCCCAAGGAGTTAACAGAGCTATAATAATTTTATGAGGGTTTCTTATACTTGCAGCCAGAGTGGGTCAATAAAAGCATTCTGCCACCAATTACAGCCCCTAGCCCTGAAAAAATCAGGGGGAAGTTTCTTTGTTCCTCTGTCTGTATCTGGCAGAAAGTTACTTACTATGGTGTCTTCTTCTGCGGTTTACTCACTTGGTGTTGCATAATCATTTTGTCTTATATTTGAGTTTGCAGTGTTGCAAACTTCTATGATTTTATTTAAATTATCACAGTATTAGGTGGTTTTTTTTTTTTAATTGATTAGCTCCTGGAGGTACCGGCTTAGGTAAGAAGCCCAAGTTTTTTCTCAAAAACAAAAGAATGTGTTCCTATTCCTCATGGTTGTAAAGAAAAACCTGTAAAGAAAGACCATAAAGCAAAAATAAAAATGAGTCTAAATGTATTATTTATTAAAATCTCGTGATTTTTAAGCCAACCTCATGATTTTTGACTCATAGGGGATTGACAATGCAGAAAGTATGTAATGTGTCTATAAAGACCAAGCATAACTTGTTGCTCTGGAAATGAGGCAAAGTTACTGTATATTCTTAGTGGAAGCCTTTACATTCATTCTTGTAGCTCCTGCATTGGTAAGAAAGTATAGCATTATTTTTGGCATCCATTCTGGTCACATCCCAGTTATAAAGGGAATTTGTTTGTTTCTCTTACATCCCAGCCCAGTTGTTGCAACAAAGATGAAGTTCATTTACATTTTCTTTTGAATGAGCAAACTGATGAAAGCAAGTGAGATTTTATAAAACCAAATCTGGCTGAATCACATCATGGACCTAATAGGTCAGAAATGGAACTAACAAAATATTTCCTATTGAGTTGATGATCAGATTCTGCAAACTGTCATGCAAATACAAATTTAGCAACTCATTTCAAATTGAACTTGCGAGGGTCACACATTGTTTCTAATAATTACCTTATTACTATAGACACTCCAGCATACAGTTCACTTATGCCTTTTTTTTGTGAATCAGATAATAATATTAGGTGATTTATCCTGAAGAAAATGTGCAGTCATTCTTTTCCAGGGAATGTAAGATATTTCTGAGTAAAATAGGTTATAACCCACCCCCCACAACACGCCCCCCCCCCACATTTATCAAGATTAAGAGCCAAAATTTGCTGATTTACATACAAAAGTAGTTTTACTGAAGGTAAAGGAACCATTTGTATGAGTAAAGTAAGCATGATTTTCCATAGGATTTTATTACTTCTCGAAGCTATGTGCACATTTCACTAATAGAATATGCTTGTTTTTTATGTTTAACGATATATTGTTGTGTTAATATGTACTTTACCTAAATCTTGATGTTACTATGGTGAAGGTAAATTTTTGTTCTCTCATAAAGCTGTATAAAAATACAACTTTGACTTAATTTCTGAAAGATTTCTGTTTTTATATCTTATTTTTCTCATAAGTCTAGATTGAGACCAGTCCCCATGCCAGTTTTCTATGGCATCTGTTTTTGTTTTTCATGTCATTTTATCGGAAAAATGGAATTTATCAGTATTTTGTCCAGCAGTTCCTTGAAAAATGAACTGATGCGAAACTACACATAACTAATTGCTTCATTAATTTGTGTGATATAAGAAATCAATTTATAACTGTGTTTGATCACAAGTAAATGAAGATTGATGGGAACAAAAAGTTGTGAAATTTATTTAGTGAATATATCTTTCTATCCCTCTGTTCACTTGAATAAAACAGTGAATATGACTAAATCCTGTTTTAAACACAATTTTGTTTTTTCTGATAAATATTAAAAATGTCCAGAAATTATGATGATATAAATAGAATTTGCTATATAAGGGCAAAAAATAGAGGGTTTTTTTATTGCTCTTTGTCTTCAGAAATACTTTGCTAAATTTATTGTCAAATACTTGAAAGATAAATTTTAGCATTGAAAGTCCTGTTATTTAAAACACAGGCTTTTATGGTGCAATAGTGAATAGCACAGAATAGTAGTATTTCGATTTGTTAACCTGATTATATTTATTATAGGATAGTCTACAGGTTACATATTTCAGCACATATAGTATTATTTGGAGTTAGGTAGTATAAAACTGAAGTAGTAATTTGACTGAATACCTGAAACTGTCAATTTCCTGGTATTAGTTTTTTATTTAAAAATAAAGAGCGTTTGCATACGAGCACTTGCTTTTGTAATGAAAGAAACAGGATGTTGACATCTGGCAGATATTTTCCTGCTAATAGAACAAGATACAGAATATTAAGGTGGACAATGTTTCTTTAAGTTAACATGCATTCCACTCTGTGCAGTATGTTTGAAAGCGAAGCCTGACTTTTGCTTGAAACAGCTATTGTGCTGTAAGCTAAAGGAGAAGAATGTTGCTTCAGGTGTTCTCCCAAAGCTTGTAAAGAATCAAAGCATCTTGGCCAATCAGCAATCTGCCTGATGACCTTTTTCTTTTACAGCTTAGTGATGGGTTTTGAAGGGGAGAACTGGTTACAGTCAGGACTAGGGGGACCTGCCATGGTGTGACGGCAGGTTCAAATCAAACCCAATAGTTGCTTCTTGTACTTTTTTCACGTGTTCTGCCAGCTTGCTGTATGGCTGCCACAACAGTAACCCTGCGAGTGGCTTGATTGGTGAGGATTTACATGTGTGCTAATTAGAGTGGAATAAATGATTGGCTGTTTGCTGCATCGCCATAAAGGGTGCCCAGATGTACACACTACGTGAACATAATGTGCACGGGCATGGCGCATCAAAGTTTGTCAGCTGCATTACCTCAGCAGGCTTAGGGCCTGTCGGAGAGAATTTGTTGATAATCGTCCCTTATGATTTAGTGTCTGACTTGGTGAAAGTGAAAGACCTCAAATTACTGTCTTGGCAACAGAATTTTTGATTGTTTTACAAAAGTAATAAATGAGCTGAAATATAGATAACTGCAATGAAGAAACAACTTTAAAGTTATAGATGAAAATATAATCTTAACTGATGAATGCTGTGTTCTCTGAAATATTTGGAAATGTAGTAAAAGCTCAGCATCAAATTTACAGGTGCAGTTAACAATGGACGCTGAACGGAGTGTTTAATTAAGCTTAATTTGTTGTGATATAGCACAAGTCCTTCTCTCTGATGCCCCTGTGCACCAATAAAATGCACTAAAATTTGCACAGCTGCTTAAATTAACAAAGCAAATCAGAAAAAAAATTACAGTAGTTTTCTTTTAAAAATACATTTTAGGTAAAGGTAAAATTATTTGAAATGATCACTTATTTCAATACCTTCTTTTTCTAATATATGTTCTTTGGTATAAATGTATAATTAAGACAAAATCCCACATGTATTGTATTTATGTACAAAATTCGTAATATTTGATTACTTTGACAAGTAATTTTGTACTTACATGTTCACAATATTGATAATGTATTAATGTACAATGATTAAATGGTTAAGCTGCCATGTTAAAATTATGAGCTGGAACATTTATCCAGCATAGCTAAGCATGAACAAAGACTGTCCATTTACAGATGGCATTATTCAATCTCTGAACTGCTTTAAAATGTTAGCATTACAGCATTGATTCTCAGCTTTGATACTGTTCCTCACTTGAATGATCCAATACAGTTAAGTGATAAGGTTAAGTTAATTACCGTATCTCTGCTATACAGCTTCCACATGATACTGTTGAGAAAGATAGTGACGCTTTTTGCTTTAATTAAGGAAAAGAGAATGAAAAGATATAATTGGTTTTTATAATAATCCTGCCTTATATCCCTATCAACAAGCATTGTGTTTTTTTCTACAACTTAGTTGAACTATTCCTACTCGCACAATGTATGCAGTCGAATATACAAATAAATTATTCAAATCCCTTCCGTAGAAATGATTGTCACCCAAAGAATTAGATAGTTAATATCAGGACTGATACTTTAGTAGCACCTGAAGGCGTGATATAGTAAATTGTGAACTGAAAAATCCATATTTCATTGGGAATTTTAAACAGTAATGTTTGCCATTTGTACTGTGTGTTCAAAAACATAAACACATGCACATAAATACAAAACCATAAAATGGTTTTAACTTTGTTCTTACAATATAGAGCCCCATACACAATGATTTTTAATATTATATAATGACTAGTAGTCTTTACAGTGTTTTACTTTAAAATTAGTTCAGTAGTTGTCAAAAATGGTGGCCTTGGAGTTTGGGGAGAGCAGGGAAGGAGTTTGGCATTTGTGGGGAGTGGGGTTTGAAAACTCTTTTGAGCCTTCTGTAAGGCTTCACTGATGTAACAACATTTACATAAATTATATGAGTAGAATATGAAAAAGACAAATTGCATTTTAAAAAAAATATTTTCTGAAGAAGAAATGTACATCCTAATCTTTCTGCCATTAAATATTAAGCCTGTAAATTGTTCCTTGTCCTGTACCATTGTTGAGCTCCATTAATTTTCATATACGTGTTTTGAGTCTGCCCACTTGAGACAAGTTATGAGCCTTACTCATATATGGAGCTATGGACATTGTCTTTCACTGTTGTTTGGTCAGACATGTGCATACCTGTAGATGTGCAAATGGCTTTGCTGCAGACTTTTGTTTTACATTCTTAAAGTTGGAATGTCTTCATTCATAAAGTTTAATTGTAATACTTCTGTAAAGATGACTGTGTTAGAATTAGTTATGTGACTCTCTCTTTCAAGATTCCTCCCCATATAGAAAAGAGAGCGTATTACATTGCTTTTAGTTCTGCTGATGGGTATGGTTTTAAACACTGCTGAGTAAAGAATATTCAACACAAATTCCTTGCTGAATGTAGAAGTCTCTCACCTGATTCATTAGTAGTAGTAACTGCATTCTTTACTAAGTATGTCAGTTCTATTTACATGTTACAATTTTGTTCAGAACAGCAGAGTTTCCCCCTCCCTAGTAATGATGTGCTTGTAAATGGGATATACTGAGATAAGAATTGTGGAGTTGAAAATTTTAAGAGATGTTCAGTTCCTTGTCTACATAGAGGCGACTTCCTCCTAAGCAATAGGTTACCTCCTCCTCAGCATTTTGTGGAAGGCTTCTGGTTACACAGAATGAACTGGTTACAGCATTTCCTTTATTTAGAAGACTGATATACAACTCAGATCTTTCCATTTATTATGAAAAAAGAATTTTAACAATGTTTTCAATGTTTTTTCTAAAGCCTTGTGATGATGAGTGGCCTCTCTTAGAAATATTAAGCCAGAGTTGCTAAAATACAAAGCAGTTTCTGGATCTTTTTCTGTATTTGTCATACTGTTTTTATTAAGAAATGCATTGATATTCTTCATGTGTGCTTAGGACCAGTGATCATTGTAGATACACAAACCATGCATGTGAGAGGAGGAAAGTGTGTATAAGGGGACATCCATATCAGGAGAAGAGCTTGCTTGGTGAATGAGGAGCTGGACACACTTATTAAAATATAACTTTCTTAAACTTTTTCAGCACTGTAAGTTTCCTGTCTAGACAGAAAGCAGTGGAATAACGTCAGGAGTAAAATATCATTCAGTGTAATAAAGAAGGCCACTTCTAATAAGGTCACTGATTTGGTTTGGGCCTAGACTGGTAAGGCAGGCATTTTCATGTTTGGCCTTTGGTGATTCCAGTCAAGGTATTTAGTGGCAGCTGTTTATGTCCTCTATTCAGCGATCCATGTTTCCCCATTCCAAAAAAAGTAAAACCAAACTAGCAAACCACCTTCACCATTGAATTAAAGGATGCAATTGATATGCTTCCTTGTACTAATAAGGATTAAGTGGACTGATCGAGCAGATTGTCTTTTCACCCCAAGAAGTGGTTCTTTCAGGTGGGGGCTGGAAGCTGCATGTTCAATACTTGTTCAAGGAGTCTTTACTCTCCAGCACTGTTAACCTGACACTTTTCACCAGCTTCAAATTCAAATTATAATGTGTTTGGGATATTGCACTGGTTTTCCCTAAGGAACCAAAATATATGCAGTGAAACTTGGAATATTTTGCCTACGTTTTTAAATAAATAGTTGTTGTTTTATCTTTAGCCAGTAAGTGGAACCCCCTTTTCTGCAGATTCTACCTTTTAAATTGTGTTTGGTGGAAGGGTGGAGGGGTGTTTCATGGAAAAATAAAGCAAGAATTGTGCAAATATGTGAGACTTTAATATGTCCTGTTTCAAATGGCTTGTGCACAAATACAGAAAACGTGGAATACATGCACCATGATAGGAGCTTGCTGTTGCTTGCACAGGGGATTTGACAATGATGGATATTGGTGATGTTTAAATTTTTGAACGTTTTATGTCTTGTGGATAGATGAATGAACAGGATCCAGTCTGCATGACAGCTGAGCAACCTTATCTCTTTAATACTTTACATTTAGTATAATATAGCAGAACTAATAGCTGTGAGTGAGATATTAAGCATACTCCACAGAACACTTTTCTTCTAGGCATGTGATAGCTTGGCATTGTGCAATAATAATGATCTGCTGTAGTTCTATGTCTTTTAACACATCAAGATGTTTACATATTTCAGTGGAGGTGGTGCTTATTTCATTAGGTCATATTGAGGAAAAGCAGCTTGGAAAGTAATGTCAAAGTAATGAAAACCTGATTTTGAGGGCTTTATGAAGGAGACTGGTTTTTCCTTCTTTTTAATGATACAGAATAGTAATGACCTGCAGTTTCATTTATTCTTGGGGAAAAATGTGTAATTGCAAAAATTAACTTGTCATACACCACAGCTCAGCAAAGTAACTTTCCTATAAGTCCATGGTCACAGTATGTTTTTTTGCAATTCAGCATCTGGCTCTGTGGGGTACTGATGGCTTCTATGAAGAAAAATACCAGGGTGAGCAATTAAATGTAAAATGACAGCATAAAATATGATCATTATGCTTATACAAAAGACACATTTATGAATTTTGCAGATAACTGTCATTTTTTTTACTCATATTTGCTCTTGCTTTGTTAGCTTAATATTTCTTGTGCAATTCATTTTTTTTCTTCTAAAAAGTGAACAGTGCCTTTTTAATTATCCTGACACTTGTTTATGTCTTTCTTATTTGTCAGATTTGAAGGCTAATGATACCTCTTTCACTTTGTTCTGACACAATACTTTCAACTTTATTTAAAAAATCAAGGTCTATTTTTAAAACTTACACAAAGGTTGTATGATGAGGCTAGAATTTCTTATGGAGATCAGTTTTTGTTGTGTTGATTGGATAATGTGCAGCACTTGGAAGAAGGATTACTAGTGTTCAGTTTTCATGGTTTGAAGTGTCTTTTTTTTAATTGAGCTTATGTTCTGGAGAGAGAGGATCGGCCTTGATATAAGGAATTTTAACTGAATTAATAGATAGAAAAAATAGTCTCTTTCAGTTTGTGTTTATTTGCGATATCTGTTCAACTATCAGGATGATGATTCTGGTCTTTCTGCTGCTGCTTTTATGTTTGCTGTTGGGGGTGGGACAAGATATTTGTGTCATGCAATATATGTATTATTGCATAAAATAGCAATAGCAGTTGCATATCTACACAATGGCTGTTAGATTTGTTAACAAAATATGAAAAGATGGAAAAGGGAAAAGAGTCAGGAAACTGTGACATCCCAGCATGCGTGGCTGCAGCATGGTTTCATGAGTTCAGCTGCAGTTGCAGAAATCATGAAACCAAAATGCAAAAACAGACAAACATATACTACTTTGGTCTGGTGTGGAAGGGAGACTCTGTGGAGGGTTGTGGAACAAACCATCCCGTTGTGCAGAAAGAATAGCCAAGTATGGCAGGTGACCAACTTAGCTTAACAGCGAAATCTTCAGTGAGCTTTAATACAAAAAGGAAACGTAACAAGAAGAGAAAGCTTGTTCAGATAACCAGGAAGGAATATAAAGATATTGCTCAAGCATTCAGGGGAGAAATCAGGATGGCCAAAGCACAGTTGGAGTAAGGGGCCCACACTTTCCCTGACTTTCTTCTTGTTGCTAACATACCCATAGAAACCATTTTTGTTACCCTTTGCGTCCCTGAATGGGGGAGGCAACCTAGTGATAGATGATGTGGAAGAAGCTGAAGTACTCAAGGGTTTTCTTGCCTCTGTGTTCACAGAGATCAGATCGGTCTACTGCACTGGGCAGCACAGAATGGGAGGATGGTGGTTTGCAGCCCTCAGTGGTGAAAGAACAGATTCAGGACTATTTAGAAATGCTGGACATACGTAAGTCCATGGAACTGGGTGCAACACACCTGAGGGTGCTGGGAGAGTTGTCTGATGTGATTGCAGAACCATTAGCCATTATCTTTGAAAACTCGTGGCGACTGGGGAAGGCCCCGGATGACTGAAAAAAGGCAAATACAGTGCCCATCTTCAAAAGCGGGAAGAAGGAGGATCAGGGGAACTCTGAACCAGTCATCCTCACCTCAGTCCCTAGAAAAATCATGGAGCAGGTCTTCAAGGAATCCATTTTGAGACACTTGGAAGAGAGGAAGGTTATCAGGAACAGTCAACATGGATTCACCAAGGGCAAGTTATGCCTAGCCAACCTGATTGCCCTATATGATGAGATGACTGGCTCTGTGGATGCGGGGAAGGTGGTGGACGTGATATATCGTGACTTTTGCAAAGCTTTGGATATGGTCTCCCTCAGTGTTGTTTCCAGCAAGTTAAAGACGTATGGGTTGGATGAATGGACTATAAGGTGGATAGAAAGCTGCCTGGTTCATTGGACTGAATGGGTAGTGATCAATGGCTCAATGCCTAGTTGGCTACTGGTAACTGGCAGAGTGCCCCAGAGGTTGTTCCTGAAGCCAATTTTGTTTAGTGCCTTCATTAATGATCTGTACGGAGTCGACTGTACCCTCAGCAAGTTTCCAGATGGCATTAAGCTGGGAAGAGTGGTAGATACACTGGAGAGTAGGTATAGGATACAGAGTGATCTAGACAAATTGGAAAATTGGGTCAAAAGAAATCTGGTGAGGCTGAAGAAGGACAAGTGCAGAGTCCTATATTTAGGACGGAAGAATCTCATGCACTGCTATAGATGGGGGACTGACTGGCTAGGCAACTATTCTGCAGAAAAGGACCTGGGGTTTACAGTGGAGAGGAAGCTGGATATGAGTCAGCACTGTGCCCTTATTGATTAGAAGGCTAACAGCACATTGACCTGCATTTGTAGGACTATTGCCAGCAGATAAAGGGAAGTGATTATTTCCCTCTATTTGGCACTGGTGAGGCCACATTTGGAGTTTTGTGTCCGGTTTTGGGCCCCTCCCTACAGGAAGGATATGGACAAACTGGAGAGAGTCCTGTGGAGGGCAACAGAAATTATTAGGGGGCTGGGATACGTGACTTATGAGGAAAGGCGTAGGGAACTAGACTTGTTTAGTCTGCAGAAAAGAAGTATGAAGGGGAGATTTGATAGCAGCCTTCAATTACCTGAAGGAGGGTTCCAGAGAGGATGGAGCCACGTTGTTCTCAATGGTGGCTGATGACAGAACAAGGACCAGTGGTCTCTAGTTGCAAGTGGGGGAAGTCTAGGTTTGATATTAGGAGAAGTTTTTTCACTAGGAGGGTGGTGAAGCCCTGCAATGGCTACCTAGGGAGGTGGTGGAATCTCTGTCCTTAGATTTTTAAGGCCCAGCTTGACAAAGCCCTGGCTGGGATGATTTAGTTGGAGTTGGTTTTGCTCTGAGCAGGAAGTTAGACTAGTGACATCCTGAGGTCGCTCATCTTCTATGATTCTGTGATTTTCAGTGTGTGTTGGGGAGACTGTGTTTGAGAGCAAGCCCACTCTGTCATGTGAGGCTGGGCCCAACTCCCCGCACTGGGCATTGCAACCTGATGCAGGGAATCACTGTGTTCTCTGGGGTAGCCAGGGCAAACCTGAGTGGCTCTGCGACTTTGTGCACAAGTTAGTAATGCCTGGGGTGGGCAGCCAGGCCCAGCTGTTGCTGTGAGGTAAGGGCAGGGCAGGCTGTCATTAGAGATGCAATGCTGGGATGCAGCTATATCTGCCCTTGCATCCAACACAATCCCAGCAAACCAAGTAAGATTATGGCATTCTCTTCATTCAGGATCAACTGCTTTTTTGGCCCAAAAGTCCTTGCTGTTGCTGCCACTCATTAGGATGGCACAAAGTTTTTCAGTAATGTTTCATTAGCAATCCATATTAGAACAATGGTATATCTATATCTATAAAAACCTAACAGAAACAGAGCATCACTTTTCCAAATGTCCTGATCTCTCCTCCTGCATGAGTTCCAAGCTATTTTTAAAACAATTTTGATGTTTGCATTGATCCATGGTTGGGTTACCAAGACAATACTTTTATAAAGATTTTTGAAAGCTCTATTGAGTTACAATATGTTACATATTGTACAAGAAGGTGCAATTCTAGAGAGTTTCGAACTTGACTAATTATTGATCTGTTTTCCATTGGTCAATTTCTGTGGTGAGTAGTGCAATTAACTCCATCTACTTCTGAAAAATCTCAGTTTATGTTTAAAAATAATTAGGTTTCTAGCCCATATGGTTGTGAAGACAACTCTCCAAATGTTGGCAGAATGTGAACTTACATTGCTGTCTTTAAAGACTGCACACAGTCATCATCAGTGTCTTTGCTGCTGCTGCTAATGACATAACCCAGCTATCAGACTGTAAAAACAGATCAGTTTTGTCACTTGTCACTACTACTGCTCTGTGCAGTAAAAAAGACATGAAAATTCACATAGGTTGCACTCTGCTGCTGCTTGGGAAAGTTGCAAGCAGCAGAAGACAAAGGTACTGAAGCTATTCACTAGGGCAGGGGTTGGCAATGCAAAAGATAAGAGAAGCCATCTTTTGAAAGTCCTTCAATAATCAAGTGTTTTGAGAGCAGAAACGGTTGTAGTTTCCTGATGGGGGGTGGGCCAGGGTGCCTACCTTAGCGTCACCTGGTGGGGTCAGGGGGAGCCTGGAGCCTGGTGTGGGCCAGCCATAGGGTTCCTTGGTGGCAGAGGGGGCCTGGAGACAGAAGCAGGCTGTCCACACAGTCCCCTGGTGGCGGTGGGGGGCAGTAGCGAGGTGCGGGCCACCTATAGGGTCCCCTGGTGACATGGAGGGGCCCAGAACCTGGAGCCATAAGGGGGCAGCCAAAGAGCCACATGCAGCTCCGGAGCTGAAGGTTGCAGACCCCTGCACTAGGGAGCAAAGCCCAAAATCAGATGGATGGAATGGAGTAATGGAAACGTGTCCCTCACAGCACCCATAAGATTGCAGTTCTCAGTAGCAGAAACTCTCCTCCTTTACAGCAGCCAGGTGGCTTGGATGTTTGTGTGAGTGAGAAGGAGTTCAAGGAAAGGAAAAGGAAAGTGCAAGGAAAAGGTTTGGAGATGTCTTCTGCTTTAGCTGACTTTCGTTATCTGAGCAGGGTCCAGATTAATAGGAATTCTAGCACCCACCCTATCTCATTGTCTTTGGTGCTCTGGCAGCAGGAAGGTCTTACTTCTTACCCAGCTGTTGTCCCTGGAGAGCCTTCTGTCTTTCGTACCAACCTCTGGCTGGGAGGTGTAATTCCCTTGCAAGTAAGTGGCCAGTGTAAAGCCTTGAATGTCCTTGTCCTTGTTTACCTAAGAAAGGTTTTGTTTATTGCTTTTTGAAATTCTGTGCAGCCATGATCCATGAAGACACTACAAATTATAAACCTTAGATTAAAACTCTTGGGAGTTGATTGCCGAATGATCTCTGTGAAAGACTCTAAACTGTGGAACTTCCAACCACCACTATTCAGAATGACCTGAAGTCTAAATGTATTCTGTGTTCAATCTAAGACATTTTTAGCGGACCTTCCTTCAGTCAAATCAATGTCACAGTAACCTGGCAATGACTTGCTAGTGATAAATGGGATGAACTCGCTTAATATCCTGGTGAAAAATGTTAGGGGCAAACAGTTCTCACTGTCAGGCTTCTGCTTTTTTTTAAGAAAATTTGTATACAACTCTTAAAGAGCTAAGTAGCATAAACTGGCAATAATTTGTTTCACCAAGACCCTTTTGCTTGCAAAAATGCTAAAGCTGATGGTTTTAAATACCATTAAAAGACTGAGACAGAGATTAAATAGAAGTGATCAAGCATCTTTGAGAGCACTTATATGGAACTGTGTAGATTATGCCAGAGAAGAGAATGGCTTATGATAAAAACACATTTGAAAGTAAAAGGGGTAATATCTAAAGAACACAGTGTCTCAAGGGGATTTAATGTCTTTCAAACAAATCTGGGCAAATATAACCTTCCTAACTCAAAATGTTATTACGTACAAATAAGAGCTAATTTTGTGCAATTTTATGTCCCTGGGAATGTGAAATGGGAAACATGTGAAGAGTAAGATTTAATAAAGTAGAGGGGGAAGAAGGGTTAACTTCCTTAGTTTTGTTTAAAATCATAAAGGCCAAGAAAACTGAGGAGTGCTGCTCCACAGATATGGTAATACTATTAAAGAAAAAAGATTAGACTTCTGTGGCCAGATCATGCCCCATGATCCTTAAAAAGGATGACCCATCCATGCACAGAGCTCTGCATTTCTTTGTAGAAGGGTGTTGGGGCTCAACTGAGCCTGAGATACCATCCGCACCTTATTCCCGTGAACACTGTAGAGACCATTTTGCATTGTCCAAGATCCACTCTGGGCAGGCAGAAGTGGGAAGGCTAGGGATGGGACCATGGTGATATGAATTGTTCCAGGAGAGCCAGGCAGTGGTCCCTGTAGTATGGCTTCCTTGCAGAAGCAGTGTCGGGGCAAGAGCTGGTATGGAGGTTCAAGGCCTTTATATGCCTGGCTGTGGCCTCCTGCTGATGCATGGCAGAAGAAAACCAGCTTTATATCCCTCTCAATGGGTCAGAGGGGTGGGTTTTAAGGGAATTCTTCTGGAGATTTATTTCTCCAGTGCTCCTTCCATGTATTTTTCTGTGAGAGAGAATATCTGTGCTTTGAACAGTATGTGTAATATAAAGTATACTTTAGACTGTATCACATTTCTTTCTTGCTACAGTGTTTGTGTACTGCATTGTTTACTTCAGTGAAGTGTGCTTAATTACTAAGGTGACTGATGTGTTTTAATGGTTGGCTAACTAGCTAGGCACCATACAGTCATGTAATAGCTGTTGAATGTTTGGGTAAGGACCAAGAGACCCGCACAGCAAGGCAGCTGTAGTGAGGAAATTATTTCCCAATCGCCAAATTGCTATTTAGCATACTTCCTAAAGTACTGCTTACTCTGGTCACTATTGAAATGTCACTATTTACCCACAGTTAGTACATAGCAGTATCTGATAGAAGACAGATTTTTCTCTATATTTTGAATAGAAGCGTTTTGGTATTTCACATTGCACAGTAGGTGGTAACTGGATACATTTGAGCTAACAATGGTATCTATTGTAGAGACTTAACAACCTCCTATATAATACTGGCAAAGAATAAATACCTCTGTAAAATTGGTAAAGCCCAGGGTGGTGATATAAGTAAACCCGCTCATGTCCAACAAAATTCCAGGTTAGGAGAGGGGAAAGATGAGGAATAGAAGTTTCCAACAAAGAAGGAATATTCTCCCAATCACCAGTGGTGACCGTCATGCACAGATGCACTATCAGCAGCTTTTCAGGACTTTGGTGGGACACAATCCTGCTGGTTGCTATTTTCTTATGTTCCTGCATTGTTCATTTGCAATGAGGTCAAATGAATCTAGCTAAGATGGGGTAGGAACAGACTTACTGCCAATCAGAGCTCAGAGTGTGCTTGTACATGGAAGTGTAACAGACTGGCATCTTTCTCAAGCTGAGGTCTTCTTCAGAATCTCAGTTTTCAGTAAGAGGAAAAAGTTAGAGCAGGTCTGTACTACAAACTTGCATCAGTAGAGCTGCAGCACTTCTGGTGAAGATACTTTATGAACTCTCCCAGTGACTTGATAACTACATCCCTGTGAGAGGCATTAGCAATGTCAGTGGAAGAATCTCCTGCCAACACAGTGATTGTCTACATGGAAGGTTATGGGCAATTTAACTATGTTACTCAGGGCTGCGAATACACTACAGGTTATGTCAGCATAATTTATATTACACAGGTATGTGAATAAGTGACCTGGAGAAAGATGTAAGTTACACTGACCCAAGCACCAGTGTGGACAGCAATATGTTGGTGAGAGAGGTCTTTCCCGTTGGCAAAGAACATCTTCACGAGAAGTGTGAAAGTGGCACAGCTTCACCACTGTAACACTTCTAATGTAGACTGGCCCTCAGAAAACTTCAGAAATGTTAACCAAAGTGTAATTGATTCAGAGATTTGTATGTTGACAAATTCCAAAGGGGGAGCCGTGTTAGTGTAGGTCAGCAAAACAAACAAGGAGTCCTGTG
>ML685766.1:32747462-32777075 GCA_007922175.1 Pelusios castaneus
GCCCCCCAGCACAGTCCAGGGCTTTGGATGACAGCGGGGGCTGGCAATGCAGCCCCCCCTGCCACGGGAAGCCCTGCAGCTGGGCTAGGGGGCTGGCTGTGGGCAGTGCATGGTGGGACAGGTGCCCACCATGCACTGCTCTTCTTTCGCAAAGGAGCATTCCAAGGGTGAGTGCTCCTTTGCGAAACAAAGAGCACGTGTGTACGCGAGAAAGCGCAATACTTATTGCGCTTTACTTGTCCCGCAATAAGTTATTGCGGGACAAGTATTCTCGTGTAGACAAGGCCTCAGATGCTTAATAATGACTGCTTAAATGCTAGTATTTCTATTACATTCCTGATTTAGGAAAGAAGAGGATGGGACAACATGCAATTGAAGGAATCCAGTTGAGATCAGAGAACTTTATGATCATATTTTAACATATACACTGCCTAGGGAAAGCATCACCTCATTTTGGTGACTAATATGGTCAGAGCTTATTTTGTGGCGATTGAAAAGGATACCATACTCTCATCCTCCTACCCTCATTTTGACACTTGATGTTAATTCCCACAGAAACACAGTTTAAAATCTTTGCAAGAGTAAGGGATGCACATTTTTTTGATTCTGACTACTGGGTTGTGTCTTTGTACACTTTAAGGCAAGTATGGTGCTCATTGAACACACAAAAGGCTATCTCATCACAGCCACTCTGCGATTTGCGCTCTCAGGGGTATATTATTCTGTAGATTGAATGATCTTTTAGACTAGCTATGATATAACTTTGCTGCTTTATTTGAAATGTTTCTTTATAGTGGCTTAATTTTTATAAAAACCTTCAACCTTTTTTCTTTCCTTTGCTAACTTTTTAATATTTTTTTATTTTTTAGAAAAATTTGCTGAAAGTTTGGGGCAGCTTCACACTCAGCTGTCCTGGAGTAAATAGTTATCCTAGGTTTACATAGGTATAAATTAGTGGATAATTTGTCTGAAATGGAGTCATCTACAATACTGTATAATAAATATGTAAGTTAAGGAAAATGGGTAGGGAGACATGATGAAATGAAATATTCAGGGATGGGGATTAGTGGTAAAAGCACAAATAGAACGTGCGTATTAATAGCAAAAACCTAATGTAAAGGGTGTGGTTATCACTGGGTGCTGTCAAGCCACCTAACAACATGTATGTTTCTGAAGCGTGGGTATGTGGTATAATCTTAATATTTTAAGTCTTTTGTTGTTTTTATTAATATAAGCATGCAGATTTTTTTTTTTTTTTTAGAAGAGCTTGGAAAAACAACTTTACGTATTTTGAACACTAAAAATAGATCCACCTAAGTGTCCCACCTTTTTACTTTGATGCCGCAAACATTTAACAAATGCGAGTTGTCCTGTTCACTTTAAAGTGTTTGCAGGATCAGGGCTTTTTTCTCGTTTGCTCACTTTTGCAATTAGTGAACATTCTAAATAGTGAGTGACGCACCAGAATCTTTTATTTGCATTGTGCTGAGTTTAAGTGGGACATAAGTAATGCTTCTAGTTATAGATCAGCCTTTATCTCTTACTGTGCCTTCCACTTCCTGTAATAGCTTCACTTGGATTTCTCCACTCCCAAGAACATCCAAACACAAATATTAAAATTAATATCGCTAAGATGCGAACTCTTGCCTCCAGTTATATCTGTGTCAGATCCATGTGTATTCACGCTTTGAGTTAGGAGGACTTTTCCCATCCCTGATCTAGCTATTCCAAGTCCTAGCTTGATCAGACTTAAGCCAAACATTTTCATGAAAGTGTGCTCATACTAGCAGAGTCAAAATTAAATTATCAAAATACAAGCTTCTCCCCATCCCCAAAGGCTTTTGAACAATTTAAAACTTAATTTACCTGGTCTTTAATTGTGTAATCCATGATTAAACTTTAGGTTAGGTATTCTTAAATATATTAATGTGATATGCAACTATGTCTGTTTAACAAACGTGTTTCTTACTTTCATTTTCATCTTCTTTAGGTTAGTTTCAGAACAAAATCTGAGGAAATTAATCTTTTTTATGAAATATTTATTTTTATCATTATTTGAGACATTTCACTTGCCTTATCTTTTATGTTACTTCACTTTTTAAAAATACATTCTAATTTATAAAAGAAGTTAAAAGTGCTGAGTTCTACATACATTTTTGCATAAAAATAGAATTCTTAGAGTAATTTAAATGAACAATGAGTGTGAAATTTGCTATGCCGAGAGATTTCTTTTGAACTTCTGCATACTGATAGACCAATGGATTATAAATGGGATCCTTCCTTACTGCTCCTTGAATGTGTGGTTTATGGATTTGGCAATGGAAGGGTTTTGGAAATATTTCTATAAGAAATGCATTAATAATGCATAGGTATATATTTTTAAAAAGCAAAATCTTTTATACCAGAGATGGGTGTCAATGAAGAGAGGCTTCAATTAATATTGAAAGTGGTGACTTAGGCCGCACAGACTTATTAATATGTCAGTCTTTAACAAAGATAGTCCAAAGGCATAATGTCCTAGTAGGTACAATGGTTCAATTGCTGGTTCTTCCAATTCCTGCTTCCTTCCTATTCATTTCTGTAAAGAATGTTTTATTTGGTTTTTGTGGCAATCGCAGTGTGCTAGCCATTTTCCAAACATAGAAGTAAGCAGAGTCTTCAGCCCAAAGAACTTATGAGTAACTTCTAATAGACAGACAAATAAGATCTCAAGATTAGTAATTTGGCCTAAACAGGCCTACAGTCCTGTGCAAATAACTGTTGTGAATTTTCACCAAATCTCAAGTAAAGTACCGAGCCACTATTAGCCTAAAATGGAGGGTTACCCATATACAGTGGTGATATGAATGTGATGTAGAGATCTCAGAACGGTGGCTCCCTGTTAATGAAGCTGTACTGGAGCCAACTAAGATAGTTTGACACAGCCCTGCTGTCTGTGCTCCTATCCCCAACAGGGCAGAGAAGTGTTACTATGTGCTGGCCAAAGGGGTGGAATTTTAGTTTTCTCACCCTGCTTCTAATTCACAGGTTGTCCAGGCTGTTTCTGAAAGAGCTATTCAGCAACACCTCCAATCTACTCCTTTGGACACAGAGGGCAAATGCCTAGACCTCTTGGGGTGAAAGGTCTTTTTGTCATCTAGCCTCGAGTTCACAATAGTCAATTACCAGGCAGTAATGGATAAATATAAGATATCCTAAGTTTTCACAGTTTACTGACAGCTTTCAGCAACAGGACATAGCTTGTTTCCAAACTCTGATAGATGAAGGCAAGGCTGCTCTCCAATCCACGGTTGTCCATGGTTATCTATGCTGTTCTTAATAGCTGGGCTCTGTATTTTACTCATAGTCCTTTGGCAGACCCCTTGTTTTGCTGGGAGACTTCAGCAGTGGGCACAGGCCTAGCTAATAGAGTAGCCAGATTGTCAATCATCCTATTAGATAAGGCCCAGAATTATATTCAGTGTTGTGGAAGGCATTGCAAATGGAGTGGAATTTACAGAGCAAAATCTTCTGACTGATGCCTTTACAGTGGCAGGAATGGTGAGGACCCATGTTATTGAACAGCAGCCTGATTGGAAGAGAGATTCAGATTGAGTGGAAGAATAAAATAAACTTTTCATAATTAAAAATGAACCTGAAACTAAATCGGTAAACAAAAAACAATACCTCCCTCCTAACTCAAGTGACTATTAAAAATGCATGGACTAGTATCATAGGGTGCATCTACACTTGTAAATTAAGTCAACTTAAGCTTGCTTAAGTCGACTTAATTTACTCTGCGTCTACACTACACTTTCCTTAAGTCGACTTAAGCAACTGCTTAAGTCGACTTAAGGAAAAATTAAGTTGAGTTTGTTAAACCTCCTTTTAAGTCGACTTTCTGCTTAAGTCGACTTTCTAAAGTCAACTTAAGCCAGTGTAGATGTGGAGTACCCCTAAGTCGACTCTAAGTCGACTTAGGGGCCTCCAGGGCTTCCCCACTGTCTTCCCTGCCAGGGTGGCTGGCACAGGGAGAGCCTGGCATGCCCCCCCACAGGGCAGGGCAGGGCAGAGCCCTGCCCCATTGCCCTGCCAAGGTCCCTGTCCCCCTTTGCCCCATTGTACCCAGGTACAATGGGGCAAAGGCTGAGCCCTGTGGCACTTGGCAAGGGGTGCCCCCTCCTGCCACCGTGGACCAGTCCCAGGTCCACCTAGCCCCTACAAGTTGACCTAGGCGTCCAGTGTGGACGCTCTAGGTCGACTTTGTAAGGTCTCCTCAAAGTCAACTTAAAATTTAAGTGTGGACATGCTAAGTCGACTTTAATTAACAAGTGTAGACAGAGCCATAGATAGAATTACACTTAGGCTACAAAGATTGAAATGCCCTGTATGAATGAAGAATATTATGAAGGCTCTTTAGCAGATTGATAATTACAATGCATTTAAACTATAATCCTGTTGGGACTGATGTAAGGCCACCTCAGAATTATCAAGGTTATTATCAGGAAGGTGGAGAAGGAGACTCAAGTTTTTTGAAGGTGAGAAGAATAAAATGTGCAGCATACATATTTCTTTTGCACTGCCTTGTGACTGTCTGGTGCCAAATAATTTTAAAGTGAGCTTGCTGTTCATTTATCATGGTAAGTCTGGGTTAGGTAGGACACATAAATAGAAGGAAGAAGAAATGAAATTGAGAAATGGGATTTATGTGTGTGTTAGAAGATTTAACAGAATGAACATGTGGATGAAACCTTTAGGACTTTATAATGTGCTGGCTAATGTAAATATCTACCCCTGCCCTAAACCAATTGGCCTCTTATGATGGAGATTTTCCATCCATTCAAGTTATAGGAGTTGTTATTTGAAGCTGAAAGTCCTAGATTCTGTTCTGGAGCTGGGTTCTGGGTATTCTCTTTCCTATTACTGCATATTTGTGCATAGCTGATGGCCTAGGTGTCTATACAGATACAGGCCCAGTTTGAACAATTCATAGTGAGTTATGCTTTCAGGAGCTGAGATTTCTGTTTTGATATATGACTGTACTACCTCTGATGATGAGAAAAAGCTAGTGCTGGCGTCACTCTTCTTACTGAGATGAGCCTGCAATTTTTATTTACTTTTCAACTGTTCTGTTTAAAAATTTTTGTATACCATGGTCAGAAATGATTCCCTCTCTTTTTGCTGCCAAAATCTACCATTATATTATTGTTGACAAGGCAGTTTCAGGTTTTAGGAAGTGGTGTGTATGTACACTTTTTAATGTTTTCACCACTGTCTCTTTCTAATGGCTCTGCTAGCCTGAATGTTTCACAAAACAAGGATAGCATTACATTACTTTACAAATCAATATTAAAATGTCTGAATTGCCCTTCCTTTTTGTAATCTGAGCTCTGTGACAAATGGTTTACCCCACAGATTCTGACACTTGCAGTCTGCCTTTCCGTGCGCTTTCCCCTCCCATCTGGAAAGGAGAGGCAGTTGCTGCTTTGTGTTCCCTAGTTATCCTAAGTAATGTCTAACACTTTCAGGACATCTAAGCATATCCTTAAATTTATTTTAACCTTAGATCTGCTCCTGTGAAATGCTGAGTGCCTCTGGCAAGGTGCTCAACACCTTCGATTTCAATGAGAGTTATGTAGGTGCTTGTCATTTTACAGGATTAGTCTCCTTTGTTGTGGCCCTGTGTGCGTCTACTTTTAGTTTTGTTATCATTGGCAATTATTTCTTCGCTTTGCCCTTTACTGTTGTACTTACTCTGCAATGACTATATGTAATGGTTTTTTATCAGTACTGGATCTTCGTGTACTGTTCTTCAGAGACCATTGTCAACTATGACCTTTGCCTAAAATTACTACTAGCCTGTAAAGCCATTATAAATGTGTTCCTCCTCCTCCTAGTTATTCGACAAAATGTTCTTTGAGATTGTAGAAGCAATGACACGATGTCAAAATTTTTCAAAATACAGATGCAAAAAAGGTTTAAATGAACACTTGCAACTATTGGTAATAAAGGGAAAATAGTGAAGGTACATAGGTCTTAATGCGTCCCTGAAGAGTCATTTGTGCTTTTTGTCTACCAAGGTTGTATGTTGATTTTCTAATGCATTTCTCTACATTAATATATTCAACTTTAGTGAAAAAGCAGTATTTATTTTTAACCTCTGTGTGTCAGACTATTATATTTACATTACATAATCATATGTGTTCTATTTGAATTGTAAATAGTACATTTTATACAAAATTAATATATTAAAATATATGTAGTTGAGATATTCATCCTTTTATGAATGTAAATAAAAGGTCAGAGAATCATAAGCATTTTATTTCTAAGTATTATAAATTATTATAGCAGCACCAACGTGTCAGATCATAATGTGGTCTCTTTTGTACTGGGTGCTAAAAACACATGTACAGTCTAAGAGTAACTATTAAACGTACTAAGCAATTAGAAACAGCTCACCTTGCTTTTAATAAACAGGATATTAGTAAGTAGGTAACATTGTCTTAAACTATCTTTAGTCATCTTTAGGTGCATCATTACTGTATCTGAATGACAAGGTCACGTATCATCTACAGTTGGAAAAAACTGAACACAACCAGATGTGTATTTAAAAGAAGTAAACATGACTTAAAAAGAATATCCTCAAAAGTTGTGAAATCACATAATTGAATAATACCCCTAAAGTGGAATGAATAGTTGCTGTTACCTGTTTGAGAAAGTAAGGTTTTTATAGAGGCAGTTCCTTGGGAAACTTCCACAGTGAAATAATAGAAAAGAATTTCAAGCTGTCTCATATACTGTTAACAATATCAAGTACTTATGGTACTTCAACAACTGAGTTGCACATTGTTGTGCTAAAAGTACTGATGATTTTTTCACCTCTTATTGGTCTCTTATTGCGCTTTTAAAATGTTTAAAAATGTGTAACAGCCTTATATTGTGATTGTTCTTTTTCGTTATACAGCCCACAACAAAACACAAAAACCTGTTACATATGTCACACGCTTATGTTTTTAGGTCACATTTCTAATTTTTTAGCCTCACAGTTTAACATTTTCAGTCTCTTCAATATTTTAAGTGGGTAATTTTGAAATCCATTGAATAATTAAATTGGTTCAATTTTTAATCAATTTAATTTTAACCTCTTTCTTAGATGTAGGTCAATCTAAACATTGAACCATTTCCAAAGTTAAACATGATTAACTATTCTTTTGATCCAAAATTATGATTATCAAGCAGGATTAGGAATTTATTTTGTTCATAGTGTTTCTTTTCTGTGCATAGACTTTACAAAATTTGTGTTCAAATTATTAATTAAAATATTAGTTTTGGACTGCACTGTTTTTAATAAGATATAATAAGAGAGGTAATTTAAAATCACTTAGTGCAATTTTAAATTACTACAGTAGAAAGGTGCTTTAAATTCATGAGATTACAAAAAATATTGAAATGCTGCAGTAATTATAAATTACAATATGTAATACATGCTCAAACGTCCTTTTGTAAACTAAGCATTCTCAAAACTTTGAAATGCTTTTAAATTGCAGTCATACATTGTACATGAACAGAAACCCAATATTCTTGCTTAAGTGTCTCCAGGTTGAACAGTTTCCTGCTTAGAAATTTTACTTATGCAACATTTCAGAAAGTCATACATTAATCTGTAACCTCAGGTTGCCTTAGTTTATTTATAATCTCTATTTATTGTAGAAGCAGCCGTGCACCCACTAGGGGTCAAAATTTCCCATTGCGGGCCATTAACACACTTCTAGCATTTTTGCATTAGTGAGTAATAGAATGTTCCAAGTCCTGACACTTTTTGGGTTAAAACAGAATGGGAGGGAAATCAAGTTCCAGTTTTACCAAAATTAAAAAATTTGTAATCATAAATTCAAAAAGGAAAATTGCTTTGGCTTGGAAACCTAAAATATCAAGCATATGAATGTTTTATATTTTCTTTAAAAATACAGTTGCAAAAAAAGAACTGGATTGGTGAAAATGCATGCAGACTCACATTCCTAGGTTGTTTCAATCTGATATTAGCCTAAGTAGAGCTTGAAAAGAATGTTATCCATATAGTCCTTTATTTCTTGAGCAAGAGCCAAGACTCTAGCTTTTATGTTCATTTTTACAGTGTGCAAAGTCATGTCCGACATTTTCAGAGATTTTTGATGCGTGGATGTCTTCTGTCATCTCCAATCATGTTTGTACTCTTGAGCCAGGCCTATCGAAACTGAACTCTGCTGCTTTTGCTGCAGGTCAGCTTTCATGGACAATTAGTGTTGTAACAGCACTTTGGTCACAAGTTGTCGCGAATGTTTATCATAAAGACATCATCCTGTAGTAGATCAGCAATGATCAGTTAGTCTTCTGTTTTCTGAAGCATTTCATGTTAGCCTTTTCTTTGATATGAGTCAGACATCTGCTCCATAAGGCCTTGTCTGTTGCTTCTCTGCGGTTATCTGAGAGAAGCCTTAGGCCCTTCAGATGTAGTGGTTATTTTTTTCCCCTCTTCGCTCATCTCGTTTCCTGTGTCCCCTCTCAGTAACTGTCAGAGTCCCCATCAGTGCACAGTCTGACAAGAATGAAAAGAGCTATCTTCCTGCTGTTTGGCTCTGTGTCAGTATCGACAAGTTGTACGTGTTTGACGCTACATGAGGTGACTGGTTCCAGCAGTATGCAGAAGTAAACCAATAAATCTTCAATGTCACTCCACTTATTGTTACTTGATTGCTCTTTTCCACCTGAAAAGTCACCATGGAAACAAAAAATACTTTTTAAAAGGACTTGCTTTCAAAAATACAAGCCTGTTAGTATTTTTAAAGGTACACCCATGTATCTGCATTGTCTACTATAACGATGGGGACATTAACTTAAGATCTGTTTATAAATTATCTTTTGTACTGATACAATACTTTTCATCTGAGAATCTCACAAAATTTTACAAACAACAGTAAAGCATTTCAATCCCTGTGAGACAAGTAAGTAGCATCCCCATTTTACAGGTGGGTAAACTGTAACCACGAGGGAAGTTAACGATTCAATTCCGCTTTCAGTGAAGTTAATGGAAATTGTGTTAGCATGCTAAAATACTCCACTGGCACAAGTGTGTTGACTTGGGCTACAAGGCTCACTCCCAAATTAAGTGTAGATCTACCTTAAGTGACTTGCCCAAAGTCACACAACAAATCCCTGTGAGATGTCTGGCTCCTGGTCCCTGCCCTAACCACAAGGCCAGGTTCCCACCGTTAAAATCCTTTAAAATTTGTTGTTTTTCAGTCCAGGTACAGTTTTTTTAAAACAAAAACAAATCTAATTCACAATTTGAAAAAACAGTGTTCTCCATGTAAATGGAATAAATTCTGACTAACACACTCTTTTCCACTTAAACAAAACCTATTTGTCCAAAGTCTAAAAAGCAGGAGGAAGGGTGAATTTCAATTCTTGTCTTTATACACAGTGAATGGTTGTTATATGCACTAGACTTGATGATGCATGTATCTCAGTATGCTGTATATGCCATTGGCCCTGACCAGCATGCATGTGAGCCACTTTACGCAAATGAGTAGTTCCCCTGGACTTTTAAAAACTCATGCAGTTTTGTGTCCTTGACGTGGACTTAGTTAATTTTCAGTTTGATTGCCGTACATCACATTTTCTGAGTAACTGATCATTTAACTAGTGATTTCTCATTCTGTTTTTTTTAAAAATCTTATGCTGTATTAAAAATTTCATGTGCAAAAATCTTTTGTAAATTCGGTCACATGTGGTGGTTTACTTAGCCCCTTAAGTGCCAAGAATAGAGTGCCTGGCATCCAATCAGGTATGGAAAATTCCGTGAAACAGAAGAAATACCCTGCATTTCCACACGTTATGGACATGCAGAGAACAACCAGAGAGCATCAAAGCAGTCAAAATTTGTCTCTGTTCTAGCATAAGAATAAGCATAGGTTTCTTTTCTGTATAACATACATATATGAAACCTGCTGTGTGGTGCATCCACTGAAAAACAATTATTGATATTGATCACTATATCATAGAAATAAAACAATAGCCTAATTTTAATTTAACTACCATTTATATATAATTGAGCAAGAATGCTATATTCTGGAAGCAAAGATGGTAATTTACTTTACTTTTTAAAAAATGGTTGCTATCCCAATAAATGAAAGCATTACAACATGGAATTATGTTCTACAATTACTCACACATTTCTGGTCTTTCTTTTTGTTTTTAAGGTAGGGTCCTGAGCCTCTTCCAAATTGAGTTTTGATCCTGCTTTTCTGAAGCACTCAAATCTTCCTTTGGCTACCAGAGTGTACAATACAATATTGGGCCCTACATGTTCCTTCTTTGCCCCAAAATGCACAGTTTTACATTTATCTGCAGATTATATGCAGAGAATATTTTAGAACACTATTAAGTTTTTGCTTTATGAATAATAGATTATGAAATTAAAATCAGCAAGTGGCCCTCATTTCAGTTTAGTAAATATGCTATCTTAAAATGGATATGTGCTAAATAAGAAGGTAATTCATTTCGGTTGTAGGGAACTGTAAGCCATGATAAATGATTTTCCTGCACAAAATTCCCCATCTCTGAGACAGTATTAGTTTTTCCTTTAATTACTAGCCCCAGTAATGTTTCCTATCCATAACTGTCTACAAAATAGACTGTTGTTGAGCAGAGGGTATGGCCTGTTTACTCATCCGTTGAAAAGAGTGCCTAAGTTCTACCACATCTTCCTCACTTGCACTGAACTGCCTCACAGGAGAGTGTCCTTCATTAAAATATTTAAATATTAATGTTTAATTTTACAGGCAGAAAACTTCAATGTCACTTTAAGGATTTGTAACTTTACTGGGGAATCTTTGTCCGTCACAAACTATAGCCGTCTTTTTGAATCTTAAAGGAAGAGAATTTATTGTCATGCTTCCGTTTTGGAAAGTTTGACTTACATCTTACTTTCCTGCTGCAAAACAACAACAAGAAAAACCAAGTTGTCAAGGGTGGTTCTCTCAAAAAATGGCTGAGCTGACATTAGCTGCAAATGAACAGAGTGACACTAACTACTAATTGATTATAGTAATTACGCAGTCTTTGGCTAGTTTGTATTGGTAAACTATATATACTCCTCGCATAAATGTGAACTTGCAGAATGCACAGAAAAGGTCACTCTCATTTGCATGATAGGCTTCATTAGAATATGCTAAGGACAAGACCTAGTGTTTTATGACTTCAGGTGATGAATAGCTACCATATTACTCTGCTAGCTGAAAGCATGTTTCAGTCACCTTAATTTACATGCTGTTTTCTCATGCTGAAAAAAATCCGTTGGCTCTCTTAGGGAACTGGCAACAAATAACAGTTTAATTTTTATTATGATTTGCATTTAGTTCTGTTCTTTGTGAAGAGGTAACAAAATCACTCCTCAGTTCTTTGGTTTTAATGAAAAATTCTTCTTGTAGCACGTGTATTTTATCAATAATGGTTATTTTGAATATGAAACAATAACAGAAAGCTACTTTTAACAATGTTCAGTGATTTTACTCTGCCAGTGATTTTAAAAAAAAGTTTTTACTTGACTTTTGGAGAGGAATCCCTAATTTCACTGAATTTTTATCTCTTGGATTTAGTATACACACCTAAGCTAGTCTATACTTGCCGTGCTTTTTGGCAGCAGTTGACGGGAGGTACGCAAGGTACATAAAATACCTTGTGTATCTCCTGACGACTGTCTAACTACCCCTTACACACTGAGCTAAGCCGACCAGAAATGGCGCTCAATCAAACATGGAAGAGCGCACTGACGGCCATCAGTATAGATATAGCCTAAAACTGCCGAGAGCGTATTATCTTCATAGCCTGAATTTTTGAATACTGAGGTGCACTGATTTTTCCTGACTTTCAGATTAAAATAATGAAATTTCACCTTATTATTAATTTTGTCCTTTAACACTTACTGTTAACTTGAACCAAAACTTTTTGTGCATTACTGAGAGATGGGCATAAAGTGTGGGTACTAAGCAGGGTTTACAAAGCTAATTATAACAGGAAAGCAGAACGTAACTGTTTGAGGTTAGACACTCCAGTAAGAAGGGAGAATGTTGTACATTTTATTGCTTTTTTGCTTTTTTCTTTTCCATTTACAAGGACATTAAACCAGTAGGTCTGAAATCTGTTTCAATCAATGTATTTTTAATATGAAGCGTACAGTACATTTCCTTACTTCCCATTATGAAAATGTTCCAGTAACTTGGTCTCCCATCACATTGTGATTGTTCCTATTAACTGTCTTTATCCAAAAAATCTCATTATAACAGAGGGGGGAAAAAAGGCTTTGCTCATAAAACCATTCCTATAATGCCTATCAGTGCCTAATTAGCAATTAATGTAACTTGCTATGTTAACACAGGGTTAACATTTTTAGATATGTTCCTATTATAAAGTTTCTTAGTCTTTCAGGAGCTGCTTCAGCGAGTAAAACTGTGTAGAGAATGAAAAAGTGGACAGTTTTGTTATAAATTGCAGTTTTGTAATAAAATTGTACAATGAGCTTGCACAAGCTATTTAAAATATCATTGCTGCCACTGAACAGGTCTGTAATTTATTTATTCGCGAATGTTAGAGGCATTTTTGATTTATTTGTTTTTAGAGAAGTTTTGTTAAGCAAGATAATGAGCAGAGCTGGTGTTAATCATTTACTATGCAACTCTGAAAAATGAAAATTTTGCATATCTTTAACACTGGGGGAAAATAAATTCACTCATAATGCTAATGGTCTATTGTATAATTTTAAAAAAAATATTATTTGTTACTCTGGAGAAATTCAATATATTCATATGTTATGCTAAAAGCTAAACTAATCAATATATAATTATACATCCATATGTACATACACATTGAGTAATCAGAAATATTTGTTATCTGTAAAGATGAAAAATGAATTTGTTGGTGGTCATTGCCATAGGTGATTACATATTTGTTTGTCGATAGCCTTTAGGTGAATATATTCCTCACGGATGCACAATACGAAGTTTACTTGCTGTTGTGGTCTCTCAAGAATACTGAATGATTTCAGAGTCATCGTTTGGTCCAAGTATTACAGATTTTAAAAATATGATAAAAGTGGTAATTATTTTAAGAATTTTCTATTACACTAGTTGGGTTGACTGAAAATTTAGGTGCTCTTTAACCTAATGTGTCTGTGTATGCAGTTCATAATTTTAGTGTTCACTTTTTGCATGGCAAGCTCATATATAATATACTGTTCACTGTTACTGTTAGGTCTCACCGTTACTACCTTCCAGTTTTCACTTTAAAACTGAAAAACCATGTCTCTCTTTCTCTGACTGTAGTGGGATCCTCTATTTCGGTGTACTGCGTCATCAGGATGGAAGCAAAGACACACATGTAGTTATGTCCTTCCATGATAGTTGTTACAGAAACTTTGTCAAGTGGGCTCCCTATATTTTCATATGACTGTATGTTTTCATCGGGGCTACTTATTTGTGGAAAGTTAGGCATATACTGAAGTACTTACACCTGAGCATATACTCACAGCCTTACACCTGAGCAACACAAAGATGTACAAGAGTTTTTTCTGTTCAAGATGTATGAATTGGAAAGAAACCGTCTTGAGTTTTGGATCCCACACTGATTTTCAGGGTTGGCATGTAGCAAACAGATATATTGTCTTATAAACAGTAAATGTGATCTGGAAGTCATAGAGAATACTGTGTTCTGTTCAGAACTTCCTGTTTCAGAAGTAGTTAGCAGAAATTGAAAATCATTCTCCTTCCCTGACCTTGTGTTTTGCTGAATCTTTCAGCAATCCCTTTACAGAGCTCAAGACCACCCTTAACAAGCTCTCCCTGCCTTGGATAAAAACACACGTGATTGTGGAGCTATGGAGAGTGAGTGTTTTCTCAGGTCTAGCACCTCTCTGCTGGTCTCTGGTAGTTTGGTGCATTCAGATATCCCATTATTCTCTCAAGCTGTTTTCCAGAACATGTGCCTTTGCCTCCCCAACATCACTTCCTTTGTCTTGGAAAAAAATTCTGGAATTGACAACAGTTGAAGACAGCAGGAATCACGAGAAATTGACACTGCTGATGGGGTATCAAGGTGTATGAGTTTTTTGGTTGTTAGGAAGAGGCAGTGCTTACCCATGTGACATGTATGGAGGCTTCCACGATTGAATGATTGATGAGGGGAAGAAAAAAGACAACTAAATTCAGAAGAGAACTTTGACACTGAGGGAAAACAATACCATTTCTTGAGCAGTCCTTCTGAGGGGGTGTGTGAACCAAAGAGAGGAAGATGAGTCTTGTTTCATTTGTTTCTCCTGTCTTTTTTTTTTCTCCTTACCCCCAGGCATTTTGGCGTTCATTCTTTACTTAAAATACAGCAGAGTACTCAAGACTGTCCAAGTGTATTGTCAGTGACTTGGCCTCCTTTTTTGCTACCCTACCCTGCTGATGCCTGTACTCTTGTACTTGCCCTAAGTAGCACTCTATCTACCTTCATCATATTTCTTCCCTACTCACTAAAATTATCTGACCTCTGCCTCTGATAACACAACTAATGGATGATTTAAATGTTACCTTTACACCCAAAATACTGTGTGTGTCCTCTTTAGCATAACTGAGAGGAACAGGGACACATGAAAAAGGTTCTGGGATATAAAAGTACATTAGGATAGTGAAGAGGCAATAGGAGTTCTAGACAAATACATAGACAAACAGCACAATAAAGGGGTGAACATGAGCAGGGAGTAGGAAAAATGATATTTACAAAAGCAAAGCAAGAATAATATAGAGAAATGCAGAAGTCAGGAAGAAGACATTGAGATGGGAGAGAAGGGGAAATGAAGGTGGCAGGAAGGAAAGGAAAGGACTTGGAGAGTAGAAAGCTATAGCTAATTTATTTGTGTTTTTCTTTCTGTTTCTGTTTCTTATTCTTTGAATATGAATAAGATGTGAGTGACCCTTCAGTATGTGCCTTTTAGAGTTTTTGGCTCTCTTACTAGGAGCTCTCCCCTTACCACATGTAAACCTTAAGAGGAAAATCAAAGTCGATAATGTAGTTGTACCAAAATTACCTTAGTATTCTGGGGAAAGAAAAGCATTACTAACAGAACAGAGATCCCAGACCAGGAACATGTAAGGTTTGCTGTGTGCTCCAGAGGTCCTGTCATCTGCTATGGAGAGTATGGGGAAAAGAATGTCCTGTACTTACTAAAGAGTTTGGAACATTTTCTTTTGTTGCTTAAAAACAAAATAAAAAAAACCAAACCATGTTTGATTCAATTTGAGATATGGGAGAAATACTAGACATTTTTGTTGGCCAGTCCCTTTTCATGGGCTTTCTCCAGACCATTAAAATCAATGGGAGTTTGACCATTAAATTTGATAGAAGCTGAATCAGGACCTAGAATTGCCATGGTTCTTTCTGTCACTGTACTTAGCTTATGCCAAATCTGGGATACAGTTAGACAGATATCCTTATAAGTGCTTTTGGACATCACAGATTAACCAAAGGCCATACGAGGAAGAATGGGTTATGATTGAGTCTTGGTATCTAGGTCACGTACAAAATGGTATTACCAACATTCTTCCGCCTGCTCTTTGAAAGACAGTGTTGGGTTAATTTCAGAAGTATTTGGGGAAAGTGAAACCTCTGTTTTTTAAAAATAAAAATATTTCTTTAATTAAAAATAATTATTCTATTCTCTCAGTAATGTCTAGTAGTAATATGTTATTCCTCCCAGTGGGATTGGGTGAGAGGGGGTAAAAAAGTGCCCTTGGCTTACAGGAAAAGCACTGACCCCAGACCATTTCTGTTCTGCACAGTATATTCCTTTTTTCCCCCTCCCTTCTTGTGCTGCCTGATTGCTTACAGTACTTCCAGTTTCACAGGATTTTAGTTGACCAGCTGTTTTGTAACTCTGGTGTTCACATCATTGAGGTTCTAATGTGTACTGCTTATTAAATGGGTAGGGAGGCAGAGCTCTTTGGATACAACAAAATATAAAAAAACTTGTATTTGAGAAAGGTTGTAAATGAAGTTCACTGAGCCCCTGAAAAGACTAGGTAGAATTCATTTAGCCGACAATCCCAGTGAACTAAGGTTGTATGGCATTCCTCCTTCCTCTGGCAGAAAGCCTGTGAAGAGCAGGGATAAAATGATGGAAACTCCCTTCAATTCCTGCTCTGCTGAAGTCCTAGTCTGCTTCAATTCCTGCTGCCTTTCCTGGGTACAGGAAAAGTGCAGCTATGTGGGTGATGTACATCTCCGAAATAACCACTGTTGATGTGGCCTGTGGAGTCCCGTATAACTTGAAAAGCTGCCCTTCTCAGGTGTCATCTCCAAGGAAAGATGCTGCTTGCCATTTTAGGCACTGGAACTCCTCCTTTATGTTTTTTAGTGGGATGTGATTTGCAACACTGTCTGCAAGTAAGAATTGGGTCTGCAGTCTCTAAATGGGATCACGCCACCTTCGCTTCTCTATAAAATTGCTCAAACTCTTCCTTCAACAAAGTCTAGGGGTTAGGAGATGCATATGGAAAAGTACAACAGGCTTTTTCCTCTGGCATTTTGGGTCTAAGTTGCTAGTGAAAATGTAGAGGGTCTCAATTGAGGGCCTGTTTAAGAACATCATAAAATTTCCACACATTTGTCACAACCTTTTCTCAAGCAAGAGCAAGCTTGGGCGTACAATGGAAGTACTAGTTACTGTTTTTGAGGCTCTCTAGGAGAATTATGTTGGCAGGCTTGCACAGAGTCTGCTTACACAGCACTTGATTGAAGGTAGTGATGTTGGTCCTTTCAAGTTACTAAAAACTGATATCTGTAAATTCTAACAAGGCTGTTTAATCACATTACTTGAAACAGAATATGCACTTTTAGCAGAGATAATACATTCCCAATAAGTTGTCAGTGTTTTTAAGATATGTGAAGTTCTGTAATTGGTATTCGTTCTGGTAATTCCAGTGGCAATAACTCCTGCATTCTGAAAGGCTGTGAAAGGAATTTTATACTCTTTTGTCTTTACCTGGAATATCGTGTTTCATCCTGCATATACTTTTTCTGTTTCTTCCTCCCATTCTGTAAGTTCCCCATCTTCAAAGCATCTGATGAAATGGGATTTTTTTGTTACGAAAGCTCATGAAGTAAAAAAATTTTTAGTCTTTAAAAGTGCCACAGGACTGTTTGTTTTGCTGACCTAGACTAACACGGCTACTACCCCTTGGAATTTTTCTTGGGAAAAGATCCTTATGTGGAATTCTGTTACTCCGGCTTGTAAGGAAACCAGAATAGGGTATAACACTGAAAATTCTGCAAAAATGCTGGTGAACAAGGAATAGTAGAGTCAGTGATGTAGTGATGTGACATTGTTTCTTGCTGCAACCCTTATCTATTAGTACATCCTAAGGGTACTTGCAGTGTTTAGACTTCGAGGGGATGGCTTCTGCACCATTATGTAGGCAGGAGGAGTCATATTATGAGCTTGAAATGGACAGAAGCTATTTCGGAGCAAGTTACACAAAATCATTCCTTCTGAACACAAGTATCTTGGTATTATCAGCAGACGTGTCCATTTCATGTCATGGAAGAATGTGCAAGTTCAAAGAGGGAGAAAAGCACGGTAAGGAGACCTGGCACGAACAACTGAATTGCACTGATGCGTGAACATGAACACACAGACACGCAAATATACTTATGCAAAAAGAAAATAGCTCTTTGGCAGATTTGATTCACACTTAAGTGGCTAATTGCTCAAACTGACACTGACCTTGGCAGCATGACATGTTTTTAAAGGATGGATTATTCTTGAACAATTTCTTCAATTATATTGCGGGTGGACATCTCATTTCTGTAACTGCAAATATATAGGTTCAGTTCTTTTTTTATTCAGCACACATTTCTGGCCAACACAAAGAGAAATCCTCTTTCCATGTGTGTTAAAAGTGCCTCTCTCTTCTCCTGATATGAAGAACAACAGGTAGGGTGGGGATCGATGTAAGTCTGAATAGTTTGGTGCCTATTTCTGTTTTTGTAGGATTCCCTTTGGAAGCTCCTGTGCTGTAGATCAGCTTATTGTGTACTGTGACGTTCTGCCATGCTTGTTCCATTTCTTGGAAATTTAAATGGAAAATTTAGGTTGTTCCCCATTTTATTATCATTTTTAAGAGTATAAGAGGATAGGTTAGAGAATCAGCTTTAAGGAAGCTCAGGAGAGGGGTTTAGTAATTGAATATAGCTCCTGTTAGCTCTAGGCTGCCTGTTGAAACCCAGCTCAGTTTGATACCTACCAAAAGTCATTACCATCTGTAAAAAGTTTGTTACCCTTAGTCCAGTAGATCTCAGTCTTACAAAATCACCATCATAATTGGCATTGTTGTTTGCAGTCACAAGAGGGAAGATTAAGGATTGAAATGGTATGGAGAATGAATTTTACTTAAAGAACAAAGTAAACTACATCCAGGGGAATATAGAGGAATATTGGAAATTACAGACCAGTGATCCTAAATTAAATACCAGGTAAATTGATTGAAATTATAATTAAAAATAGAACTATAAAACATATAGATGATCATGATGCAATAGGCAAAGCCACCATGACTTCTGAAAAGGAAAAATAGTCCTTAAATATTTGACCGTGTAACCAAAATAATGAACTCAGGAGAATCAGTGAACATAACATGTTTGGACAGATAGTCTTTGACAAATTCCCTTCCAAGATGCTAGTAAAGAAACTAAGCAGTCTTGGATTAAGAGGGAAAGTTCTGCTGTGGAACTGGGAAAGAGTGAGAAGATAATTTTTTAATATAGTAAATGGTTAACTGTGGGGTGTCTCAAAACCTGTGCTAGGCCCATTGCTCATAAATACCCACGATCAATGATTTGTCAATCCTTGGTAAGCAGCAAAAAACCCTTTTGACGTTAGTGGGATCAAGATCCTCCCTCTTATGGTAGTTAGTGCGTTCAAAATATAATTAACATTAACAGACTAAATAGGGGACCAAAGAAAGAGGCAGTCAGAATAATATAAAAAGAACAAAAATTGTCTGAAGGTCACCTTACATGCAAATGGTTTGCATCTAAACGTAATTAAGATAAGCATATACACAGGGTAATCTTAGTGTTCAAGTTAATAGGGCTTCTAATCTTGCTGCATTTTTATCCTCATTTTAAAAAGTCACCTGGGTTTATTAAAAAAAAAAGAAAAAAAAAGCTTCAAAGTAACTAGCTCATCTAGTTGTCCTTCACTTGTTTGTGAAATAAAGGGGAAAAAAATCATTTTGAAGCCTTATCCTGCAAGGTGCTATGTGCCCTCAATTATCATTGAATGGAGCTCAGTAACCTATAGAAGGTACTCTGCATCTCTCAGAATTGAACCTTTTGCTGAAGTTGTTTTTCTATGTCTTAAACTGTATTTTAGACTGTATTTAAGTAATGCATGTCAATACAGGCTTGTGTCAGAAAATTCCCAGAAATTTGTTCTATAATCAAAGCAAACCCTTTATAATACCGTTATTATTTTGGCGCATAATATATTCTGTACCGGCATAAAATCATATCCAGACTCAGCAGTATTTTTAATGTTCTAGCTCTTTTGGCTGTTAAATTAGGGCTTGATCCTGCAAGGTACTGGGTGTCCATAACTTTGTCTTCCATGAGTATTGAAGGCAGTCTTTATCACCTTCTAAGTACTCATCCCTTGCTGATTCAGTGCCCTATATATCAATATTTGAACACTGAAGTGATGGGAAATTTCAAAAGGGAGTTCAACAGAAGTTGCACTGTTTCTGCTTTGATGGGGAGAAATGAGTATAATAAGTAGCATGCTGTCCATAAAAACAAACAAAAAAAAGTGCATTTTTTTAAAGTGGAATTTCTAAAGGAAACTGAATCAGGTTTCATGCCTTATAACATTGCATGAATTTGTCAAAACTGATCCGCTGGATTGCTATATAATGAATACTGAAATGTTCAGTTTTTAAGACTCATAACAGCCTACAAGGACTCAAAACTCAAAATGTTACGTGATGATTTCAGAATGTTAATGAAATTATTAATAGCAGATATATTAATCTTAATGATATAGATATAAATATGGACAACTGTAAGGCTGTGTTGACACCAAAAAGATTATTTTGTTGGTGAAAGGAAACCTTGGGTTACACTCCTGTAATCAAGTATTTAAAAATACTGTTTGTTAAAGATACCTCCAAATAAGAAATTTCCTGACAAAGATTAAAAATAGTTCATTATGAATATGGTAACCCAAGCTTTGTTGTTTTGTTCGTTAGGATAAGATTTTTTTAAAATAAAAATAAATTTGTTTTAAAATAGCAGGAAAGAGGCCGCCACTGACTTTCGTATGTATGTTTGAGTAAAAACAAGTAAATAAAGGTTTATCTTGGTTATCATTGTTTTAATATATTCCTATTTAATAAGTATGCTTTTTTGAGCATTTTTAATTTATTTCCATTGTGGATTCATTTGGATAATAACTGCATTTAACTAATTTGTGCTTTCTTTTATGCTGTTTGGTTAATAAACAAACAAGCCCTACCCCTGTTAAATAAAAGTCATAGCTATTTTACTCTTAAATATGTTCGTTAATCAAGTTAAAACATTGCTTTTAAGTTGGTGATGGTGGTATTTGTTTGTTGTTGGGGTTTTTTTTTGCAATAGCAGAATATTTTCTCTTAAGACAGTGGATTTGTATCTAGAGAGTGTAGAAATATGTTATTCCAGACTTGCAGTTATAAACAGTACATTAGATTTTTATAGTAACATCTACCATTAAAAGGGCTTCATTTTGCCAGTGTGATATGATCTTTACATTGCAGTGCGAGAGAAAGAAACAGAACATTATTATATATGAGAATTTCATGGCATGTTACCTGTTGAGGGCCCTGTAGAGTCAAAAGTGCAGTACAGTGACTTCTTGACAAAGTGACAGACAGTCGCAGCCTCGGCGTCACTGTGTATTATTGCCGCCTGCTAGCTGGAAGCACTCCCTGAAGCCGGTCTAGGTTGCATAGTCCTAGATGAGGTCTTCATGGGTGCTGACCATAAAAAGTTCATCAAAGTAATGAGGCGAGGAGAGAGCTTGGCGCTCATGGGCAGAGCTCAGCACCAAGGAGTGTGAACCGGCTCCAGCTGTGACAATAAAACAGCAGGTGGCTGCTGTCATTAGGGGTGGCAGATGAGGCAGGGGACTAACATTCAGCCCACAAAACTCTCATTTGTTAGCCATCGCCACTGTACCATGCAAAATAGCTTCCATCTCAGTCAATTTTACTTTGCAAAATATTATACACTCGCCATCAGAAAATTAGAGCCTTGGGTTTACAGGTTCCTTTGATCTTATTATCACAGAACTGTGCATTGTCAGGTTAACTGGAGAACTGGGATTTTTCTTTTTCTTTTCATGAAGAAGAGTTTGAAGGTTTTTTAAAAAAAATATAATGTGGTATTTTCACACATCCGTTTGTTTACTGCTTAATATTTTGGACACTTAACTGTTTATAAAGTCAACTCCCCTCCCTCATCTCCTCTATATATGCTATTTGCTGTATATGGAATCAGTGTTATAAAAGTCACATCGCTATCAAACTGCTCTCTATCTCTGATTCTATAAGAGGAGCAGTGTGTAAAAATCTAGACCTTGTATCCCATTAGTCATGTTTCTGGTGTTTTTGCTAATCTCAGAAATGAAGCTAATTATGGAAATTCTGATTTTATTTTATTTTTTGTTCCCTACACTGAAACAGGAAATTATTGTGGATGATTATTATATAACTCTTGGAGGGAAAGACAAAATATTTAAAAAATGAGGGCTATCTAGATTGACAAATATCTGGAACTGTGAGCTCAGATTCTTACAGGGACAACTTGGTTCTTCATCTTCTTTGATTTCAGTGGATACGTGATGTTCCATGCAATTTACTATGTGTGAGCCTTACACATTAGTCCATAAAAAAGAGGCCTTTTTTGCTCACCTCAGTAATGGCCATATTATCCAAAGAGAGGTGTATATATAAAATGGAGCAAACTTGCTTACCTTTGTACTATCCATTACTTTGATTCTGAATGCCTATCAGATATTGTGAATGCAAGTGAACAGTAAGACATGTAAACAAACAATTAATATGTGCAGATATCTCAGTAATAAGTGAATTTTCATTGGGAGGTTAGGTCTATACTACGGAGCTAAGTCAATGGGCAATAGGCATTCTGTGTGCCGCAGAATGCGTCTCTCCCACTGACTTAGTTACTCCTACTTACCACACTGTCTTCACTCAGCTGTGTTGATCTGAAATGCCTTCTGGTCGATGCAGCCTTACTCCACTTGGAGGGGTGGACCATTGAGTTGACCAGAGAGCGCTTCTGGGATCGACTGAGTGGGTCTACACTGCCCGGTCAATCGGTCCCATGGATATGCAGTTTTGTCAGTGTGGAAAAGGCCGAAGTGTGTGTTCAAACAGAGATACACAATTGCTTTGCGTTTAAAAAAAAAACCAAAACAACAAACCGTTAACGTTACATAGGATTTTTCATGACAGTTTGGATTTACTTCTTGGAGTTTTTGATCAAAATTTCCATTTCATCCATTATGACACTGTGTGATAGCATGTTGTTGCTCCGCACCCCTGAGATCCCTGCATTTCTGTGGTGCTCTGTTTTTGTTGTTTGTAAAACACATTTCATATACTTTAAAATGCATTGCACTGCACAAAATATAGAGTATTATAATTATTTGATCAAAATCTTGGAATTCCCTGGAAATGTCAGGATCACAGTCCAAGAGGAGGAAATACTTCTTTTAAAAGGTCATCTTCTCCAAAGCTTAGCTCAGAGAAAGCTGTGAGACATGAAACTGCATTGGAGTGATAAATTATTAGAAGCAGAAGAAGGGGCAGCAGCAGTGACTGCACCTCTCAGCGAAGATATCAGAAGAAGATAGAGACGTAGACCATCTTCTCCAATGTCTCCCATCCCTCATTTCTACATTTTAAAATGCAATTGCTCTGCTTTAATTTGCTGATGGCCGCCATACTCCATAAAGTGTAAGTAAAGATTTAAAATTGGCACACTTAACAGCTATGTGTCTGAATGGGAATGGAAATGGAAATGGCACCGTTGATTAAGTCTGCTGACTAAGAACCTTGGTGCTCCGCGGCTTTACCCCTTTTCTTCCAGCTGGCTAACGAGCCAGATTGAATAGGTGTGTCTTGCCTGAATATTAAAATCTGCCAAACACAGATGGGGATGGTGGTGGACTGTAAGGAGGAATGAATAATAGAGCCATGAGTCCTTTGCCAGTTTTGCTGTGTCAACTATTCCCAAGATTTCAATCTTGAGACTAGGCACCAACAGTATTCTGTTCAGTTCCAACTGCCAGGACTGACGGATAGATGATATCTGAGATAGTCATGTCACTGGCCAGTTATGGCTTAGCATTAACATTGTGAATTTTATTCAGAAATGGACTGAAATACAGTGCAGGCTAGGAAGTCTGAGTGTTATGCACCCATGCTGATCTGTCCTCTTGGAAGGGTACTAGTTACTTTCTTCAATAATTCGTCTTCACTTGTCCTGATCCTTCTGGCGTTCTAGTGTAGCCCCCTGTAGAATACCTTAGAATATTCTGGTCTCCAGATAAAAAGGCATGACTAACTTTGGCTTAATTTCCAAGAAATACATGAGCTGAAAATGATGATGAGAGATACCTTGGACCACCAGTGTCCCCTGAGGATACAGGAGCAGGATAGAAACCTATAAACTATAAATACTACAAACTGCTTTGTCAAAAGGCTGATAATGGGAATAATTACACTTCCTTATTTTTTTTGACAGGTATCTTCACCTACACTTAGCTGCCTGGGGCTTTAGCCAGTTATTTTCCCATAATCATCTCACCCATGGAGCCTATAGCATTGAGTTTGATAAGATGTAGTTGAGGATGTGATTGCCTGTTAAGATGTTTTTGGACAGGGTGATTCTGATGACGAGCAAAATATGGTGCAATATCAAACCCAGTCGAAAAGCCCTGGGTGAAGTGGCATTAGGCACAAGCCTTTGTGCTGGATTTTTCTCCTTCATCAATTTTTTATGGTTTATGAGGAACAGGAAATTCTAAGTCTCATAACCCCATGCCCAGGGCCCTGGGCTAGTGTTCTGTATTGTCAGAAACGAATATTTTTCATGTGGTTGGAAGGAGAACAAGTGTCCCAGTATGAAACCCCCAGATTAAAAACGTCTTCTCTTTAGGTATTAAATTGTGGTTTGGGGAAAGAGTCCTCATTTCCCAAGATAGAGACTGAGACTCAGTATTACTAGTGAGACAAGTGAACAGATAACATTAGTCATAAGTTTTGCTTGGAATCCTGCCCCGTGGGACCTTACCCACCGACTTTAATGGGGATAGGGATGTAGAGGGTGGGAGTGAAGAAAATAAGCCTCTAATTAAAAGAAGTGCCTGGTAAAGGTTTGGGTCACAATGCCTGGGCTGGTTCCTTTTGTTGCCAACTACATTTGCCCTTTAGTTGTATGGGGTTGGAAATATTGAGGGTGTGAATTATGTTGGGAAATGGGGAATCTGCTGAGCTGTGAAATCTGGATGCCACCTTTTTATTCAGGTTGCAAATGCCTGAAAATCTTGATTTATTTTGAAAGCATTGAGAGACCCTTATTTAGCATCACAACCAAACAATCATATTCTCAGGTATTGTCAGGTTTTTTTCATGTTGACGATAATCTGTTCTTGATGCAAGGTACTCTGTGAACACAAAGCCTAAGGTTGCATTTCACAACTTCTAAAAAACAGGTTCAGTGTGGTGGTAGACTACGATAGCACAGATACAAAAAGCATTTTTTTTTTAGTACTTTGTTCAGCTCTTAAATTACCAAACACCTGTTAGAGTTGACAGTATATAGATGTTTGACAGCCAGTGAAAAATAATAGAACATGTGATTCTTTTTGCTTAGAAGTAATTTGGTAAGGTGGGTTTGGAAATGTAATTACATAGCTCTGCTGCCTACCATTATCACTTAACATTCATTAACTCCACTGAATATTGAAACAAACATATCTTGTAATGGTACTAATTTTGTCATATGTTTACAAAGTGGATTCTTGACAGAGTGAACACCTTTTGACTTGAAAATTTTCGCCACTCTTCAGCTCTTTTTAACATATTCACTATGCAAGCATAGTAAGTGGGGAGATGTTTGCTTTTTTAAACTAAAATAAGCAGTTGAGTAATGTTCTGTAAATAAGCTCCTACTTATTATAATTGAAATAACCAGCATAGCCCAACTTTTTATATGGATTCTGTTCATAATAGAATCATAAATGTTTACTTTGGTCTTTAGGTATTCAGCATGTCACATCCCCTTCTGCAGAGATTTTCAACTTTAAGAACAAAAATAAGATAAAATAATATGTCGCGTTTTTATTTCGTATTGAGAGATATGTCCACTGAGTTCAACATTTTCTTCAGGTCGATTGTTGTTTTTAGTAATGATGCATGAACACCTTCATTTTTATTGCCAAACATAGGTGTTTGGGGAAAATTAAAAGGCACATGTTCCCTAAAATTGATTGCATTGTGTTTGGTTTTTGTCTGACCTGTTTCACAGGTCATTACTTTTTAGTTAGCTTGTTCATTAGATATTTTCCTGTGAATAGTGTTAGGGTACTCCTAATTCTGGTGATGTTTAAAGGAAAAAATAAAAACTTGAAACTCTGTATCATTCATTTGAGATGTCATAGATGTACTCAGTGGGTTTTTTTTTTTTTTTTAAAAAAAAACGGGGGGGGGGGTGCCGGCACTCGGCCACGGACCTGGGACCACTGCCGGTGATGGCAGGAGCCGGGGCCACATCACTGTGAAAAAAAGGTCCCAGAACTCAGTACCCCTGAATACCATCACAAAAAAAAAAAAAAAAAAAAGGCGCCCTTACACACTTCCTGTGTGTGAAAAAAAAAAAAAAATGGTTTTGGTTTTCATTACCCCTGATTAACAAAAAAAAAAAAAAAAAAAAAAAAAAATGCCCTGGATATACCAAAAAAATTCAATTTTTTATTTTAAAGGAAATTCTGTTGTAAATCTCATTAAGCTGGCTAATGTTTGCCAACGTTGCCAAGGTTTCAACAATAGTTTGTACTTTATTAGTCCTGAAATAGCAGGCATGACCTTCTAACAGTGCATGACATTCTGATGGTGCTTATGATATCATGAAATGGATAATGCTTTGGGCCCTGCTCTGTATTTTTTAAGGATGTGCATTCCAAAGTTTACTGGGGGTGTTTCTTGCATGGCCAAAAGTATGTATCATATGCATAACAAACAAGAAGTCGTGTGGCACTTTTAAAGACTAAACACATTTATTTAAGCAATAAGTTTCCAGGAAAACTTATTCCTTAAATAAATGCGTTAGTCTTTAAAAGTGCCACAGGACCCCTTGTTTGTTTTGCTGATATGGTCTAACACAGCTACCCCTCTGGAACTTATCATACGCAGGGTACTCTGCTTTGTCACTCATCAACATGTACATCCACATGCTAGTCTCCAATAGTGTTTTATTGTACATCCTATTCTTGATACTGTGGGCCATGTCATAAAATTTTCAAAAGCATCTAAGGAGCTTAGGTGATAAGTCCCAATTTCAAAAGGGACCCAGGGTCTTAGTTGAACACTCAAGCAGCTTTCTACCTCATTTTAAGAGCTGCAGTATGTGCTTCCTCAGTACTGGTCTCAGTGTACTAAAAGAAATGGAGCCCTTTCCCAGTTAGCCTGTTCCCTTTTCCTTGTATCCAACTATAGAAGCCCCTATTTATTCTGCCTAGCTCTCTTTTTTTCATAGTGATTATTGCTATCCAGATTTGGATTCTGTATATCTCAGACACTGATGGCCACTATTTTACACCCAGCTGATTAAAAATATGAGAAATTTCAATGCCTGAGAGAACACCTATAGCCCACTTCGTTAGATATTTGCTCACACGTTTGCTATAGAGCTTAGGGAGATAATCGTGCATAAGAGGAAAATACAGGTGCACAAGCAGTGGGGGCGGGGAAACACTGTGAGCACTTGGTAATGTCTTCCTACATTGTCACACTCTGAGTTGTATGGGTTGTAATTCTCAAGTTTTTCAGAAGGATAGGCATTGCTGAACATGGCAGTGAATAAGTTTTCCCATTCAGCAGCTGAGGATGGGAAGGAGCTCCCTGGAGCCCAGCTGGTGCACAACAATTGCAATATGTTTGTTTTCCACTCTCCTTTTCTCTGTCCAGGAATCGTATGCCAGAAGAGGTGCAAGGAGATAGTCTTGCCCATCACTGCCATTTTATGGTCAAACAAATAATTCTTTTACATCTTGAGCAACACAGATTGGTGGTAAAAGAGAACAATGGAAACATGTTGAGAGATGGTTCTTTTTCTTTTGGATGATAGATACAGGAATATGCAGGAACAACAGAGCTGATTGATTGATAGTGTGCAACTCATCCATAATGATCTGTCTGATACCGACAGTAAATTATTCTGTAGATTGATGTAGGTCATTGAACAGCACATTGACAATCCCATTGTCCATGATTATGTTCAAAAGGAGTCAGGATCAGTGACTGATATGCCGCATACGTCTATCCAGGGTAGAAGATGTACAGAGGAGTGTTCCTCCAATGTTGCCATATTCTGAGAATTTTCTTTTTCCCTTTTCTCCCCACATGCACCCAGCTTCATGCAAAGAACCTTTTCAAATAAAACAGTAAAAACAGGAGGGGAGATTTCTAGAAGATAAGGTTGTAGGTTGCTCAGCTGATTATTATGTATTCATTTAAAATGTTTTCTAAAATGCTGCTTTTTGGACTCAGTTCATTTGTAGAAAGTGTCCATTGAAGGGACAGCTCTGTGGTTAAGTTGTAGGGGTCTGCACTCGCATTCACAAGACAGGATCAATGTTCTTGTTTCTGTCCTAGTATCAGTTCCAAGGGTGGGAGAGATGCCAGGAGATGAGGAGAGAGTAGGAGGGAGAAATATGAGTGCTGTTAATTAATAGCATGCTCTCTGGCTACATAAGGCAAGCATTGGCTGTTTCCAGAGGTGGTTTCATTGAGTCACCAATGGCTGGATCCATAGAGGCTTTTTTTATGGGGCATTGTGGGCAGTAGGTTTGAAGTAGGTGATAGTGGGGATTTGATCTCTCAAAATATTGGGATCTCCTGCCTCCTTCTACCTTCCCCCCCTCTAAGGTTTGAGAGCCTGGGCTTCAGGCTCAACTGGCTGTCGAAGCAAAGCATACGCAGCTACTTATAGCATGCTAGTGCAAGTCCTGGCGGGCCTGGGCTAGGAGTCTCGCTTGCAGATGAAATATGGAGACCCCCATAAGGAGCTGATTGTCCTATTACAAAGATCCAGCTGCTAGGTGAATCAGCAGAAAAGCCCTGCTTTCCCCCCTAAGGATCTAGAACTTGATCTGCTCAGATTGGTGCATATCTTCCACAACAGACTCAATCCTGCCTTATACTTCGCTTTTAAATTGTGTCCCTTGTATACAGTCTTGTAAGAGAGTTATTAGCAATCCAACCTGGACCCTTCCAAGTAAGCGAAGAGTCTGAATGATGCATTTAGACAAATCCCCAGGATTTTAGATTTGTGTCGAATGGGGAAAAGACAGCTTATTTGTATAAAATCTTTGCCTCCTAATCAGGTTTACAAACTTCTGTACTTTATTTCTTAATTGACGTACTGAATGGGCCATCCTGCTATAAATGCAAGATTTGTGATCTTTATCAGCAATGTTCTGCATAATTTAGTGAATAAAGCACTCAGAATCAAAGATGAACCAAAATTAGATCTGTACGTAAGATCTAACCTAAGAGGGGCAGTGTGGGGAGCTGAGACCTGGTCTCTTAGCTCTACTAGTAGCTCTCTGCAGGCACCCAGGCTCCCGGTGGCCTCCCCCTGTCCCTCTCACCTCTCTGTTCTCTGCTGGGAGTGGGATCTAGTCGCCTGGGCTTCTCAGCAGGATCCAGCCTCTCCCCACCCCCCCCAGCCATCTGGGGAGTGGGGGACAGCTGGGCTCTAGCTTCCTGGCTTTCTTGTCAATTTCACAGCTCCAGCAGAGCCACAAAATTGACAAGAATGACACCCAACAGCTGTTGTAAGGAACACAGTATCTACACTGTGTCACCGTAACTACACTGTCATAAGCCCTACACCTCTCATTGAGGTGAGTTTTTTATGTTGGCATAACAGGGGATTTGACATCAGCAGGAGCATTTCAGTGTGTACACCTCCACTCTTCTTTCAACAAAAGCTGGTTTTTGTCAACAAAACTTTATAGTGTGATCCAGGCCTCCGTTTCTTCGTAATCAATCAAATCATGCTGACTTTCAGGCTGTTGAGATGCCTTTCCTTAAGTTCAGCGATCACTTCAGCTGCTCTTTAAAGGAGTCGTTCTGCCCAGGCAGCTGACTGGTAGGATCAGGTACCAAAGCATTAAAAAGTCAAGTGTCAGTGTCCCCCTCCCGTTCCCCCCCCCCCCCCCCAACCTCATGATGAGATTTTAAAAGGCATTCTTATTGGACTTCTGATTTTTGAGAC
>ML685766.1:32781315-32788815 GCA_007922175.1 Pelusios castaneus
ATATATATATATATATATATATATATATATATAAATATATAAAAAAAAAAAAAAAAAAACGTATATATATATATATTTCCTTCTTTAAAATGAACATAGAATGCTTCATATTTTGAAAATATCATATCATTGAAACAGTATTATATTTACTAGGACATTAAATACCGGATTTTGCTCCTCATTTGCATCATAGTTAATCCCACTTCATAGAGTTCATGACTTCTTAGGCAAATTGAAACTTTTTAGAAGAATCTCAACTGCTAAAAGAAAATATTTACTGAAGTCTAGTTAAATAATTTTTAGTATTCACCGATAATGATATTCCATGCATATAATATTCATCACTGTAAAAATGCAGTGAGATCACAGCCTCCAGAACTAATAGGTAAGATACTTTGTCGTGGCAAAAAATGGAAAAGTTGTGGCTTTGGCTTAGTAAAAATATAAAATTCATGTTTTAGGGTTTAAAAAAAAATTCATGGCAAACAATATTTTAATTATTTGGTTTGTGATGAAGTATGAGGAATGTCAAATATTTATTTTACAAAATGTGTTTACAACTATATAATAACATTTAGCTAATATTTTAAAACCATTAATAAAGAACATACCCCATTATGCTTGACATATATAGACTTACATTTTGAAAAAGTCATGGGAAAATGTTGCTCCACGATGAGGGTGCTTAGAGTAACAAAACCCAGACGACTTTACGTTTTCAGGATGCACTATATATCATGTTGTTTTGTTACAGAATTCATAGATGCGACATACTTTAATTATAGAACTATCAAAGTCCCAATTACTGTCCTTGCAGCTGCCATTTTGATTTAATTTCTACTGAGGATAGTCCCCTATATCTGTATTTTTAAACTCTGAAACCTTTTTTATTAGAATATTAAAGATATTGTTGAAAGTGTTGCACAGTTGTGAGCCATGCTACCTCTTCAAGTATTATCTATGTACTTTATTCATGATGAAAGAAGCGTTTTAAACCAAAACACATTCAAATCTTCAGATGCAGCTAGAGGATTTCCCCTTCAGAAGAGTGAAAGTAAATGTTGGTTGTAAAATCTCCTTGGTACAATGCAAAATTCTTTCCTTTGGGCTTTGCCCAGCTCCTATTAAAGACACTAGAAATTGAAGCAGATCAGGTCCTTTCCCCCGTGAATTCACCATACATTACTTTTCAAATGACCTTAATATAGAATATTAAACTAACAGATCATTTTTTGGCATGCACATATGTTGTATATATGGGTAGTGTGTATTTTTTAAGACTTCATCCCTTTTGGTGCTTAACCCTTTCATGATGTTTTCTCTACAGTTTGTTCAAGCAGAATTTTAGTTACAGCACTATTACATCAAGATTATTCAGATTTCCTATTTTACTTGGATTGTAGAGAAAATAATTACATTTACATCAAATCAGATACAACTGGTATAAATTGTTAAATGAAAAGTGTTAGTTTATATTTGGTATCTTTTTCGGTAGCACGGTGGAATTCTGAAAAGTATTTTGCTCTTGTGGCTTAGTTTGTCACCAGAAGCACTCTATACAAATATATCCTACAGAGGAGTACTTACTGTCTAATCATCAGAAATACTGCACCAAAATAACTTATGTTCCCCTTGTGAATATGTGTACAATAAAGTATCCACATAACAGATCTCCAAATACATTATCTGACCCTGAGAGGCACATTTGTAGTGTTCACCATCTCAAATGAATTCTTTAAACAATGGATGCTTTAATCTAAAACAGTTGGGGAGAGGGATGTGTTCAGGAGTCTTCCTACATACTCCCATTTCCCCCCATCTTTTCCCACATTTCTCAAAGACTTTTTAAACCTTCAGCCAGTGTAGGGTTGCAAGAGAGTGACATGATGTGTTCCCACCTGTCATAGGCTTTAGCAAGCTGCTTTCCTGGCACTCCAAGCCTTTGCTGCCCTGGGAGCACAGAACCAAGCTCAGGACATTATAACTCCAGCGTCCCATCTGGTAGCATATTGTGTTGTAACTATACCCATTCCTCCCCGCCTCCCCCTACCCCAGCAGAAGCTAGTGATTTTTTTGAGTGACTTATTCTCTTCTCTTTTAAGATCCCTTATTTTGCCTTTGAATATTTCTTATCCACAATACTTTTTTTTAATCTGGCACTTTCTCTTATATACAGCAACATTGAGTCGTTGTGGCAGGACTACACCAGCAATATAATTTTCCAGCAGCAGTCCCTTGCTGATGATGGCTAAGATTTAAGCAGTGTAATCTAGTACAATAAATGCCCCAACACTACCCTTTTTCTTTCTACTTTTCCTCTCCCTTTATAGAGGAGTTTGATGTCTTTTAATGGCTTTAGAAACCAAAGAAACTCTTCATCAGCATGTTGAACCATCACTTTGGGCATAACGGTTGTCTAAATTAAGTTACGTACTTTTCTTACCTATTTAAAACATTAATGCCTTGACTATAATTTTGCAAGCTTGCTATATTTTAATTTCTCTAGGACAATATAATCAGTTTATTCTTTATGTTTTGAATTAGATTTTGCCCTCTAATACATTGCATATTATAGCAAATACTAATAGAAGTTAGCTAAATAGGCTGTGACAATTAAATTAATAATGCATTTTGTTTGCAAGTGTTTAGTCTTCATGGTTTGACTGATATATGCAAAGATGGTAATTTATTAAAAGTAAATTCATGTGATTGTACTATAGAGTTTGATGGACCAAAAAAAGTTGTCAGCATGACTATCATCAAAAACAGAAAACTGAAATAAGTTCAAAAGGGTACATTGAAAAGAATGCTAAAATATTGTAAACGGTAAGAAACTGGTGTTCTTTTAATAAACTTCTAACAAAGTATTTGCAATGACAAGCACTATGACAGTTCTGAGAAAAGGAAAACCTTTTGTGATCCATGCAGTGAGGCTGGACTTTGGTAGCTTAATCTCCACTACTTTACGTCCTCCATAAATATTATTCTTCAATATGACACACAAAATGAAGGAGGCTGTGCTCAGATGTGCCCATGCAAATCAGGAAAACAAGAATAATGCATAATGAGTAAGATTGTTCTTAAAATATTTTTATGTGGCTCTTATTTGAAAGGGAAGACATGTTTAAAAAAAAATTATCACAGAATTTAATGAAGTTAAAATCAAAGAAGTTTATAACAAAGAGAATTATAGTGACATGCTTATGCACTTCAACAAAAAGTACTGCCTAGACCATTATGGTCCATTATCAGAGAATAGCTAAATCAAAAGGAGAACACTTTTGTACAAAAATTCCTCTAAGGTATATTTTTTTCATTTTATTGGAACTGTGATACTGATTTATTGTCAACTTGAATGTTCCTCAAAACTGATATTTTATCTACCAAGTTCAAGGGCCAGTACATATTTGGTAGTGCAGTGTCAGGAATCTTCTGGGATCTATAACTATATCTTATTGGCAGAATAAATCTTTAGTTACACCTTTATTATACGTAGTAGACAATATAGTCTGGTGGTGAAAGAAAAGACCAGTAATGATGGTGCTGAGTTCTAATTTCTGTTAAGCCAATGACACACAGTAAATGACATTATTGTGCTGCAAAATTGGGCCAAGGCAGGACTTCAATGAAAAATATATCTCTTAGTTTACACACACACACATACACAGCTAAAAAAAAAAAGCTCTAGAACATTGATTGTGAAGCATGGCTCAGGTGTTAGAAATGCTTAATCTGAAGAAGTACATTTAACTGTAGAGTATATATTCTATATATCTTGTAGAACGTGGAAACAATGATTTCTATGTTCATTAGCGCTCTGTTTATTTAATTTACCTACTACCTTTTTTGTATAGTAGTGTGCTAGTGAAAGAACATAATTAGTTGTAGCTATCATATAAATACCTACTCTTCAAGGTGATGTTTAAAATATTAATTGTTTAAGAAGTAATTTAACACAGTTTACGTAATCTCTTTGAGTTCAATGGGGTTGTTAATATGCAAAAAGTTCCTCACGTACAAGTGTTTTGCAGAATTGAGGCCAATGTTTTCAAGAATATTTTGTGGAATCAAATACTAAATACTTTGATATATTCTAAAGCACTAGTATCAGTGTTGTAATGGGAATGTTTCTAATAGGGATGGGTCTTGCAGTTATTAAAAATCCGCATTTATCCAAAGTTACTGCCCAGAGATGTCTTTATTTCATTTTTGAAGTGTTGGAAAATACTGCAATATCACTCTGAAATAACTGGGTGTAAATTTTGACTTGAAATTTGTACACAACTGGTCTATATGTTGCCCTTTGCCGGCAGTATGCCCGTAGCCTCTGAGATAGAGGTGCCATTACATTTGAGCTATAACAATCGCTATCATCACTGGTGGACTCAGATAGAGATCTCAATAGGTTGTTAATAAAAGACAAAGAAAGATGCCAGTTTCTATAAGAAATGTGTCCCTCAGGAAATTAAAAATTGTATGCCATGACATACTTTAGTTACGTCTATGTGTTTCAAATCATCTCCAGTCAATTTGAAAGACTGCATCATGATTTCAACTTGAGAGAGCCTTTTAATAAACATCTTATAAATAAATTTACATTACTATCTACCTGTAGTCTAAGTATCTCTGAGTTTTATTAAATAATGATGAAATATATACTTGAAAATTCTTATATAAAAACCATAGCTTATCCTAGCTGAATATCAGGAGTGTCTTAATACTACTTTTCTGCACTCTGTATGAGTCTATGCATTTTGGAAAATGAGCCACTATTACACATTTACAGTTGGTTATATTCTAAAATATGCAAGAAAATGTCCTATTTCTTAAAAGTCATGATTAAGCCTTAAAAGATAAACTTCCACAATGATGAATGGGGTATTGGTAAAACAAAATAAAAATATAAAGGGAGTTATTTAACTAAAATCCAATGTATGCTTAGAAAAATTACTCCCTCACCATTTCATAGTATAATTTCAATGACTTGACCTATGTGTTTATTTTTTGGATGTAAAAGTAGAGATGAGTGAAGTGCTTCATCCAAACCTTTTCTAATTCACTGAAAGAAACAGAAGCCTCCACCCATTCCCTAAACCATTCTTCCTCCTTTGGATGGAGACTCATTAATTCTGATATTAACAGTCTGAGATGCTGTTACTGAGCGCTTTGTGGCTTTTTGGTTACATGGTAATTTAAGATCTGTCCATTCAGTCCAACATGCTTCCCTTCTCAGAAGCTCATGTTACACCTGATGCCTTGGAAGATGTTAAAACTTATATTTGGATATAGTCAAATATACAATGCTGTACATGGTGGGAAAAATCCGTTCCTTGTTGATGCGATTGATCCCATCATTAAGTGTAACATTTTGATCAATCTTGTGTTAGCTTATTGTAGACAACCATTATTAATAATGCTGAGAGACAGCAACAGTATCTCATTCAGTGTTGTTCTGAAGCAGAGAATTCCACAGATTTACTCTATTCTGTGGAAAGATTACCCACCATAAGTGTAGTTCAACCAGGAAATATTTTGGTATTCTGTCAAGCTGTTACCATTTTCTGCTGCTCATTAACCAAACATTATAGTAGAACTGGGTGAGATTTTCCAAATTTCAAATTTTAATTTAAAAGAAAAAAGACATTTATGGGACAATTTTTGGATTTTTCAACTAACTCTACTTTTAATAGTTTTCCTGGGCTGGAATGAAGACTCTCCCTAACTGAAGATGAAGCCTTCCCTGAAGAGTTGTTCTCTCTAGAAAAAAAACTCTTAGTTTCTCCATGAAGATTCCCGCTTATTAATAGCAGATTTATGATGACAGGGAGGGAGCGAACTGAACTTGTGAATAGTCATTAAAAATTCAAAGATTGCTCAAAGGTTTATGGAAGCATGTAAAATTTTGGATGTTTATCTGAACAAAATATATTGAAGCTCGTCAATGAGTCTTAAGGATAATTATCTAAATAGTTGAAATTAGGCTTTGCAGGCAATGTTCTCTTAAACAGTATCTTCTGACCTTGGAAACTATGAATATAGAACCAACTGAAAAATAAACTCCACTCAAGCTTCAGTCTGTCTCACTCTAAAGAAAAGAGGAATGCAGTGCATTAATTTATGGTATGAAAACCGACTTCACAAAGAGATGGATTAAAATAAAATTTGTACTTACAAGAAAAGATCATTTAGATTTTATAAAACCAAAAATGTCTGTAAAACATGCAGATTTCTTTTGTTCCCAGTTATAACTTGTTCTTCCCATAAAAAACAGAAACTTATTAGTTTGAAAAAATATCTGAATTTAGTCTGGTGACAAGTTCCAGAGGGGTAGCCGTGTTAGTCTGTATACAGCAAAAATCGAGAGTCCTGTGGCACCTTAAAGACTAACGAATTTCTTCGGGCATAAACTTTCGTGGCTCCAACCCACTTCGTCAGATGAAGTGGGTTGGAGCCCACGAAAGCGTATGCCTGAAGAAATTTGTTAGTCTTTAAGGTGCCACAGGACTCTCGATTTTTGCTGAATTTAGTCTATTAAAGTTGTCACATTGCAATTCAGATCTACTGTCTTGCTTCGGTATCTGTCTGCCATTCTTCCTTTTGGGAAGAACAAAGCTATTTTCATCAACATCATTGAAACACATACTGACCCTAAGGAGCATCTTAACTGATTTTAAGTATATTAACTGTTTTTGAAAAGGTGTAAATTAACTAACTCAATGTATTTATAGAGTACAACAACTCTGTAGGGCAGTGGTTCCCAACCTTTTCTCTTTCATGGCACACCTTGATACCTCTAATTATTTTGAGGCACACCCCCATATAGTCTCCAAATGAACTCATGAATATGCATGAACCAATCCAGACCTCTTCGAGTAGTTTTTCAAAAATTCCATGGCACTCCTGCTCAGCCCTGGTGGCACACTGGTTGGGAAACGCTGCTGTAGAATTTAGATTATTAGTTTGATTAAATACTGTATGCTATCAGCTTGTGTTGATGGTGTTATGGACCAAGTTGTAGGTAGTCTGGCTTACTAATCAGAGCAAGAGACAGGTCCAGTGGTCGGAGACAGCGTCAAGGTTGTGGAATGAAGCTGTGATGCAGCACCAGAGTCAATTGTGAATTATCAAAGCCATGGGTCAAGCCAGAGTCAGTGTCAGGAATCAAAGCTGAGGGTTGGATCTGAGGTCAGATATCAAATGCCAGGGCCAACAGTAGAGCCAGAGTCAGAAAACAAGACTGGAGTCAAATTTAGTATCTGACAGTGGAAGCGAAGTAAGGGCAGGAACTGGGGGAGAAATAAAAATCAAGCATGGAGGAGGAATGTGAAGAGAACGGGAGAAAAAGCAGCGGTGAGGCAGGAGTGAGGAGTAGAGCAGGAATCAGAAACAGGATTGGTACAGGGTCCAGGGCAGCCACAACGGGAAGTTGCCTTGTTGCCCGGACAACTTCCTGTGCCTCCTTCTAGTTTAAATAGTGTTGTTGGACTATTTGGTGGGGTC
>ML685766.1:32793815-32802818 GCA_007922175.1 Pelusios castaneus
ACCTTTTCCCCCAATAAGTTGTTTTGTGCCTAATTTCCAGTGCCTGAAAATATTTAAAAACAAACACAACTATCTAGGGATACCTAATTCTGCTGTGTACTTGGGTATAGCACCAAAGTACCTGTTTATGGAAGGAACAAGATAAACATAGAAAAGATCAATTTAAGTATTGGTATCTAAATCAATGTTTTTTTAAAACCAAATCTGTAGAAATACATGTCATTAGGGTGTGCTGGCAAGAGAGAATGAATCTTACCTTTTGCAAATGCTAAGTGACCACTTAATATAAAGCTTATACTTGTGAAAAAACTTGCAACTTTAATAAGGTGACTGCATCTTGCTATCTTCTGTTGTACTACCTCTTATGATCTTATAGGTCCTTTCATATAAAAGTGAAATTTAGCTTCACTGTGTCCAAAGCTACAATATAAAAAAACAAATAAAAACTTAAATTGAGAACAGATGAATGACGGTTTTATAGGAAAAGCATACTGGATTTTTCCCATACTACCTGATATCACATTTGAAACACTTGTGTTTGCACACCCGTGGCTCATTGGCAGTACACTCAGTAAGCTTCATGTTTTTTAACACCTCCCTCTCCCCCTTGTATAACTTTGTGCAAATTGGTAATGGACAGTTTTTGCCATGTATTAACTTTACTTAATTAAATAAACAAGTAGTCTTCTGGCACTTTTAAAGACTAACAAATTGCATAAGATACTGTTTTCCTTCCATGTCCAATGTCTGACAAAGTACGATCTCTCCCACGTAAGCTTATGCGATAAATGAATACATTTGTTAGTCTTTAAAAGTGCTACAAGACTCCTTGTTTGTTTTGCTTAACTAGACTAACACAGCTATCCCTTTGATACTTAATTAAATGGCCATTTCAGAGCCTAAAAATATAAAAAGTGCTATTCTTTGTGATTACAGCAATATGGTGGCCTAGCGTGGGACACAATAAACCAGTTTGTTTTCTGCTGCTAACAGAAGTTCTTCTGAAAGTTACACCCATTTTTCCCACTTATGACTCTGCTTCACTCCATCACACATAGGTAAACTCATATAAGTGAATCTAATATTTTACACCTACAGGCAGGGCATACCATATTCCTTGAAATTTAAACACATTGCAAATACATGTGTTAATATTCAAAATATGATGCTGAAACAGTTTCAGAGTCCACTGAGATCTGTTTGTGTTGACTTGTTTGGGATTCTTGTCTCTGGCTCTTCCTTAGGTACTAAATAGTTAAGAAAGAAATATTAAGAAAGTTAAGTTAATAGTTAAGTTAAGAAAGAAAAAAATCCAAACATTTAAGACAAAACTCAATGAACCACTAGCCTACAATATTTTCAAATATATAAATATTGTATTCTGAATGTACAACTATTTGACTTTATCTGCGTATATGTACTATAAGTGGATTTGTACACAGTTGCCTAAATGTGTACATGTACATATCTAAATAAACTAAAAAGGATTAAAATGTTTATTATCTTGAATCTCTAAAATGTCTTATAGTTTGTATTTTGTATAGTCTTCTGTCTCTGAGAAGTTAGCTTTTGCAGAACAAGCTCTCTGATTATCTGATATCCTCCGGAAGGTTAGGAGAGTTGTTTCCTATATTACTTAGGAAAAAATTTCTTTTTACAATTGAAAATGTCAGCATCAATTTAAAGTAACACTAACCATGTGCTTTCTTTCTGAATATTATCCTCCTCCACCTCCCCTCCAACCACCCTGCTGAGGATCTGAGTGTGACAGTTTGATTAGATCATCAATCCTTACTGTTAACAGCACTTTTCCTGAACACCTGGGTTGCTAGGTCACATCTGAGTTTAGCTACCGTTGTTTTAGTGATCTAATGTATATTCGCAATAGCAATTTACATTTGGTCCTCAAATTAAAAGTTACCTTACAACAAGAGTTTGCTTAAAAATTTATCTTTGTTCTTATGTTCAAACTATCCTATATGATGTGATATGAACTCTAAATGATTCTTTATTTTAGGCTATAGTCACCTGCCTTGATAAATCTCTCATAACAGAGTCTTGAAAATATACCTTAAAAGTTGAAATGTCTTCCACTTTTCTTAATTCTCCAAATATGTAGAAAAATTCTACCTTGATTTGTTTCTCATTTTTTATTAAATTTGATGAGAGTTACACTAAGGTAAATAACCAAATTTGTCATATAGTTCTGAAATCCTTGTGCTTTATGCTTTCTAAAATCTTTTCTTTTACTATCAGTATAGTCTGATTTATAATTTCCTATTTATCATTATAGAGATGGAGATAAATACCTAGGTTCAATTTCAGTTCAAATTGTTTAGCAACAAACTGCAACATAAGCACACTATTAAATCTAAAAGTGGATTTTCTTAGCCAAAAAAAACCCTTTTTTCCCCCCAAACCTTTTTTTTTTTTTTTTTTTTTGTAATGGAGATAGAAAATACATGAAACTTTCAGAAAGAAATTCACGAAGCAATTAACTTAAAACTGGTGTTGATTTTTTTTTTTTTTGGAGGTACTGATTACATTGAAATAGGTTCCCTTGTTCCATTCAAATTCAACACTGTGAAATAATTTACAATGAGATGTTGTAAGGTGAATTTAGCAACATTAATGAAAATATGTTTCACTTAATAATAGGTCAGAGAAGTGAAATGGTAAATCTTGTATACATATTTAGACTGTGTGGAGTTTGCTTCCCATTTATTCTTAGAAAAATGATTTGCTACAGTATATGTAGATACTTCACATCTGTGGAATCAGATCCTATATGATTCATCTTAAAGATTTGGTGAAACCAATTAGATTGGATCTCCTCAGAACTTTTGCAGATACGGGATTTTCAGATAGGCTCACCTGTAATTTTTATAATGGCTTTTTTTTTGGTGCTCTTGGTTGCTATTTTAAAATGAAGTTATGCAGTTTGGGCCTGATCCAATCCTCACTGAAATTCATGAAAAGACTTACCAAGCTTTGGATCAGGGCCTTTGTCAATAATATTGATTTGGCCTCTTACATTTTTTTTAAAAATAGAAATTGAAAGACGAGTTTTTAAAAAAACACATTATCTTGTGAATGTTGGTTTTTCAAAATGTTTTTAGTATGCACTTTGAAACATGGATCCCAAATACACAACTGCCTGCTCCTGTTAATCCAGACTCAGAGGATATACCATAGTGATTTCTGAGAGCACATGATAAGAACAGTACATAAAATAGGATAAAAAATGCAGTACTAAAGATTCTGTAATACAGATTGTATGGTATTTTTAATGCTAATTCATAGCATATGCTAACAAAGTATAAAGTAACTGGTAGAGTGTATACTGTGAATACAGAAAACTCTTCAATCTCTTCAAAATACTTTGCAGGGTCTAAATAACTAATATCACATTCAGATATATATCATGGTGATTGCAAAACAGAATCAATTATAACAGTCTGGTTTCATGCAATTATAGCATTCTAAAAGTTTGAAAATCCTTGGACTAAAATTTTCCTTGCTTAGTCTGCCCAAAGACTATTTTTTTTCCAGGTTAAGGCAAATGCCATCAGCCATTTTCTAGTTTGACCAGAAAGAATTAAAAAAAAAAAAAAAATCTTTACATTGTAAAGCATTCTATTCACACTTATTTTTATCAGGTTTGGGGGAAAAACCCTGAAGTTTGAAACTTGGCTCAATCATCATTGATTATTGATCATGTGCCTGCTTTGAAAAGTACTGTTTTTGCTTTACCAAAGTTAAAAATGTTTGAAAATTTGTGTATTGAATATGCATAGTAGAATAATATTGTTGGATCTCCAGTTGCACATTTAAACATAGGTATGCTAAATGGAATCTTTGTCAGGAATTATGCTGTTCACTTCAAAAAAGAGAGGTTTCCATCCATTTTGTGCAGTTAAGTGTACAGCTAGATTAAATAAGACACTAATTCGTTGATGGAAAGAACTTCCAAGCTCTGCTGGAAAAGCAGGAGAGAAGTAGAGACTAAGGAATGCTGTTCCATGATGCTTTCCTTGATTAATGGAAGCAATTCAGTCTGAGATATTTTAGTAAAAATAAATAAATAACCAAAAAATGGCAGACACTCCGAATAGGAAGCAGTCATTAAATATGTCAAATATTGAATATCGTCTGGTTAAAATTCAGCGCTAAGATTAAAGGTACTCAGTGATTGACAGAGAGGTGAGAAAAGAATGCTCAATCAAATATGGAACCTTGGAGAGTCTATAAAGGAGGGGTCTAACTAAACAGCGGAAGCTGTTTCCAGCCATTTGGTAGGATCAGACATGAGGGAATTAGAAATGCCTGCTTAGTCAGGGAAGGGATTCTTCATGGTGAAGTGGCCCACAACCTTTGAACACTGAAGGAATGGCTAACGTATCTTTGTAGGAAAAAGGAAGTTAGAAACTACATGGAAGAAAGTAGCGTCTCTGAAACCCAACATGAAAAAAGGTCAAGAATATTTTTGAGAGTCATTGAGAAAGTGGAGTGAAAATTATTTTTTCAAGCACTTTGCTTTTAAAGTAGAGGCTATAGAGGGGGCAGTAAATTAGAGAGGGGTAGATTTAATTTTTAAAGGAGCACATTTTAAAGAGCTGCAGAAGAAATCAGTGGCAAAGAAATTATTGATCTTGGAGATACAATGAAGGGCTGAATAGTATAGAGAAAAGACCATATAATAAGTATAAATGAGAAGTGAAGAGAATAGGTAAAGATCTGAAGGGACTGCTCAGTAGGATGCTCAGAAGGATCCAAGGAGGAAGTGTAGTGTTGATTTATTAGAGTGAAGATGGTGGCTCAGCAATACAGAAAGATAATTCCATTCTTTGGAGGTTTTTGACATATGGTTTTTTCTAATTCAGAATGAAAACTAAAAAATGTTGAAATGCTCTGTAAATTTGAATTGAGCTCTGGCTCTGGGGCTGTCTGCCTCGTGAGCTCGTATGAAACTGTGTACCCCTGGAAGCTTTTGGTTTGTCTGATTTCTGAGACAGCCTGCTTGATGGGCTTCTGTGGAACTGTGGACCCAGGAAGCACTGGAAGTCAAGGCTGTTGGAAAGCAGCAAACCAGGGCTTCCAAACACTGAGCTCCGCATCAGCACACTGTTTAGGCTGCCAAGAAATTGGGTGGGTGAGCTGGCAGAAAACCAGGCAGGCTTTCATCAGAACTGTGCGATTCTGTTGGAACTTAGTCAAAATCAAACTATCTCTCTACAAAACATTTTGATTCCAATGAATTGGCAGTTTCCAATAAAAAAAATATATTTGGTTGGAATGCTTTTAATCACCTTTGTTCAGCGGAGAGGGGCTATGAGGGAGCTGATTATGTATTCATGATTCTCAGGCCCAGTGGAGTTGAGTTCTCTGAAGGCTGATCTACATATCTCCATTTGATAAAGATCTTCAAGATGCTGTCTGGGGTTTTATATAGTGCTGTATATGCTGGGAGTGATCCTTCTTCACTCTGGACATGTCCCCTATGCTGAGTGGGGCACAAATAGGAGCCATTCATGCTGGGGAAGTCTAGAGAGCTTTTCTGTTCCGTTTGCCCTTGCACAAAGGATCAAAACAGACAAGAATATTGGGCCCAATATTGTGATGTAATAAAGCAAAACTTACATTAAAATAGGTGCAAATTCTTTGAACCTGACCAGAGAGACCTTTTCTCCATATCTTCACTGCCAAAAAATGATGGGTGTTTTAGCACAGCATCTTGCTGTAACATCCCAGTGGAGACAAGACAGTAGTAGTTTTTATCATAGTTTAGCTAACAGTCAAACTTAAGGCAAGATCAACACCCCACCTTCCACTCAAGGTTGACCTTGCCTAGCTGCATCAAGGCTAAAAACTCCAGCTTTGTCCCCATTAGAATTTTATAGTGAAATAGCCCCCCACCCCATGTGTTACTCATGCTTGTGTAAAAACACACTGTTTTGGCAGTTGAAACATAGCCTAAGAAGGGAGAAAGAACTGAGTAGTTTCATGGTAAAGAAGAGTGAACAAGGTTTACTAATACCTTTGGAAAGGGTGGGGAAATACAAACAAAAATGCTAGAAAATATCTGATGTGACAGATTTTGCACAAAGCAAAACATCTTCACCAGTTCCTCAAGGTTCCCCAGGGTGGCAGCACTTTCTACTAGTTGAACCAGGAGACAAAAGTCTGGACTGTGCCTGGGTTGTGTTCTCAGCTCTGGCACTAGTTATCTGTATGAGTTTGGGCAGTTAATGTAACCTCTCTGTGCTTTAACCGGCTATAAAATGGGTATAATCTTACCCGACCAAGGCTGATTAAGGTTTGTGAAACACTTTGAAAGTTGTAAGTGCAAAGTATTAATGCTTTGTTGTTGTTAGAAATGAAAGCAAGGCCACTAGCAAGGGCTGCGGGAACAGATAGCAGTTGTCTCAAACTCATCAAGAGGATACTGCTGCTGTGTCTCAGACAGTAGCAGCAAGGTTGGCTTTTGCTTGCTGCACTACTGAAGCAAGCTAGTAATCTGAATGTTGGAGCAGAAATCAAAGACAACATGAGAGTAGGTGAGGAGTGGGAGGGAGAGTGAGCAGGCAGCTCCTCCTCAACAGGATTCTCTGTGAGGTTAATCTCAGGAAGTTTTCTAGCCCCTCATGATTCCCTTTCTCCCGTGGGTGAGAAATTTGAGCCAAGAAATGATAAACATCAACAAGGAGACAATGTGGAATAGCATCTCTTTGGTTATGTGGGTCTGACAGAACTAGGGTTTCTGTATGATGTTTTATGTTTTGAGTTTTTATGTACATCTGAGAATTAGTAATAAATCTTTTAGAAATTTACAATTATTATATTGTTGTAGCACATAACCTGTTTGTCACTGGTGACTAGATAGCTGGAAATCCTGACTCATTACCTCAAAGAACTATCTTCCTTTAAAAAGAAAAAAAAAAAAAAAAAAGGAAACCTGAGGGGTTTTTGAGTGAGCAATATTTTTGGCACACAGAGCTAGATACCAAAATGGTTCGTAAAATGACAGGTTTGTCCAAAGGGATACATATAACATGTTTTCTCCATTTCTGTGTCTTTACTCGTGTGTGTGTGTGTGTGTGTGTGTGTGTGTGTGTGTGTGTGTGTGAGAGAGAGAGAGAGAGAGAGAGAGAGAGAGAGAGAGAGAGAGACCAACATATGGCATCCCATAATGTTATCCGTCTGTGCCCTGACATGATTGGCAGTATTAGAAGTTCAGTTCTTAACTGTGAATTTCTTTGCTTGCTATGTTTATCTAACATTAGATAATATTTTTAATGTACTCTTTATTCTGTGACATCACGGTGTATTAAAGACATCTCATCACTGGACATTATCAGTTTTACTATTAATATTCACATCTGTTGTGGCTGTAGAGGCTCTTTAATTTAAGTTTCTGCTGTAAGGATTGCTTAACAAATGGAGTGGGGGAAAATCATTTGGGCTGAAGTTTATTAGGTTTTGTTTTCATCCAAAGTAAAGAGCTTGGCTGTGTCATTTTTGGAAAATTCTAGACCCCCTCTTCAAATGCTGCCCATCATGGACTCAATCCAACTCCAACTGATGTCTCATTGATTTTAGTGGGACTTCAACTGGGCCCATTTTGTCTGATTCTGCCACAAATGACCTAGAATTGAGATAATTTTTAGCCCAGCTAGTGATGTATGATTCTACTATTTTCTTATTACTTATTGTGCTTGTTTTTTTGGTCCTGTGTTGTGATTCTGTTGAAAGCTAATCACACGCCATAAAATACCTACATCAGTTAACCATGGAATTGTGAATATTTAATTGAAGAAAGAGAGATAATATATGCTTTTCTTATTTTAAAAAAAATCCTGCAAATATGTAGAGGCCTGCAGCCAAAAATGGCAAAAATTTATTATAGCTGTAACCCTCAATGAGGAGGTTGATTTGTTAAGGATATAACCCCTTAGAAACTACAAGCTGTGTTTGCATGATATATTTGGCATGCTTTCTTCAGTAAGACAGTAGACACAACTGGAAAAAAGACTTCACTTCTGATGCATTTTAGAGGTATCTGTAAGGTGCTTGAGTGTTGGATTAAATGGGTTAAGGAGGGCTGAGTTGTACTTTGTAAAGTTTGCAGGAGAACATTGTTTTATATCTTACTGATTCTCACTCTTGTGAGTCTTCTCAAGTGCAGCAAGGAGGGGTTCCTGGAAAGCATGAATTTGGGAGAAGACATGCTAACAGATGCTAACCATGTAGCTCCCAATTTTTCTTCAAGTAGTTGCAGCCATATAGACAGCACTTGCTTCTCTTGGCCATAGCTCCTCCTCTCCTAGATAAGGTGGCACTACTCTGAACCTCCCTCAGTTCTTTTTGCCCAGGAATGGAGTCAGAGCTCTCTGTTGTTCTTAACCTCAAAATTCCTCTATTCTTCAATGACTTGTTCTAGTTGTATCCATTTAATTAGTATCTTTACTATTCATGTTAATTAGATTTAGTTATATTTTTTTCCCCTGGTGAAACCCTCATCAGGGTTCAAACACTGGCATGTGGGGGAGTGAGTCCCAACAATGATTCCTGCACAAGGTGCTTGCTTTGACCTCCAGGATACTTATTTTCATGCATGCAAGTGGTTACATCTTTATTCTCTTGAGATGTGATGCAGGACAATTTACTGCCCAGCCCTTCATCCCTTGGATAGGTTGATCTGCCTCTTTGCATTGTTCCTGGATTCCTTGCACTGGCGGTTGGTTCAGGGGAATGCATGTCAAGGTGTTCCCTTAGTCTGTCCTATACCAGGCAGGACTTTTGTCACTGATGTCTCTCTGGTGGGTTGGGGAGGATGCCAGAGGTCACTGTGGTCAGAGCAGGAAACTTCATTGCATATCAATATGCTGGAGGTTCAGGACATCTACAAAGCCTGTCATGCTTTCCTAGGCCATATTGGGGGCTCGGTGGTACACATACTTACCAACAATAACACAATGTATTATGTGAACAGGTGCGCACTCT
>ML685766.1:32811816-32834316 GCA_007922175.1 Pelusios castaneus
CTTTCTACAATAGATTAACACGGCTACCCCTTTGGAATCAGAAATCACAACATTGAAAAAGCAATAGGGGAACACTTCAATCTCCCTGCTCACTCCATTGACAACTTGTTAATAGCAGTGCTCAAACAAATGAATAACAAATCACAGCTTCAAAGAGAAACTGCAGAATTGAAACTTATATACAAATTCAACTCCGTTACCTGAGAGTTAAAGAGGGACTGTGGATTTTATTCTCATTACAAGTGATTTGACCTCACCTTCCGCTATGTGCTGTTCCTCAGTGTTTGAATCCCAACACCTATTCTGATTTGCTGTTACAGCCTGACTTGATCCTGTGTCATACGTTTCTCTGCATTTAGTTTCCTCCCATTTTGTATGTTCCCCATCTTCAAAGCGTCTGACAAAATGGGATTTTCTCCCACAAAATCTCATGTGATAAATAAATTTGTTAGTCTTTAAAAGTGCTAGAGGACTCCTTGTTTGTTTGGCTATCCCAAGTAAGGTATTATGTTACATAGGATAAAGAAAATGATAGATTTAATGCTGCAACAATAGGCCAGGTTCAGACACTAGAAATCATATATAGATCAAATAGTAGCCCTATATATCACAGAACTGTCGATCAAATGGCAGTCACCGCTTTACACGATTTTTTTATAGATTTCCAGAAAGTCTTTGATACAATGGATAGAATGGTTTTATGGAAGCTGCTATGCCACTATAGAGTCCTTCAGAAATTTATGAACCTCATTCAGAGTTACTATGAAAATATGACATGCCAAGTAATTTATAACAGTGAACTGTCTAAACCATTTGAGGTTATTACGAGCATCAATCAAGGATGTCTTATGTCACCCATGATCTTTTTACAAGTAGTGGATTGAGTAACGAGAGAGACCACAGAACAACCAAAGAGAGAACAGTGGTCTTTCAAACAGAAGTTTGAGGACTTTGACTTTGCAGATGACATCAATTTGCTATGCCATACCCATAGAGATTTGCAAGCCAAAACAAATTATTTCTAGTTCTATTCACAATTAGGAGGATTGAAAATCAACACTGAGAAAACTAAATGAGAATCAACACCCAACCAGAAACATCAATAAAACTATTTGGAACTGATATAGAAGAGCTTATATATTTTACATATCTTGGCAGCATTGTAAATGTGAAGTACAAGTGAAACAGACAAAGACATTAAAACTAGAACAGTGAAGGCCAGATGTGCTTCTGTAAGTCTAAAGCTGATCTGGAGAAACAGAAATCTTGCCCCACAATCTAAACTTTGACTATTTAACACCACTGAAAAAATGGCTTGCTGTATAGTGCTGAAACTTGGAAACACATTAAAAGCTTACTATCTAAAGTCCAAGTTTTCACACACAGCTGACTGAAACAAATTCTCAGCATCAGATGGCCAGATATAAATCGCAATGAAATTATGGAATAAAGATGGAGATTTTCTGGAGCATATGTGGAGGAGAGACCCGAATAACATAAGACAAGCTTTGGACTGGAACTGGTAGGACAAAATGTTGGGGTAGATCAAGGATAACATGGAAATGTACAACAGAAGCAGAACTGAAAGTTCTCAAAATGATATTTGGATGAAGCTAAGACTGTGACCAGAGACTAGCAAAGATGGAAGACAGTGCTAAAGGCCCTATATTCCCCGTGGAATAGAGAGACATAAGAGAAGAGAAGGAAAATCCTGTTCTAGTATAAATATCCTGTGCTAGTATAGCTTAGGCTGCTGAGAGGTGTATAAGGTAAGATTTGCTGCCTCCTGAGGTGTTGGAACGCCAATGTCTTTATTTAAAGAGAGAGCAAAATATATCCTGATCGTAATTATAGGTAGTACTTGCAGTGCCCTATGTAGATGAGATTGCCTAATTCTTTCCTTTAGAGCAGGGGTGTCAAACTCATTTGCTATGGCAGGCCAGATTTGACTTAAATGTACTTCAAATGGGCTGTACATGCCATAAATTGTAATACTTTGGCACTCTTGTGGCACTGCAGGGTGCTGTGTATGCGAAACTGAACTCCATGATATCCCTGTCTCTCTGTTACAGGGGGAGAGAGAGAGAGTGGTGTCACAGAATGCATTCTCGCATACCCAGCGCTCCGTGATGTCGCGAGACCTGACACTCTTGTATAATTGTGGCGCACTGGGTATGCAAGACCACATTCTTTTTCTCTCTCTCTGTTAGGGAGAATGTGATCCCGTGGAGCACAGTGATGGGCCAGATGGAAGAGGTTTGTGAGCTACATTTGGCCTGAGGGCTGCATGTTTGACAACCCTCCTTTAGAGGACTTTTCAGTTATTTATAACTTCACAAAGCTTTAACCATTTAGACTGAAATTTTCCATGGCAGATGTCTGCCATGGACTCAAATTTTCTGGAAATTTTCAGCAAAATTGTTTCATACTTTTTCTAGAATGAGGTAAGGAAAAGTACACTGTTTTACTCTTAATTTAAAATATTTTAATAACCCATTTTATTGAAAATCTCTAATATTTTCATGTTTATGAGCACAAATTTGAATTTTGGCAGTGGCCATCTTGCTGTTAGGTGATTGCGGTCATCTTTTTCCATCCCCCTGAAAATCATTTGGCTAAGTCTCTGTAAACTGCAGTTCACATATACTTATTAGTGTTTGATATAGGCTGGCAGAATTATTCTTTGAAGAGTCCATCTGCAGTGAGCATGCTCGAGTCGCATACAGAGTCTTTTTTTGTTGGATAGGGTAGGCCTTTCTTGTGTTAAGATATGCACCCTTCCTTCCAAAATAAAAGTGTTTGATGGCAATATAGGAAAGTGGTAATAATGAAGAAAATGTATTGAAAACTAGGTGTAGAACAGTAAACAAAGGATAACGATAACTTAAAAAATCTATATATATTTAATAAGTTGACCATCAAGGCACTTGTTTAACGTCTTTACTAGTGATGTAGAAGAAGGGTTAACCACTGCATTAATTAAATTCACAGGTGGTACTAAATAAGGATATGTTGCAAATACTGAGGAGGATGTAATACAAAAGGACACAGAGAAGCTAAAAATTGTTCAGGAAATAAAATGAGTCATGCTAGAAATATGTAAAACTAAAATATCTGAAAAAATATACAAAACATGAATATTCATTAGTAATGTTTAAAAAGAAATAATGTAAAAATGTTAATTGTGATGATGGAGAGCAAGTTGAATTGTTGTTTGCATGATAATTTGTCTTCAAAAAATAAAGGAAATATATTTTGGGATGCATACATCAAGGCATCACATCACAAATTAAAGAAGTAATAACACCTTTTTAAGCAGATTTTAGATATGAAGGTGCCTTATCAGATATTAAGTGCCTTAGAAATAGGTTTTGCTGAGATCTACATGGTTGAAAATCACCTTGTGATAAGTAAACTTGCTTATCTTTCTCTGGAAAATTTTGGCAACGTGCCACAAAAGAGCACACACAAATTTTACAGTTGGACCCACATCTCTGCCAAAGTAGCAGCACTGGCATACACTAACAGTAGCAACGGAAGAGGGATCTGGACTTGGCCACTGGCACTCTTCTGTATAGTCCCCTAGACCTGACACAGTTCCCAGTGACCCATCCCTTCTGCCTGTGTGTATGAATTATTTTTTTCCACATGATCCCTGACTAATTCAGTGCACAGAATGGGACATAGAACAATGTTCCTTTAACGTTTTTTTTCTATAATAAACTTTATTTAAACACTGTGAATATCAAAAGGGACAACTAAATAATTTGTTTTAGTTAATGTCATGAAATTAAGAAAAAATGCAGACTGAATATATGATTAGTGTTTCCTAATACTATCGGGGACAAATCACTGACTAGGGGATATGTGGTAAAGGACTGTTATGGCTATTTCATTGTGATTCTCTTACTATTTATAAAGGATCAGGATTGATAGACACAATTAGGTATACTCAACAGTTAAATCAAACAGTATGTTTGATTTATTGTTTATATTTGGATTCTCCTCTTGGTGTTACTTTTCTTGCATTTTCAATGGAGAAGAATGTAACTTTTGATAATGATTTAATTTTTCCTGAATATATCACGATTTATAGGCATGATTTATCACTGTATATTCTGCATTATTGTGCTTCCATCCAGGGTTTTACACATTTTTCTTTTTGTCTCTGAAGAGGGGTGTTCTCAAAGGGGATAAGCTTTGATTTCAAATCTACATCTACATAGCACCAAAAGTTCCATGATTCATTAGAGACAGAAGAACAGTGTATAAAGTTGGCCTACCAGCACAATTTTTAGTTCAGTTAAAGAAGCTAAATATTGCCCCAATATTCAACTAATGATAATGATGTCCATTTCTCTCTGGTTGATGTCAGCTGTTTTTTCTCCTTCCTTGACTCGCATAAATGGATGGGGAGAAGAAAAACATTTTTTACATGCTCCAGACAGCCATTACTCTGGCCCATGTGGAAAAGAGGGAATATCTGAAGGTTTCTCTTTGAGAGGAAGTGCCCAATGGCTTCCTACTCTCTTTCAGATCTCTGGGGAGTCAGGTTGATGCACTTCACATCCTATCAGTAAGGGAGGCTGCTATATACCTGCTCTCCTACTAAATTAATTTGGTTGAAATCTTCAATGGAATGGACAGTCTGTTCTCTGCCTCAGCACCTTCCTGCAGCGGTGGCACCAAGACCTGTCGGTTCTGTAGCACTGAAGGTTATCCCAGAGTTATCTGAACTATGAGAAAATAACACCCAGTAGCACAGTGAACTTTGCGACAGACATCTCTCATTCTAAGTTTAAGGCCCGGTGCAGTGAAACTGGAAGAAATGTATAACCAGCCGCCACCAAGGGTTGATGTCACTGAGGTGGTTGTGCTACATCAATCCCCTCTTGATGTCTGGTATCATGCTCTATTCAGAGAGAGCTCTGCTCATAGGCAGGCATTACAGGAGCTCCAAGGACTAGGCCGTAAAGGCTCTATTCCTCAGTGGATCTCCAGGAATACCCACATTTTATGATGGGTCCATCCTCTGCTCTAGAAAAAACTGAAACATTATCTTTCTGGGAACTGAAGTTAAGCTGACTGGTGTATACTTCCCTTTGTGGTTCTTATTCCCCTTTTTATTGATAAGTACTATATTTTCCCCTTTCCATTCCTCTGAGATATCGCCCATCCTCCATAGCGTGCATGTTCTCTTCCAGGAAACGTGTGGGAGATGGACTTAGCAGCTGTACATCTGAATCAGCTCAGGTTCCCCCTGTCCTCAGCTGGACATGTATAGGAGAGGGACTTTTCAGTTCTGTTCACTTTCAGGCCAGCCATCACTCTCCCACCTTAAGCAAAGCTGAGTGGGAGAGGAGCAGTGCAATTCTTTATTCAACAAGCACCAGTTCCTCCCTACTCTTTCTTAGCAATGTGTAAGAAAAAGGAACAGTTCAGTAGCATAAGAAGGGAAGATTGCAGGAGCTCACTATCAAGCCTGTTTCATGACATAAATTATTTTTTCTAGCTACTGAAGTATCTAAGGAAGTAATGCTCATCAACTCTTCCTTGTCTCTTTATTGTTCATTGATGGTGTGTTTGGTCACATCTCTCCTGTGATCATTCTTCATGTGCATCAAAAAAACAAGAGAGGTTCTTATAATGCATTTGTTTTTATGACAACAGAGTCCTGTGGCACTTTTAAAGACTAACAGATTTATTTATCGCATGAGCTTTCGTGGGAGAAAATCCCACTTCGTCAGACGCTTTGAATGGATAGAATGGTTTTATGGAAGCTGCTATTTGGGAGGTGGGAAGCTTGACTTGAAATAGGGGAGAGGAAACAAATGTTGAGCTACTAGAGGGGGAAATGGGTAAGGAGAGAGGGAAGTAGAATGTGAAAGGAGAAAAGGTGAGAAGCATAAAAGGCAAGGTTAGTGAGGTTGGTCAGCTGAAGGTTGCAGTGGTAGGAGAGAGGCAGGGTGAAAGGAAGCCAGCAACCAGTGGCAGTGCAGAAAGAGAGAAGAAGCCATCTTTCAAATGTATGAGTTGAGTGAATATGATGTCAGGAAGCTTTGCAGGCTCCTTTCCCTTTGCTGCTGCTCCATTCTGTGGAGAGAGAGAGAGACTACTGATGTGTTTTTGAGCAGAACATGTATTTGTGGATCCAGCTCACATTCAGAGTGATAAATGTACATATTTGACATAACAAGCAGAGTAGTATATGATGTAAACTATGCTGCCTTTATGACTGTGAGATTTTTTTTTTGTTTTGTTTTTTGCATTTTTTTTTAAATACAAAAGATGCATAGGATTTACCTGTAACCGAACTGTGGAGATCAATAAGTAAAAGTGAATAAAATAGCCATTCAAACTTACCAATATGTTGTTTCCCCACAGATTGTTATGCTAAGATCTATGCTTGATGCTAATACTTTCCCCTGATTCCACATGATTTTCTTTATTGTTTTTATACCTAACAAATAGCAGCTGTTTTGACGTCATTGAGTAAGTTTGGTAGTAGAGCTCCTCTTTGGAAAATGTCTCTTTTTCCTAAGTGTTTTCACTTGCTTGTTTGAGAGAGGTCCGTTTTTCCCCCTGAATAAACAAGTAGGTTTTAAAATATAATATTCAGTCAGTTACGTAGAGAAACAGGGCCTTTGGTGGCGGTGTTAGTGTGAAGGGGAAAAATAATATCACAAGAATGGAAACAAATGTGATCTCTCACTGCAGTCATGAAGCATTTAATTCCACACTTGGGGAAATAGCAGGATTTACTGGGGTCAGTTGTTCTCCACTGGGATATGTATTATTAAAGTGTGTATATATTTGTGTGTAAGTGTTGTGAGGAGGAGTAGAAGGTCAGAACATACTTTGCAGTTTTATTGCATTGTATTAGATTTACCTTTTAAAACTTATTTGTTGTCAAAATCAGACATAAAACAAACTCCCAACACATGTATTTACTCCATAAATATTTAAACAGTTGCATTTTACCCTTAAGGTATAGTGTGTTGTACTTATTATGAGCAGAAATAGAAAAAAAATCCATATAACTATTTCCATTTAAAACTTCAGTTTGCAGATTTTATATGATCCAGTTCACGTCCCACAGAACTTACCTTATGTTTATTTTACGTGTGACTTGTGGCCCAGATCACCTTTCTTATATTTCTCCTCTTCTCCAAAAAATCTTTAGCTATCCTATAAAGAAATTGATCTTAACATTTTGTATTCAATTCTCCCCTGCAGTGCAGATGTTTTTCACTGAACTATCAAAGCAATAAGAACTTAAAGCCTGCATGGTTGGCCATACTCTGCTATAGAAAAAGGGGCATAATTTGGGCTTCCCCTACTGCCATGCTGTGACCCTTGAGGATGATAGTAGCTAACAAAAGTTAGAGCAAAAGCTACTTTCACTTACACAGAGGAGCAGTTTGGCTCACACTCATATTCCCCACCTGAATTGTGCTCCAAACATGCAATGAAGATCTGGGCACATGAGGTCTGTTTCAAAACCCCTCTTTATGTTAAAATAATTCAGTATTCAGATTCTGATATGTCACAAGTGGAGTGTTAGTAATGTAATATATAACATCTGATGCAATCTTATTTAAAGTTTTTAAAGACTTTTTAAATTTAGAAATACAGGAAAAAGTCTTTTTCTGTTATCATTGACGCTAAAGACAGACATAGATCTGATAAAATGCAATATGTGTAATCCATGTGTAGCTCTAGGATTAGTTTTCCATAACTGCATCATTCACTTACTCCTAATCCTGCCTGCAAGATTTGGTTGCCAAAAGGAAACTAATGAAATATTCGTTTAAGCATTTTTTCCCCATCCCCTTTCAACAATTTAGATTGACTGGATTGCATCTTGAAATGACCATTTCTGCTACTGCTGCTCTGAGTAAAACAATTATTTTTTTATTAAAAATGTCAATTCAAAGGTTAATTTTTCTAATTAAAGGCCAGTTCCAATAAAAAACAAAACAAAATAATCCCACCTTTCATAGCTACCATTGCTTTACATGGGATTCCATATTGTGGAAGAGGGACATAATTTTATTGAATCTGTAATCCATGGAATTGAGATTCTTAAAATTGGTATTAATGAAAATTACATCTGCACATAGAGGGAGGATATAATACCTTAAGGGCCTAAAATCACCCTGATGCCCATATGGGATTTCCATTACTGCTGATGAAAGTAACATTTTTCCATAGAAGTAAGAATAGTTTCCTTGAGCCTAGATTGTGGCTGGGCCAATGGGGTTATTATGAGCAAATTTGAGTTTTTATGTTCTTTGAGTGCAAAAATGGGGAGAGTCTTGTAGTAGTGGCATTAGACTTGCCAAGATGTACGTGCGCGCGCACGCGCACACACACACACACACACACACAGAAATTCGGTTACCAAAAATATGCTAAAGTAACATTGTTTCTGACAAATCCAGCAAATTTGATAATTTTTAGAGATTTTTAAATTTCATCTTTAACATGACCGTGTTTTGCAGAGGTCTGGTTTGTCTTTCTATTACTCCTGGGAGAATTTGTCCCAAAATATTAAAAATTCTGCATAATTTGTCAAAATAATCATGCCATTTTCAGTTATTTTGCTAACTTATTTCAAAATACCAGTCAACCAAGTACGTCTTTAGCAATACAGGCAACAGAAAAGTGTTCAAGAAGTGTTTTTGACAAATTAATTACTTATTAGAGAAATTAATACAGAACTTTGAGTAATAATTTATTTAAGCTACAATACAGGAATGTATTTCTGCACCTATCAAAGCATTACCAGTCAGGGGTATGGGAGGAGCTGAAGGAGAGGGAAATAATTCCTGGGGAGGAACCTGGGACTAAAACTGGAGGGTTGTTGTGTGTGGATGGGAAAAATTTTGAGGGGGCGGAAGGATTGTTAGGGAATTGGAAATCTTCTCGTGACCCCTAGCCTCTTAATCAAGCAGGTATATCAACCCCTGTCCTCACATGTCCCTGATTCCACACTACAGCCACACATCCTTCCCCCATCCCCATGTGTCCCTTTACTCCTCCCCATCCCCTATATGTCCTTGCACCCCCACTCTGGCATTCCTATTCCAATGTGGTGCTGCACCTCCTCTGCCTGCCAGCCTCATGTGGCCCTGCACCCTTACTCCTATTCAGTTCTCCTTGAGTATGTCCTCCCCAGAGCCTTTTGAACCCCAGTCTATGTGACCCCCCAAGTAACCTCACATGCCCTGCTCTGTCTGTCCCATAACCTGGGACCATATCCTCACCCAGCTGAGTGCTGTATGGTACACAGCCTCTTCTCTCTATGGGCTGCTGGCTGTTATTGTGAGCCTTCTGCTATCTCTTCTAGTGCCACAGCTGCCCCTAGTGGGCAAAAGGCATAACTACAGCGCCTCTCTGGCAGAATACATTTTTTGTGAAGAAAAAAAAAAATCAGCAGGGTATGAATTCTGCACATGCACGGTGCTGCAGAATTCCCCCAGGAATAGTCTATGCATTTTTATAGTGCTGGACACTATATAATCACAATGCTAACTTAAATAAGACATGATTTTGTCCAAAAGAACTGCATTTCCCACTTTCTCCCCCTTTTTGCTTGGTGCATGGACATTTTTTTGTTCGTTTGTGGATTTGATTTTTTGCAGCAGTATGCATGTTGCAGTATTTAGTCACAGTGGAGGAAATCTGAAAGGCTTTTACTCTGATTTTCTTTGCTTATGTTGGCATGTGTGCTAGCAATTGATGTCTAGGATTGGAATACCAGTCAATCAAGCCAGTGGCAGTCAATAATTGAATAATTTAATGGAAATTGGGAGGAACCCCTCCCCCAAACAATGCATCTACCCAATTGTACCAGCTTTATGGAATTGCTTCTTTACACTTGCACCAATCAGCTTACATCAAAAAGACTGATCATAACCTCATTACAGTTATTTGTATTTCATTTTCTTTTGTATAACTAAAAGTTATAAGAAGAAAATGTAAAAGACAAAGTCACTTTTACGTTGAGAATGGAGGTCATTGTGCACCCTCAGAGTCCATGCAAAGTTAACAGGATTGTAGAGGTTTTTCCACCAATGGATTTAGGAGAGAGCACTATCCTTGTGCCTTTTGCTCTGTAACACTAAATTAAAATGTTTAGCCGCATCACCAGTAAGTGATGAAGGCATTCTTCTGCTGATGCATAATGGAGACTACTGTTTTCAGCTGTCATTTTCTACTATCCCACTGAGAGTTGAGGAACACTATCATTCATTTTCCTTACCTCAGCATTTCCAGCATCAGTGGCTCTTCCAACTGTGCAAAGCAGCCTTAAAGCTCAATTTAACCAGCTACATGGGACTTCTCTTGAAAGAGAGGAATTCCCAGGTGGCCTAAACACAGCCAGTTGAGTTCCCCTCAGCCTGGCCTGGTGTAGGGGATATGTCAGATAATGGCTGTGGTGAAGTGTATGTGGCTGGAACATTGCTCAACTCCAGTGATTCCTATACAATGCCTGTGGGTCCCATTAGCAATTACAGTGATTGTGAAATGGCCCTATTGGAGACTGCTAGTACAGTTTAGAGCATCCCTAAAGCTGCTCCAATACAACCCCAGAGTCAGGTAGGTGACATGAAGTCACCACCTCCCCCCATCTCTGGGCCAGGGGCCAATCCTCTTAGAAATGTAGTTGTTAATAAAGGCTTATTTTATTTCTACCACAGTATTTTGAAAAATGAGCTGTTGAAATGATATGCATTTTAGGGATTTTAATGAAATTATCTAATGGACTTGTTGAGCCCTAAGTATTATTTTGTTGTCAAGGAAAAATGGGAAGGTGACAGAATATGAGAAAGAAAAGATCTTTCATGATTCTGATTTTCAGAATAATAATAATAAAAAAAAAGACTCATCCTGACACTTACGTTTGGTGAGCCTAGATTAGGTTCTGTAATACAATTATAGAATGTGTTTTATGAGAAAAATGTTAAGCATTGAGAGAAATGTAAACCACGGGGAATAAACAGAATGAGATTCTAAAATTTCTTGTATGAACAAACCTGATTGTTGACTTGAGAAGAATTATAGACACTGTGAATGAAAGGAATTCAATAAGTATAATCTATAGCATTTGATACGTATTTTCATAAAATCCTTCATAGGCTTTATTTTGAAAAGGGGGTGTGTACAATATTTTTATTATCAATAAAAATAGGATAAACAGAGAATTAAATTAACTGATTATACTAAACCTGGGGGTCTTGCAAACATGAGTGAGGAAAGACATACCGTGAAGTGACCCAAAATATAAGAAATATGGTCAAGAGGTAAAAATGAGATTCTCTTTTTTAAAAAAAATGTAAACTGATACTCGGGGCCACCATTAGGGGGTAGCAAGCAGGTCAGTTGCCTGGGAAGAGCTCAGCTAAGTTAAATGATCAGGCTTTGGTTTCATCGCTGGACGGTAGGGTTTGGATTTCAGTTTCTTAGTTTCTGTCCTGGGCCCTAGCAAAGCTAATGCCAATTCTGCTGATTTTTCCTGAGGAAATTTTGTTATCTGAAGAACAGATATCCAAGAGATGCACAGGAGGGGAATCATTTGAAACAGTGTCAGAAGCTCCTTGGGGTGACAAGATTTGCAACAAAATGCCACAGCCAAGCTAAAATCAGTGCAGTTGTAAACTTCACATTCAGAGGCATCCAGTCATGCCTCAGGAAGGCAATAGTTCCTGTCCAAACTGCAGAGCTGAAACCACTCATGGAGTACTCTGTTCATTTTTTTGCATCACAGTATGAAAGATGTAGCCAAAACGGACATAATTTAGTAAACAGAAATAACTATTAAAGGATTTGAAATATAGAAAGAAGAGTGAGAAGACTGAATATATATAGTTTGACCAAGAGAGAAACAACCGTTTACAAGCCCTTGAAAACTGTATGTATGAGGAAGGCAGGGACTAGAGTTTATAAGTAAAATTAATAGTGTGAAAATAAATATTCAGGAAAATTTAAGCTGAATATCAGACCTTTTTTTTTTTGGTAATGGTCAGTTTTGCAGGTGGGGCTGTGGGAAGAATGCTAAGCTAAGGTTGCAAAACACTTCCAGTTGTGCTCTTCTGTTTTCACTCATTCATAACATTACTAAAAAGTTTTCACATAGTACATATTGAAATGTAAGTATTGCATTGTCCTGGATCAAAATATTTTTTTTTCACAAAGACAACTCAAAAATAGCTGAGCCCTTGGTATATGATGTTAGACTATATCCAGAACCAAGATTGGAGGAAGGAAAAGTGTTAAAATCAATTTAAAAATCACTTCTGATCATGCTCAGTTGGCACTGGCTCAAAAATTTAGCACCATTTAAAGAATTCCTGCCTAGTTCTCCATCTTTGGGACTTCACAGTACATATTTTTCCTGCTTATCCTCACAAGCACAGAAACTGCTGTTATCAGGCTGCAGCCTGGAAGTAAGGACAATTAAAAGTCTTAGTCACGTACGTATATAGCACAGTACTCCAAAAATACTACCTACCGCCTCACAATCAGCCACAGAAGTAAATGATGACCGTGACACAACAGAAGATCCCATCACTTAATGTCGTATATTTCTTTTTGCAATACATTACTTTGAAAATTGTAAGCTTTCCTTTAAAAAACAAAACCTCTGTTCTTTGCTAGATATGGATGTCACAATGTAAACAATTGTGCTTTGCCCATTCAGAAAACCAGGCAACTAAATTATGGCAGCCAAATGTATGAATTTTGATCCAACCACAACATTCACCTCAGTGGTATATGAACTGCAGATCTTATGGTACTATATGTATTTGCACAGTTAAAATAAGAAAAGTAAAAAATTGGAAATAGTAAATTTCCAGTAGCAACATTAACTCAGCAAAATTGCACATTATTCTATAGTGTGCACTGAACAATGTAAACAAGAATATATTAACTTTGACACATAACAGAAAGTCAGAAATAGGAAAGCTACATGTGTACAATGTGAATAAGTTCATGTTGTTGGAAACTCAACATTTGTATTTCCTAACTGCACAAAAGAATTAACTGGGAAGTCTAAATAATACATTTATTTAATCATAACTTTTATAATCATTACCATTCATTTAATCATAACTTTTGTGCCATATTATTTCCTCCATTTCTGTGAGTGGAGATGACAGTGATCTAAAGGATTCCTGTTTGAAGGAGTGTCAGTTCCCCTGTGAAAGTCCCTCCATGGTATTGAGAATCCATGCTCTCAGAAGCAGATTAGTCTATGAGGCAGGAAATGTGCAGCAGATTATTACCCAAGAGATGATCCATAACAAAATGTCAATGCATGTTTGTTTGAACTCTTAACTGTGCAGAGAACTCAAGCTATGGGCAAGGAGGTTAGGTGGTACTGTCAAGCCACTGAGCTTCTGGGGATCTTTGGAACCCCATTGGTTTAGGGGCTGACCTCCTACCCAGTTATGCAAGTAATGGAAGGCTGAGAAGGGTGCAAGTCACATGACTTTAAAGGTACATCTACTTTAAGGCAGCGTATGGAGTACAGGCACCGCACATGCAGCTAACATGGGTATAAATAGCAGTTTGTAGATGGTGAGGCATGGCTTAGGTAAATTGCATAAAGTAGAGTGCCCTTCATGTCTGAATCCTAAAGGAAACACCCTATTCAGCTCTCTACATGCCTCCCCATCTACATTACCATTTTTAGGATGTAGTAGCTTGCTGCTGGGGCCTTTCCTCACTGCCTCCCCTTATTAGAGCCTTTCAGTGCTGGGTGTAGTTACACATTGTAGAGGCAAGGGTGGATGGCCACCTGCCTTCCCTGCAACATGTAGCTAGACATGTAGTGCCTGTAATCTACACACTGCTTTAAGTGTAGACAAGGCTTAGAAAATCTTGTAAAATTTCTCTACCCATCTGTGTGAGGAGCATATGGAAGGGATAACAGAGCCCTCTGTTTATTTGTTTCTTGCATTTCATTTTCTGTCATGTTACTAAAATCTTTACCACAATATATAAAAAAAAAATCACTGTATAAATAATGGGACAAATTCTGCTCACAGTTGCATCAGCTATCACTCCATTGAGTTTAGTCAAATTATTCCAAATTTGCACTAGTGTGTTTTAAAGCAGAAGTTTCGTTTAAAATCTTGGAGAAGCCTCAATTGTCTTAATAGGGAAGATTATTTTGCTGGTAAAGATGTTATAACTAGATTCACACTTTGCCACCAATTCTCTGTTATATATGCTGTATCACGTTAGTTAGAAACAAATTGTATCGCTGAAAAGACATTTAGAGACCGATAGAAAACAATTCCTCCGACAAGGCTTCTGTATATTTATCAACAACTGTACATTACATACTCCAAATTGCGTGAAAAAATAGAGATCTCCTATAACATACATTTTGAAGAGGGATTTACATTTAATAAATGTTTACAAGTATTTTCATAAACTCAGTTTATGACAGTGTTGGGTTCATATGATTGATTACTCAAATGTTGCCTTTCCTCAAATATAGATTGTACGGTTGTCTGTAGGAGTTATTTATATTTCCTAGTATTTATGATCTGCAAGGCAGCTTAGTTATTAACATTAGTTATAGCTTTTTCTGTAGATATTTATCTGAACCACAAGTTTTTGACACATTTCTTTTTCTTTAACAAGCAAAGCATATCTACAGCTATAAAAATGTTGTCTGTTAAAAAATATATATATGTATGGTGGAGCTATTACCTAGAAATTCTTTAGTCAAGATATAGTTCTGATTTCATTGGGGAACTTTTAAGCATGCAAATAAAACATCACTAAAATAATATTAAAGCAAAAGCTAATTCCGTATATTCCCTATTATATTATGAAGGATCTGCTTAAGCAGCATATTATAACAATATGATATCCTCAGATATTGTAACTATAGACACATTTTTATTTTTCCAATTTGGGGGGAACTACAGAAGCTTCACAAGCATTTTATTGAAAAGACTTTGTTCTTGAGAATCTAAAAATTGTGCTTTAAATATACTATTAAGCATATCAAGTGTGACTAGAACCTGAATTAGGTATGTGTCATATATGCACCTACTGTGCATCTTAGCTTAGATTTTGAAAATATACTAACAATATTATTAGACTATTATTAAAATTAAAATTTTACCTGAATATGACATCTGTAAGGGCAGCGTGCTGTGATCAGGGTGTGGTGTATAGCAACTGGACCTAGTGACCAAGATTAATGAAACTCAGATGGGTTTTAATTAGTGCAGCTGCAGTCATCAATTATCTAGTGAACACAAATATTGTTATATTTTTGGAAATTCTTGATTTATTTTATTCCATTGGCCAGTAGATTTAGATGAATGAGTTCTCATCATAAACATTCTGAGAAAAATCGCCTAAGGCTATGGTTTATTATTTAGGACACAATCAGCAAGAGTGAGTGCTACTGAACAAAACATTGTAAACTAGCCTCAGCATTAATTTGGAAAATTTGCTGAAATGTGTGGTCTTGTAGGGGTCGTCAAAAAACATTAGGGCTTCTCATACAAAATACAGAACAATCTGTCAGGCAGGGAATGTGCAAGTATTATGTCCAGCAGATGATCCATAACAGAATGTCAGTGCATGTACACTTAAAGCATGTATCAACAACATTTAATTTGACACATAATGTGGTCTTCTTTTATTATACTTTAAGTGCATGTCTTAGTAAACTGAATAGTGAACAAGTGAGTGGGGGGGGGGAAGGGGGGAAGCTGAAACATGACAAACCTTTGCAAGTATAAACAAAAAAAAGTCACTATCTAGAGCTTCTTTTCTTAAGGCATATGTATTTTTCAAGCAATCTTTAACTGTGCGTCAGGGAAAAATAGAGTAAGGGAAAAAGAACCTGGTGAAAAACATTTGCAGTGGAACATTTCATTTGGAAATTTTGTTTTTGCATTGGCATAGTCTAACTACTTGTGTAAATGCAGGGAGAGTGGGAGAAAATAAATACTATCAACTATAACAGTGTCAACATTTGTAATTTAAGTTAATGGCTGCAAATATAGGCATATTAGTTTATTAGAAATTAATGTGAAAAAGTTAGAAGGGAGGTCCTCTGTAGAACTATACATTTAAAAAAAAATAAATGTGCTGTTTACAATTGACAGTTGAATATTCTAGTTTGTGAAAGGCACTTTAGATCCGTGAAGAGTTTGGCTAAGACCAGACATTGCTTTTCATCTCTAATTTCATTTTTCAACTGAGTAGACCACTAAGCAGGATGGTATTTAGGTATGAAAGGGAAGCAAGATGAAATTATTATTATTTTGTTATTTCTAAATTACAACATACAATTTATTTACTCAAATTGGGAGGAAGGGTTCAACCGTTTACTTGTTAAATGACTGATCCAAAATCCACTGAAGTAAACGTTAGTCTTTCCGTTGACTTCAGTGGGATATGAATCAGGTCCAGATATATTAGCACGTTGGATCAACCACAACTATTCTTCACTAGATTAAAAATTTTTCTTGGTAGAATAATTGTCTTAATATTTAAAGGGATTATAGTGTTTACTGAGGAAAGAAAAGTGTTTGCCTAGTGCCAACAGACTGGGGTGCAGTGTGTCTTGTTGCCCAGCCTTTGCAATGGTGATGATACATATATGAAGTCCTCATTTCTCATCAGCAGCTCACCTCATTTCTAACTAACACACTGTCATTGTGACAATTAGAAAGTGCTGTAATTTCCTTTTAGTTTGCATTATTTTTATCCCCTATTGTTTTTACACATGATTTTTACACCTCTCCTTTCTCCAATTAGCAGATTGAGAGCTATTGTTCATTGAACAGAGGTGTTCAGGCCTAAGGGAGCAGAATATATTTCTTCTGTATGTGGTTGAGAGTGGTGATTCTTCCTTATCATTAAAGAAATAACTCTACATTTTAACCTTATTTGATCGAACTAATCCTAGATACCAATGAAGGGGCTTGAGTCATCATGTGGATAGTTATCATACAGTAACTATAACCAGTGGACAATGAACATTCATTCAAATTGTTATCATCTATCTACATTGTCATGTGAGAAGGTTAAATTATAAAATGCACATCCATTAAATAATTTAATTAACGAGTTACTTTTGTCTGTTCTTTGGATCCGTATTCTTTAGCTAATCTGCAGACTGGAGAATTACTATAAATTATGAGTTTTATTAGCAAAAATAGCTTTTAAAGCAGATAAGATATTATAGAAGCTAAATAAAAATGGTTAGATGATACTATTCAGAATGTCAGAAAAAGATCTCAACATGGGCTGTAACAATTATCAAGATATAAAAAACCAGTTCAATTAATTCAAGGTCTTTATACAAAGGCAATTTTTTATCCTAGTTATATACACTTGTGTTCAGATGATTTTAGTATCAACAGAGAACTATGGATCCTTTAAACTTAAATGTTTATTTACTTCCAAGCCAGTTTCATATGCCAATAGAATTCTGAAATTGTTCTCCTCTCTTAACTCTACAGTAGAATTTAGAAATATACACAAGTTACTTAATTATCAAAGAATATAAATTCAGTTCAAAATTACCTAGCTTGGATGACACTCGTAGCCAAATTTTGCCGCTTATATACTCACAAGACTATCCTACATTAAACCCATAATGTGACATAACATGCTGTGAATAATTTTCAAGCTATTTTAATTTCTTTTGAATTTAATCAGTACTGTAAGCTCTTATGGCACTTTAACCACAGGTTCAAAGAGCAGTGAAATCTTTAGTTTAGGAACCAGTTCAAAAGTTCTTCCTATTTTTGGTGAAGTTGTTCATTTTATTATCATCTTTTTGTAATTTTAGGTTGAACTCTTTTGAAACACTCAGAACTTTTCATAGCTAGCTTTTGCTATAAGTAGACAGTTTCCTGTTACAAATAGCACTAGGCTTAATCGGTGCAATGACTTTCTCCAGCCTCAACACCCTCAATTACTTATTGATTTAGCGTAACTTTTAGACAATTGAGATTAAACTTGTTAGGAAAATACAAGTACACATCATGCATTTTAGTCAGCAAGAGGATTTTAACTCGATGCATACTTTCTGAGAAGCATATTGCTTAACATGAACACGTTATCACTTGACTAAAATAATACACATATAAAAATATTTTTTCTACTTGTCATTTGCAGAAGGTGTGTTCTCCAGGTTAACTGTACAGATTACTAATTTCTCGAGATAGAGTTCATTCATAGACTCTACAGTCAGAAGAGACCAATATGATTATCTAGGCCAGGGGTCTGCAACCTGTGGCTCTGGAGCCACGTGCGGCTCTTTGGCTGCCCCCTTGCGGCTCTGGGCTCCCCCAACCACTGGGGTACCCTGCAGGAGGCCCATTCCTGGCTCTGGGCTTCCCCCAGCCACCAGGGACCCCATGGGCAGCCCATGCCAAGTTCCAGGCTTCCCCCCCCCTGCATAAGGGGACCCTGCAGCAGAAATCCTGGCTCACCTCCCTGCACCTCCTACCATGAGGCTACACCCATTGTGGCTCTCAAAACACTTTGTTATTGAAGGAATTTTCAAAAATGGCTCTTCTTATCTTTTGGGTTGCAGACCCCTGATCTAGGCTAACCATTGCACAATGCAGGCCACAGAACCTCACTCATCTCCTCCTACAATAAACCTATGACTAAGCTGTTAGTCCTCAAATCATGATTTACAGACTTTAAGGTACAGAAGATTCACTGACAATTGAGTCACATCCTATACTACCGAGGAAGGCAAACCTATCCCCTCCTCCCCCAAGCCTTTACCAAACTGTCCTGGGGGATAATTCCTTACTGATTCCAAATATGGCAACCAGTCATTCAGGTGATTCATTCATGATATTATGACATCTGTATTCCTATTCTCTTTCTGGATTTCATTGTGGTCACCAAGATAAGACTTCAAAAGACAGACATTAATAAGGTATTTATCTCTAGATGTTACCCAGCAGGAGGCGCTCTTGATGGTCAGGGGATTTCAGTTTTGCTCACAGTCTCTCTCTCTTGTCCAGATGTTCAGCTTCAGGGAGTAGCATATTGAACAACAAGATATATTTTCTTCTGGGGGATCCAAACTGCTTCTTCCTCCAAAGCTGATGATATTGGCCAGGAGGAAGAGATCCATGCCTCTATCAAAGATTTGAAATATCCAGCCAGGATACAAGTTGTGTCCTCTATTGGCAAATTCTTTTCCATGAGCCCCCTTTCTGGTTTAGTTCGTTGGCCAGGTTTCCACAATTCCTTGCCCTTTCCATGAGCCTTTTAGAAATATCCATTTTGATGTTAGAACAGAGATTTTATGTAAAATCTCTTCACACTACCTGATGTTGCTCTCCTTGTTTAGTAGTTAATTATGCAGCAATATAAAGGCATTTAACTCATTTGTTTGGTCAGTCACCAGTAGGAGATAACTTATCAAAACCACCCAGAACTGCAAAACATACCTTTGTGTCATTACTTGATTATTTCCTACACCTCAGTGATAATATTAGTGGGATTGCTTCATACAAAAAACTCTCTGAGCAATTGTCAATCATAGTTGATCAGGACATATAGCCTTATAACAATTGGGTTGATTCAACCTAAAGATTTACATTTTACATTAGCTTTTCAACATACTGTTTGAATATATCAGTATTTATTTAGTACAAAACAATTACCTTGTTAGATGTAACTTAAACATTAGTTACTTATATATATATATATATATCTTATGGATCATATTCTGTTTGCAATATTTTGTGGTCATGTTGCTTGGCAAAGAAACTTCCTCAGTCTGAAGGGGTCTGTAACTTAATTCTTTAGATAGTTATTTTTCTGCTATAGTTTCTTTAATCTTAATTAATACCTCTTAGATATATTTATCTAATAATAACATTATCTACTTACAAAGTTTGTAGTTAATCTTAGCTAATTATTCAACTTGCATCTCTGTGTGAAACACAAAAACATCACCTGCTATTCAGTATGTTTTAAAGGTTTAGGCCTAAATTCTGCCAACATTCTGACCGATGTGTGAATGTATATAATATGAACGAGTGACAGCTGACAAGAAATAGAGACAACAAGAAGCAGTTCTACAGATATGTCAGACAAAAAGGAAAGATCACAGATAGTTTGCTGCTCAGTGAAGGGGGTGAGTGATGATATACATCATAATGATAAGAAGATACATAATGATAAGAAGGTGGAGCTGCTCAATGCCTTCTTTGCTTCAGTTTTCATACAAAAAATACATTGTGACCAGATGACAACCAAAGTTATCATAGACAATAAAGGGGAAGCAGATCAGGATAAATAAAGAACATGTCAGAGATCTTCTGACTAATCTGAATGAATTCAATCAGCAAGGCCTGATGCCATTCACTCTAGGCTGCTGAAAGAATTAGCTGAAAAAAAATCTCAGCACCACTGGCAATAATATTTGCAAATTCATGGGTGACAGATAAAGTCCCTGAAGACTGGAGGAGGACTAATGTAGTGTCCACTTTTAAAAAGGAGGAACTGTCAGAACAGTAAGCCTGACCTTGATACCTGGGGAAGGTACTAGAGCAATGTTTAAAACATTCAGTTTGCAAATACCTGGCAGATGAAGAGGTGTTCACTAGCAGTGAGCATGGATTTACTAAGAACAAATCATGCAAAACCAATTTGGTTTCCTTCTTTGACAGGGTAACTGGTTTGGTGAATAAAGGGAATGTGATGGACATAGTAGATCTACACTTTAGCAAGGCTTTTGATCCAGTCCCACATGACAGTCTCATGCATAAGCTGGAGAAATGTGGCCTTGGTAGAACTATCATTCAATAGACACATAATTGGTTAAACAACTGCAAACAAAGTAACTATTAATGGAATGATGTCAGATTGGAAGGGGATTCCCCAGGGATCTGTTCTGGGTCCAATGTTGTTTAACATATTTATTAATTATAGAGAGCATATTGATCAGATTTGCAGATGAGTCAAAGCTAATTAAGTTGCCCAAACGCTTCAGAGGTACAACTAAAATTTAAAAGAATTTTGATAAATTGGAGAACTGGGTTATAAACAGTAAAATCAAATTCAACGAAGACAAATGTAGTTGCTATACTTAAGGATGAAAAACCAATTGCACAAATATAGAATGGGGGTTAACTGGCTGCTGGGGGTTAACCAGTACTGCTGAGAAGGATCTGGGAGTTGTGGTTGATAACAACCTCAACAAGAGGCAACGATCAGATGCTGCTATAAAAAAATAAAATGCAGTTTTGGGTTGCATTAACAGAGGCATAGCATGTAAGTCATGGGATGTGATAGTACCACTCTACTTGGCGCTCTTCGGGCCTCAGCTGGAGGACTGTGTCCAGTTTTGGTCACCATTGTATAGAAAGGTTGTAGAGAAACTGGAAATTATCTAGAGGTGAGCAATGAAGATGATCAAAAGGATGGAATACAAACCATATAAACAAAGGCTGAAGGAACTGGGGTTGTTTAATTTGGAAAAGAGGAGATTGAGGAGGGACATGATAGTGGTCTTCAAATACTTGAAAGGCTGCTATAGAAAAGATAGAAAAAAATTGTTCTCTCTTGCCACAGAGGACAGAAAAAGAGGCTTTGGGTTCAAACTACAGCCACACCAGATTCAGATGAAATCTCAGGAAAAACTTCCTAACTGTAAGAACAGTAAGAGAATGGAATAAACTGCTTAGGGAAGTCACAGAGGTTTTCACTAGTGGGTCTCAAAAAGAAGCTAGATAGCCATCTGTATTGGATGGTTTAGACACAACAAATCCTGAGTCTTGGCAGCTGATAGACTAGACGACCCTGGCCATTCCTTTTAACCCTATGGTTCTATGATTCTCTGATTTTTGTGAAAAAGCTTCATACTTTCATATCAGCACTACATCTAGAATCCTGCGCAGATATAAAATTTGTGTCCGCATCCGATCCATGAGCTACAAAAATGGTCTATGGAATTCCATGAATATAAAGTAGATATCTACTGATCTGCAAAGCTTTCGATACAAAATTTGGATCTCATACATCTGTGATTTATGGATATCTGTTGATATAAAGTGGATATCCATTGGTTTGCAGGGCTCTAACTACATCTCCCGTCACCATAACATCTCAACACCCCCCAAATATTTAAAAACAGAAATAACTATAGCACATGCTCCTTTGCTTTCTTCCCAACCTCATGACACAATAATTTAATGAGTTGATAATTTTCTGGTTTTTTGTGTTTGTGAGTTACTGAGTGAGTGAGTAGGTGGGTATGTGTGTCTGTGTATGAAAAAAATGCTTGATGGAAAGCTAATATGAAGAAATGAGTATTGAAAGAGGTCTCTTGTAGCAATGAGATCCATAATCTGGATGCAGCCTTTGTAAACATGTCTCCTGCATCAGGCTTCTCCCTGTTATTCTACAGTTTTATTGTTTTGCTGGAGCAAGGTTGTCATAAGAGATGATTTGTCCCGGACCATGGAAAGCTTT
>ML685766.1:32839316-32903416 GCA_007922175.1 Pelusios castaneus
TTATTTGTTATGGTAACTTTTTGACCTATTTAATAAGTACTTAAAGCAATGTGGTGCAGTTTTTATTGTACTCTGCAGTGTACAGTTATGAAGTGTGGTACATAATAAAATAAAAGTAATAATGTGGATATTTCAGAAGGATCCATCAGAGTAGACCTGAAGCAACATATTTCATCTGGTTTGTCTGGTTATGAAGCTTTGCAAGTTATAGCTAAAATAACTAGGAACAATATTGTGGTTATGACTTTTGATTGTTTACCATTGTAAGGAAAAGAATTATTATGTCCTTACCCTTTTCAGTGCTCTGAATCATTTTTAAAATATGTTCTTTAACACCCTGATACAGTTAACTATGAACTATGAAAAAATTAAAAATGTTCATATACTAATTTAAAGTATGATTTGATTTAGATTTGATTTAGAAAAGTAGAATTATCAAAACACCCTAACAGTTATGCAATTAATTAGTAATATACGTAAGGCTCGGAAGGTCTCAATGTTACAGTTTTCAAGTGCAATTTGGTAAATGCAACTGCAAACTTGAAAAAACAAAGCCACTGTATGAATTTATGAGGCTTCCAAATGAAAAACAAACAAACTAGTTTTCTCTTGTATGCCTGGAGAGGTAACGAGCCATTCTTGGTCGTTTACAGCTCATGCGCGTGCGTGCATGCTTGCTTGCTTCAAACTTAGTAGCGTCCTAATATATAGCTCAGTGTTTCAATCCTTACCCAGTCAAAACATTCCCAGAAGGGTCATGTGAGAGTTTGCCTGAGTAAGTCATTATAGGATTTGCCCTATAGTTTCTATTATTTTAATGTGTAATGTGCCTTTTCTTTTCCTTATAGCCATAACTTTTTATATTATGCCAAGTACAAGAAAAAAAACCCAATTGATTGGACCTCCAGGAAGTGCCCTGATGTTAATCAGACTAGTGTGCAAGACAGAAAAGCTGATAGTCAGAAATTGCTCTTTAAACTAAGACAGACTGTCAGTCTTTAGGAATGGTGGGGAATGGCCTATTTATGTAATCAGATACTAAAGCTGGGAAGAAGCTGTCAGGCACATTCTTGTTGTGTAAGCAGCAGGCAAACTGTGCTTTATCTGACAGACAGTGTGTAAATCTGTCCATGCAAAAATCCAAATGTTTAGTTTGCTTCTAGTCACTGTAATAATCTGCTTATTTTCTTCTGCTAGAGCGATGACATCACTTAGCAGAATGCACGGCAGACAGGAGTCCCAGATAAGGCTCTGTAACTGTCATTCATTCACTCCTTGATTGGCAAGGAGATAAATAGGAATTTACCAGAGGCTCCCTTCTAGCTAAAAGAGCAGACAACACTTTAGGATAAGTATATGAAGAGGACAACGTGTATTTAGCATGCTCAATCTATAGCTTTTGGAAAAATGGATAGAAAGCTTCTTTCAAATTTCAGTATTTTGGTATTTTATTAACCTTTACTGAATAGGATGTGTTAAAGGAAAATTGCAAGGATTAGTTGACAAAAAAAGTGAAGTAATACAAAAGCAACCATATGTAATTGTGGTTTTTTCAGACAGTTTTTGAAACTATCCATAATTGTTTTAGTATCACTGTAATTGAGGATGGGGTTAGCATCTTTCTTAAGTCAAAATCAAGATAATATCATAGTGTTTTCTAATATTTCATCAAAGTGAACCTTATCTGGGAAAGTAACCTGTTCTAGAGGTAGAAGATGGTTGATCATACAGTATACCATGATAATATAGTAGTATTATGGTAATATATAAAATAGTAAAACAAACAAGGAGTCCTGAACTAGACTAACACAGCTACCCCTTTGGAACATATAAAATAGTAGATACCATGAACATACAGTATAGGATTCAACAATGATTACAGAATATGTATATTACAGATTTATTTAATCTGTAGTCAAGGACTAGACAGACCATGGTTTAACCCTGAACAAAAGAAAATTCTTTGCTATGGACATGCAGTAAGATGGATTAATTGTTTTTGTAAATGCTCTGTATGCTACCTAGGAAAAACTAGATACTTTAAAAGAAAACTGAAATATGATATTAAATCTTCTAATTGCATTAAATCGTCTAGATCTTCTAATTCCAAATAAGAGAAAATATATATTTCTTAATACTGAAATGTGTAAAATATACTTAATACGAATAACAAATTGCCAGAATGAAAATCCATCTCTTTGACAATCTGATAATATGGGATGGAACAATGAAAATGCAAGTAGTTCTTTGAAGAAAGACATAAACTTCTAGCGTTGTTGGAATTCAGTAACAAGTTTTAAAATGTTGTTTTTAAAGGTCAATACTTCAAATTAATCATTTAAAAAAATAATAATGAAATTTGCCTTACAAAAGCGTCAAGAGTCTGTCTATTCTGAGATTATGGCTTTTAAAGGAATATCCTTAGTTAAGTTAAACCTCCAGTTCACCAAAGGTAAAGCATCATCAAAAATAGACCTAGTAGAGGAACATATCTGGCAGGACGACACATTTCTGTGTATCAGTCCAATTGCTTTTGTTCTGTTTATTTCTACAATGATGGGCACTATAAATGAGCATTAGTCAAAATATATTTTGTTCAACAGTGTTACGATCTTTCTGTGTTATGTTAAGACTGAAAATTTGATTTTTAAAATAAGTTTCATTTAAGAATCATAACCTCAGAAGGATTCCATCTTAATTAAAAATACATCTATACCTCTATGACACAACTCTCCGACTCACCATTAAAGAGGAAGAGAACATTAATGGAGCATTCTCCATATGCTGAGGTAACTAAAGGTCTTGTACAATTTCAAAGGGTTAATCTTTCAAGAAAAAAGCTTCTGCTAGTATCATAATGATGTATGCTGTATAAAAATTACAGTGATAGATGCCATATGAAAACCTTTGAACTTTTGTAGGTTGTGATGCTGTGTTCAAATATGCAATTTCAATGTTTTTAAATCCAGTTTCTCATTGGTTTGTGATGTAATTTAGATTTTTGATTTTTTTATTATTTTAAAATGTTCAATTTTTACACTTGACATTTATGAAATATGTATGATTTAGGTTATAACGGTATACTTAGATCATCACCTTGTATCAACACAGCATTTTTACAGGAACCATGACATAAAAGGCCACTTGTAGCAAGATTGGCATTGTTGCATCATAAGCGTGATACTTCCATCTCCTTAAGTTCTTGTTATGATAAGCATGTGACATTTTTATATCTTGTAGTAGCACTCATACTTCAACACCTTTTCACTATAGAGAGACTACATCATTATTACAAGTAGTCATTTAAAGTGCCATGCACCAACGAAGTGGTGTAGCATTGAAGGTATATCACAATGAAATCAAAGTAAAATCTTATCTAAGTTAAATTTTAAGGAACACTGAGGAGTTTATCTAAATTCTATTTAAAAAAAAAAAAAAAAAAAAAAAAGCATTAGGAAGCCTAGGATCAGTATTACCTTTGGCATTCTTTTGTTTTTTTAATTTAAATGCAAATATTTTTCAGTTGAATTTAAACATTCCCATGCATTTTTACAACCAAATACTGAAGCATTGTATCAGTCTGTGGAAACAAGAAAGTTGAACGGACTAAAACAGCATATAAACAATGAAATTGATTATTTTATTCTCATAATTCAAACTCAGTGAAATAAAGTAAGTAAACAAATAATTGTTAAATGAAAAGTAAATGAGATTTTAAAACTTAAGTTTTTAATAAACTAAGATATTATTAACAACACAAACAAGAAAAATGTTTACTTTACTGTGTCCCTTCAAACAAAGTTATTTTGCTGTAGTCCTAGCCACATCACAAAGCACTGGATCCAGTGCTTATGGAACTTGATAAAGTCTCATTGTCTTCAATTGAGATTGGATTGAGTCAATAACTAAAATATCAAATTTATTGTACGATAATTTGTGTAATAGGAAGATCACACTTGGAAAAATTACATTTATTACCAGTTTGTCTTCATGATCTCACCTCAATAAAATCATACTGGAATCTGGTACTGCATTGCTGCTGCATCATTGCAATAAAAAAATCTATAGTACCAAGTCTCAGAGCTCGGGTCAATTGACTTGTGCTTGTGGGGCTTGGGCTGCAGGGCTAAAAATGACAGTGTAGATGTTCAGGCTCAGACTGGAGCCTGGAATCTAAGACGCACCCCTCTCACTGGGTTTCAGAGCCCAGGCTCAAGCCCAAGCCTGAATGTCTGCACTGCAGTTTTTAGCTCCGCAGCTGGAGTCAGCTTACTTGGGCTAGTCATGGGAGATTTTTATTTCAGTGTAGATGTACCTTTGTTCTGCGGCTGCATTGAACTCACATGCTAGGGCAGTTGCTGTTTGGTAATGCATCACAAGAATTTTCAGCTATAAAGTTATTCATCTAAACAGAATGCAAAATAAAGACATAAAAATATATTTTAAAAATTAGTCTAATTTTAAATGTCACCTGTAGATGTAAAATACATGTTCACTGCAACCTTTGAGGAGGTCTTTGTCCAACTGGCTGGAGGAAAAGAGGTGTTGCCTCTTTAAGCCTTTTTGCAATGAGGTAGGAGGAAGGAGGAAAGTTTAGAGGGATGGACAGGAAGGGCAGGAAGCACTTGAGGGCAGGGCAGGAGAAGTTGCTGCATTTTCCTTCCTGATAAATGGAAGAGTGGGGGGGTGCCTAAATCTTAGGCAGCCCTGGAGAGACCCTCTTTTACTGGGGTTGGGCTGGCAGTACTCACCCACTCATGAACTTGGCAAAAGGACCAGATTCCCTCTTGACCCTGTTTGGAGATTATGCTAGTTGTCTGTTTCCTTGGGGTCCTGGGAAGAATTTTTTTTCCCCTTATCACTTAGGCAGAGAGGGTTTTTTTTCACCTTCCCCACAGGGATCTAGTGCGATGCAGTAGGGAGGTCAGGTTATAATGTCACAACTTAGTACATAAAACGTATGATGGATGTCCAGTGCAGGTACTCGATATGGGAGAGTTCTGATTAGTGTATAAAATGGATTGGGAAAGGATTGGAGGGAAATCCTCCCTTAAGAGAGCTGAGTAAAGGGGGAATGGGGCTCCTATGTTTCGTACAGTAGGGAGCCAACCCCTGTCTATTCCTAGCCCCCTTTTTTTAAGGGTGGGGTGGGGCTTCTGTGTCTGGAACAGCAGGGAGCCGATCCCCCTCATTTTATCATCCCTTTTCACTTCAGGTGATGGAAGAGTGATGGGATCCCACCAGTAGGGAAGTTGGGACTAGGTTGGTAATTGCATGGAAATGGTTAAGTAAAGGATGATGACCTACACTGTACAATTTGTTTATGGATGGGTATTCATGGCTATTTTAAGTAAATAAAGTTGTGGCCTAAATAAACCAGATCTATTCCCTCCTGTGCTTGTATCCTTTAGCTTGTTTATATTTTATAGAGAAGGCCTGAAAAGTGAGTTTTTCTTTCTGCTTTTGTATTTTCCCAATTTACTGTTTTATTGCCTTTCTTTCTTCCCATTTTTAAATAGTTAATAACAAACATTAAACTTTAATATTCAGGTGTGGCTCTTTGGATGACTAGAGAACTAATAAATTCATGACATCAGCAGTACAAAGGAAATGACATCTAACTGAGGGAGAAGGAAAGGCTTCTGGTCCTACCTGGGTAATGACTACCACTTCCACCTCTTTCCTAAAGTCTAAAATTGTCCATGCTCCCCTCAACCTCCTCAAAGATAAGCCATTTATCCCACAGATTTGCAAAACCCTTCCAGTCCCAGATGAGTTCTGCATTTTATGGAACTGTACCTTAATTCCCACACATCTTACTTTGCAAAACTGAGGATGTGACATGATTGTCAATATAAAAAGAATAGTGCTTCCATCATCTATGGCTACATAAAAACAGATGTCTCTCAGTACTTGAAATCTTTGTAGGAATTTTCAAAGCCTGTTTCAGCTGTAAATATAAACTGAAAACATAAACAACAAAAAATAACCTCTTCTTTCTCCTTGATGTTGGTGAATGTGGTGTGCTTGACACCAAGCTTGTTAGAAATATATGGCATAGTGTAGTTTCTCTGATACTCTGATACCATACCACTCTGCTGTTTTACAAGGCTGGGCTTGTCACAGATTAAAGCTTTGTTGGCTGAAATAAAGATGGCAATAAATATATGTCTTCAATGTCATTATCACCTAAATTAAGCTCAGTTGTCTTATGCTAACAAAACCCCCCAAAACACTGCTCTTTCATCACATTTAAATAATCTTGCTTAAAAATATTTTTCAGTAGATTTTATTATAGATGGAATTTATTGGAGGAGGGGCAATTTAATAACCTAGATTTTGTCTACGAACTTGCAGTAGATATCCTTAACATCTATCATTGTTCATTCTATACTGTAGATACAGCCAAAGAGTAGATGACACTAACACCACAGAAAAGATACAAAAATAATAACTGTCAAGTTTCTTGTGACTAACTGTGCAAAGAAATGCAGTCCATCTCCAGCTGTTAATGTAAACAGAGACAACAGAGAGGGACTTAATTTGTTAAAAATAGTAGATACCTTTTGAATATGGAATAGTCAGAAACCAGCAAGAAAGGATTACTTGGCTCCCCCTAAGTAGTAAAATGTATTTATTTGATTATTTAGACCCCAAATTCAAACTAATAATGGAGGAAAGACCTTTCAGGGAACTTCTGGTTAAGGCTTGAAACCTCAAGTTCATGCTCAAAGAAACCCCTTTTTAATGGCAAACCCATTAATAATTTTATTGATGTGATTAGTTCCAAAGAAGTCAAAACCCTGAATGAGTCAATCTTTTACTGGAGAAAGAACTGTAGAATTTGGCTCTCAGAGACAAAATTCCCTTGCTTAACAAGCTCAACTCTTTTGTGAATTGATTAAATTGCCTACTGGGATCCCAAAGAAGTGTGTCTGAATATGAGTCAGATGGATGTCCAAGGTATTTTATATTCCACTGTCATCTAGAAGTAAGGTAATAAACATAGCTGTTGGACTGATGGATTTCTAAATGAATAAATCCTTTTGATAGCAAAGATCAAGAACAATGTTGGGAGGTAAAATCAGATCCAGCTTTCCCTCTGGGAAAGAACCCAAAGTATAAAGATGACCGTAGCCCTAAGCTAAATTATTTGATCAGTTTGATCTCCCTCTCAATTCCAGAAAAGATATTGAAGTGAATTCCTGGCTTCCTCAAAGATTTTCTGTGGAATGGTAAAAGTAAACCCAGCACTAAAATCCAACACTATTTCTTGATAGATTACTGGTTTAAATTAGTTGTTTTTAATATATAGCAATGGTTTCACTGGGAAACAGCCTACAGATGTGAGTCATACATAGTAACTCTTTTGAAGCAACCTTTGGAACATATATTCATTGCTTCCTAGGATACTTTCACATTTTCCCTAAGATACGCAAAATTCTGTTAACCAGAACAAATAGATGTCATGGTTATAAACATCCAGAACCGTATAGTTTGAATCTTTATCTCCCAAACTCCATTCTTTCTCAAGATTAGGAGAGCTTGGTGGATTTCCTATAATCATGTGGGCCACAATATTCACCTCCTAATGGGAAAAAAATAAAATAAATCAAATCATTATCCCTTAATATAACAGGGAGTATAAAGATGTCTGTAATTCAGCTAGGATTATGCTAGATTCTAATAGCAACAATAGTTTCTTGACTCTTCTTTGAAGCATAGTATGATTTTGATGGCTTTTAGCAATTAAGGCTTCTTGAACTTTGTTTACACAGCTAACTTTCTTACATACTAGTGTTTTGGGATTCCCATTCAATTTGATTAAACAATAGATTTCAAAGACATATTATTTTCTGAATAAAATGATAATCTATCTGATTTTCCTGACTATGAGATTGTTATTAATCATCATTATCTGGAAAATCATGCTTAGTTATTTGGGGCCAGCTAACTACCTGTTTAAAACAACCAAATAAGTGTAAGTGAGCAAGATGGGAATTTGCCCCCTGTGATGGGCATAAATTAACTTGTTTAATGGAAACTGAGGAAAGTTACTCTTTATGCAACAATTATTCCAATAAACTGTATTATCCAAGAGCTTTCCTATTCCAACCTGATGTTCTAACATTCTCTGATACATAAGGAAAAGAAATTCAAATGAAACTGTAAAGCTTTATTGCTGTAAAAGGGTTTGAATCATTAATATTTTACATAGATTTTCAATGTTTTTCCACGTTATATATTTGTACTAGTAAAAACTCCTAGAGAAGTGTTAATGAAACATACTTTCTTGGGCATTAAATGGTTGGGTATGACGCTGTTTTAAGTGACTGTATATTATAAAAAGCTCTGTAGTAGAATTAATGTTATAAAATTGACAGAATATTATAACACTATGGAATAAGATAAATTATAACCTTTCCATTTCCCCCTAATGCAGTGGTAGAAATGATGGGGTTAGGGTTATTGGTGGCATCATATCTTTCAGTTGGTCCATAAGCCTGTGGCCCATGCATAAAATAGTCTGTGCTCCACTTTCATTTATAACCTGGTTGATTATAGTTGTTTAATGTTTTAAAAATTAGAAGAGATATGTTTAAAGTGTGATTCTATTCTGAAAAGTGCCTGTGTAAAAATAGAACCTACTTTCTCAGCAGGTCCACTTCCCCATGTATTTTCAAGAGTCATATATAACACACACACAAAAAGCCACTTTTACTATATTTTACCTCTATTAGTATTGCAGGGCCAAAAAAGCTGTAGGAAAATAAAGGATATTATCTTCTTGCTCATGTTACACCCCTGCAAACCTATGGGCCAGATCCTTGGCTCATGTTAATCGGGATCTGGCTCCGTGATCTTACATGGTTGTAATTGAAGGCAGAATCTGACCAGTGGAGCCAGAAAGGACAGTTTGATTTGCACTCCTGAGTTTAGGTTCCTAGGATGGCAGTTAGGAAATGGATCATTTTACTTGTAAATAGAACAAATTTGAGAGACAATAAACATAGAACTCAACTATTTTCTGAAATTCACTTTTCAAAGTAGACCCTCTTTTAAATAGTTTGACTCTCTGTTTCAATACTCTGTGTGAGTGCAATTCAGCCTGCCCCTTTCTGTAGGAATGAAGTCCATCACCTGCTCACTTTCCCAGTGTGTAATCTGTTTTGAAAACATCAGACTACAATCTTCACATGCAGAAACTAGCAGAGTGCCTCAGTTGAGTAATTTATATAAAAAAAATTGTGTGCATTAAACAGTCCCTTGTCAATCATTTGTTAGCAACAAAATCATAATGTTTCCTTAAAAATGGTGACAGTTGTGAATTGTTGTTTTAAAATTTATCCAAAAGTACAGTTAGACAGAAGAGGGTAACAGCCTAACATATTATAGCAAATAAGGTTAAACAACTTGCTTTTAAACAGAAACTCTATTCTCATGTACTTTGAGAAATGTATTTTTTGTCTTAAATTGAATGTGTTGCTCTGGATGATACCGGGGTTCTGTTAGTCCACAGATTAAGTAAAGTACAGCAAGTGCGGTACCCCATTAGATACACTGCAAAAAGAGAAAGAGTGGGTAGCCTTGCTCATCTGCCTCAACCACTCTAATACTTTTAGGGGAGAGACGGTAGTTCATTTCCATACCCTTTAAATCCTTGCCACGTGTGTCTCAGGAAACTCTGGTGTTCCAGAGGGCACTGGAACATGTGAAGTTTTATGAGGATTTTCTGGCCCAGATATATGCATAATAGCTCACTGAAGTGAGGCCATGTGAGGTCTCTACTGGGAGCCAATAGCCCATTTGTTGTCATAATCAATGCAAAATATATGCATGGATAGTACTAGGTGAGTTATGTGTCTATATTGAGAATTATGTTCTTAAGGCAGGTAACCAAGAGGTGAAATATTTTAGATAGGTTCCTTTCGAGAAGGAAGTAATGGATGCTTATCTCTTCTGTCTAGTCATTTGTGAAGTGGGTATTGTTTCAGTCTCACAATGGATGCCCGTTTGCATACGGAGCCAAATGTTAATCAACAGATTGTGAAATCTTCAGGATTGTTTATTTTCAGAAATAAAAAGATGCCCTCCTGCTGTTTATTTCTGACTAAGGCAATGGATTCTTAGGGTGTATCTAAGGGTACAGAAGTACTGAGAAGACAGGAAATAGAGCATTTGTCTTAGGAACAGAGGGTCCTAGCCAAGCCTAGCTGTAAAGTGCTGGAAGAATTTTGGGTGAACGTTACACTATAAGACATGGAAGTGTCTAGTTAAGTAAGTCTAGGTTATAGAGATGTGTGTTATGATTTTTTATATGTAAATATTTGTTTCCAGTATTTCTGCTTGCTACCACTTGAAACTCTATACTTCATAAAATAAATTACTTGTTTTTTTATTATAAACATGGTATGTGCTATGTGTTAAGCAGATCAGCTGGGACACACTGTTTCTTTGGAAGCTATGTGTGTAAATGTGGCAGGCCAAGTGTTCAGTGGAACAGAAATGAGCTATTCCAGGGAGTCTCATAGGACTCGGGGGTTGGACTGTGCCTGTCAATAACTGAAAGAGAAAGAGCCAGGCTTCCATAGGTCTAGAAGAGAGTACTTCTGTTGCCCATTGCCAATTGAGTTGGGGAACTGACTCACAGCAAACATCGGGGCTGGTCCTAGACCAAATGGCACCCCTGGCAAGGAGCATCTTTGGCCCCTACCCCCACCCTTTTTTAAGCTTTTGAATATCTAATTTTTTATTGCATTTGTAGTTCATTTCACAACTTTTTCCATAGAATTCTTGACTCATCCTGTGCACAGGAGAGACCTGTCTAGGGATGAGCTAGGGCTGTGTAGTGAAGAAGGATGTTGCCTGTAGGATCCCTCCATATGTTGCCAGGTCCTATAGACAGCAGCCTCATTCACTATACAACCCTGATTATCTGAGCATCATTCGTTCTGTGCACTGAATGAAAAAAAAGGGAGAAACTGTGGAGAAACTAGGATAAGAGTATGTAATTACAGTCTATATCATAATTCATACACATTAAGAGACCAAATTAAGTTTGCATGATAACCTTCTGCCATTTTCTAACTTTTCAGTGTTTAACTTTGCAACCTTAACATTCTTTTAACATTGGCTATCACATTTGAAAAACTAAGCCCTCACCCTGCCTCCTGCCCTTGCTGCTCCCTTTTGCTTCCATCTATTCCTTCCCCACAAAGGTTTAAGTTTTCTATAATTATAGCCATTAAAAGCAGAATCTTATAAAGTGTTAGGCAACTTTAACTTTAGTTGTAGCTACAAGCTCTGCCTGTTATTTGTCTCCTTCCACATGTCAAAATTGCCAGAAATGGTTGCCAAGGTACTTTGGCACAAAATTTCAGATGAACACAATTTTGAAAGCATAAATTTTCCAAGTACAAACCGATTCTATATGCCAATCTGCAAAAATCTGGGGGCTCTTGAAATCTGGTAGAAAGCTAAACTTCTAGGACTTGAAAAAAAATTCTAAATTAATTGGCAAAATCATTCCCATAAATTTCACAAATGATTTTTACCAGTTTAGTCCAGCCATAATAATAATTGTAATATATATTATAAAATGCCTATGCAGAATGTATTGGTGATATCATTACAGTGAACTTGTCTACAACACAAAAACTACCATCACAGATAGCATCTTTGTTGTAATTTCAATGGACACATTTCCCAGAAATACTCAGGATTGTGAGGCACCTTAGCACGAGGAAATCCCTGTTTCTGCCTTCCAGGCCCAGATTTAGGGGCAGGTGACTCAGACAACTGGCATTTCTTAACATTTGAGGGCTTAACTTTGCAACCTTGATATTCTAAAGAGCTTTTTATACGTAGCAATACAATGTATTTTCATCGGGTCAGTTAGGGACCCAGCTGGTTAGGGATGCTTACGCTCTGGTGCCACCTCCGGGCCTGAGGATCAGAGTAGGCTCTCCATATTTGGAAAAACAAAGAAAATAGCCAAGAAAGAAACACACTTAGTGGTCTAGCTTGAGCTGAAGCACCAGCACTTTAGTAGACACCTGAAGGGCATGACTTTGTTTTACATCTGTCCTCTGAGTGGGAGCAGAGGATGGGCCAAATGAAAGCGGTCTCTTGACATTGTGGGACAGCTTTCATCTGACAGATCTTTGGTAGTGTGGACTGTAAACTGTGACCTGGATAGGTTTTTCTGTGCAGTCAAAGAGTGGCATCTGCCCCAGTTACACTTGGGGATAGAGTTAATCCACACCAATACCTCCTTTTCTGTTTTGCCACTAGTTGCCTTCCACTTCTAGCCCAACTGCTGCCCCTTCTTGCTTTTTTATTCTCTTGCTTCTGCCCCAATCTGTGGGTCATAGCAGGCTGCCACAAGAGAAGCCAGTGAGGAGGATGGGTAACTTTAAATTAGAATCATAGGTAACAGGAGGAAAGAAATACATTTGTAAACTGAGGCTATGATGTTTGTGATGGTTGTTGTATGGCATCGTATTTCCCCCCCAAGATGCCACAATCTATGGCATTCCAAAGCATTACTGACTCTTCATTATTTGAAATAAGTTTAACAAAAGGCAACCCTTGAATTAAAATAGCCAACACCTGAGCATTGTAAAGAAAATCTTATCCTGATGATTGGGAACCTCAAAAATGTAGAGACTGGCTGCTTAGCTCAACCCTGCAGGCCATACTGAGAACTCTACTAGGCTATGCATAGATCTTCCTGTTACAACTCAGTCATCTCTCTGCTATGCTTAGTGGATGTCTCTTGGAGGAAGGGAATGACGAGGACCCTAGAATCCACTCTTTGCTTCTGCTGCTGCTACCAATTGTGTGTGGAGAACGTGAGATTCCACCACTTCCTTTGAGAAAAGAAGCCAGAATGTCTTCTGCTAACCATTTGGGTAGGCATAGGCAATGAAGAAAAAAGAAACTGTATTATTGAATTCATGTGCCTCAACACAACCAACCAACAGTTCAAAATTTAAAAAGTAATTTTAATGTTTATTAAAAATTTGAACTGTCAACCCAGACAAATAATCTTCACACAAAAGTTTGAAGAAAACAGTGGAAACTGATTAAATGACTCCAATTTTGCAAACGTTGTGAGACCTCCTAACTAAGCAAATTCCACAACAACAAAATGATGTTCTATAAATCTTTTGGCCAGCCCTAGTCACTATGAAACTGAGTCAGATTGAAACCGGTGACCTAGAGGTCATCAATGACCGCTGACACCATCCAGTTTCATTCTTCTTTCCTTCTGTAGCTCTTTTTTAAATCTCAACATAAAATAGGAAAATGTTTTTATTAAAAAAAAAAGTTAAAATAATATTAGGATAATAACTTAATGCCTGTCCAAAATCACATGCAGAGTGTAACACCTAGGCACACAGGTTCATTAAAGATGGAGTCCCAGCTTCAATTCAGAATTCTCTGGCTTTTGTCATTTTTATGTTATTTTAACATTTTTATTGTGTGTGAATAATGGAGTACACATTGAGGTTCAATAGGTGCAATACTGTTAAATGTACTTCTTGGTAGATTTAAAAATGAGGGATTTATTTTGTCATTCATAAAGTTGTAATACAGTCTGGAGAAACTATTTGTTAAAAGATAGCATCTACTTAACCTGCTTATTTATTTCTTGTAGTAGAAGGTTAGATCTACAATAAATACACGAGGAAATAAGTAGATAGGGGAATTTATCTTAGAAATAAGATCCTTGTCACACTTTTGAAATGTGAAATGCATGAAGGCCTGTCACAGAGATACACAGTCATGATATTTTTTTTTACTGTGCATTTGGAAGTATTTAGTTATATTTGTCATTCGCTAGTGCCACTAAGCAATGATTAAGTTATATAGTAATTTGAAAGTCTTTTTACAGGTCAGCATATATATTTGGATTGGGACACTTAGTGGGACTGTTCTCGCAAACTTATGAAAATGGTTTTATCAACAAATTTAGTAATTGTTTTTTATAAATGACTTCCTAAAAATTTCCAAAGGAAGAGCTCATGCAATAAATAAATTTGTTAGTCTTTAAAAGTGCCAGAGGACTCTTTGTTTGTTTTCCTAAAAATTACTTTTAAAAGAACCCTTTTAGTTAGATTATGTTATGCAAATTCTATTAATTGTTAATGTTTGCACAGTACTTTGAAGGTGAAAAGTGGTATGTAATACTAAGAACAGTTTTATTAAACTAAAAATAGATTGATTTTTCTCACAGTGTGACTATTATGGCATTCTCATGTACCCTGCTTAATAGGCTTGTTCAGACTTGCCAGAACCAATGTCTCTTTGGTAGCTGTAACCTGTAAAGTAAATCACCAAAAACACAAACAGAGAGAAAAAACGCTCTTGGCTGACAGAAAATTTATTTCAGCCTGAGCCTAGGTTGCTGGAAATGGTGAGATTTTCACTAGATCACATCACTGACTTTTTACAAAAATGCCTGATTTTACCACTTAAAAATTCACAAAATCTAGCTCAGCTGCATAAAATTCACAAAACCAGTTCTCTGCAATCCTGATAGGTAAGGGAGGTGAAATCCATGCTCCCAGTATAGAGCTGACATAGTAGAATAGTGATAACAGCTTCTTTGTCATTGTTTGCACAAGGTGATGAGATCACGTGAGTTGTGTAAATGGAAATTTCACGTCTCTCAGAGAATTCCATGTCCTGTCCCTAGTGCTCTTCATACTTGCCTATGTGGAGACGGCAGAAAGGCCTTTCTACAGCACGAAATAGAAGTGCAGTTAACCTCGTGTAGCTGAAGATCCTTACAGCCTTGTTCCCCAACATGGAAAGCTTTGTCCCCCAGTATGGGTAAATTTTGCCCTGGGGGGGCAGCGGGATTGAGAGAGAGAGAGAGAGGAATTTCACATAACATGAGTAGCAGTGGACTGTATTACCAGTGTGATGATAAGAATTTCCTTGGATGGTATGTTCCCTTGGAGTTTTATGGTTAAACCAATAGTACTATGTTTTTGTGTGCGCTTGTATGCAGTCCTGGACATAGAGGGTGAAATAATGATACTTCTATGAAAGGTTCCTAATATTTTACTTTATGAACATTCACTTGTACAGACACTTAGACTTAAGTTTTTTGGAACATTACCGTGAGTATAGCTCTACACATTTCCTTGTCTTTGTTTGTATGCAGACCATTTTTTCCCAGCAGGAAACATTCTGTGAAACATGAAGAATGCGAAACATTTCACGGGATTTATTAATAAAAGATTATCTCTGGGCTGTATCTCTTTGTTAATTTTTAAAAAATTGTCAGCATAAAAATTCACATTGTATTGAAGATAGCGTGACACAATTTGGGGCTGATAGAACAAATTGAAAAAGGGGGAAAGGTCTTTATTCAGTATATTATATTCAATCTGAAAATAGTATACCAGATATTCAAACTGTAGTATCTGCTACTGCGACGAATTGAGACAATAGTGGGCATACATATGAAACATGATTTCCTAAAATGGAGGATTACTGCACATGCTATTGCAAAATTATCTTGTATAGTGAACTGTTCAGATCATCTTACTCAGATGAATGATTTTTATTTATTTATTTTGTGTGGCAGACTTTTTATGTTTCCTGTGGTAATACTGAGGAAGAGAATACATTATCAGAAAAACACTTACTTGAATTTTTGTAGCCATTTCTAAAGACAGCATTTTCGTTTGGAAGCAGTTTTTGTTTATTATAGTAACAATGTTATTACAAGTTGTATTTCAACCCTGCACTGCAGCAGTGGCATGGCATAGAGCAGTGTGATTGTCTGAGTAGTTTAGTATGGATAGCTTTTCATTTCGCCTTTGCTCTGACAGCCTATGCCCTGGATAAGTGGTGGAGGCCTGTACAGGTGAAATCTATTCTCACATTTGCCTCAGGGGTGACTGGACTGTAACAGAATTTTTCAAACCCGTTGGGCCCAACCGCAAAGCAGAGAATAAATGGCTGAAGTGCCAGGCGTCGACAGAAAAATCAATGCCTGGTTATACAGACATGACAGCACGGGTCTGCAATTCTCTTCACGAAACTCTGTACATTTACCACACTTCAAGTTAAAAACATGCTTCTTTTCTTGCTTTGTGCGTGTGTGCATCATTTCAATTTTTTTCTCTCTTGTCTACATAGGAAATTTACATGTCACTTATGTGACAGAAGTTTCACAGAGAAGTGGGCACTGAACAACCATATGAAACTGCACACAGGAGAAAAGCCATTTAAGTGTAACTGGCCTACATGCCATTATTCTTTCCTCACAGCATCTGCAATGAAAGACCACTATCGGACTCATACAGGTTTGGAATTTGTATTTTCTCTGGGGTGACAGGAAGGAGGACACACAAGGTTTGGATGGAGGAGTGAGAAATATAATGATTATTCCCATGCTGCTCAATAAAATGATTTCATGATCAAAGGATTCCTACTTAAAGTTGCAGTACTTATTCTTTATCAGATGTAGTAGGATCATGAGCATCTCAAAAACAAAACATAATGTTTTGAAACCCATGTTTTTGTTCCGTGGAACTGTCTGGGAGCGATCATTCAGACTTCTTTTTAACTTAATTCCATCATGACGTAAGCCACACATGAGGAAACATGTCTTCTTAACATTGCTTAGGGTGGTTTTTTCGTTGTTTGAGTAGATGATGGACCATTGATGGTTACAAGTTGCTAAAATTTACATTCAAATTTTTTAAAATAAAGGTTGGTATGTTAAATACAAGTGTACCCCAGACTCCAAAATCTGAAATTCATATATTGGAATTTTTCTCTCCTGAAAGCTTTCTCGATGTGTGGTCTTTATAAAAATATAAATCTTCAAGTATAATTTTCTCTGAAATATAATATGATGGGATTTCTTTTTTTTTTTAAAAATTGCATAACTACAACAAACATTTTCAAATTCATGCAGATATCTGTGACTGGTCAAATGAACATTTTTGTAAAATATACACTAAATTATAATTGATTTAAGTTACAAAGAACTCAGTTAATCTCACATGAGGGAAACAGGATTGGTTTGAAGTTAAAAAATAAAATTTAAACTACGAAAAGTGCAGACTCTAGAAAACAACTGCCTTTGAAATATGTAGACGCTTAAAAATATCATTCAGTGCTAATAACTGTAGTAAAGAGCCTTTTTCATAAAAGCAAACGTGATATTAGTTTTAGAAGAAATGTGGAATACAGATTCTGAAGTACTATCATACTTAATAATCTTATGGTATATAAGGAAATGCTACATAGCTGATTTTGTATTATCTGAGCCCTTTTAGGAACTTAGGTATGTGTATCGTTTCATAAAGACAGAAAATGGGTTTAAAACAATGTGTGTTACATTTACCGTTTGATGGTAATTTCCATAGAAAGATCAAACATAATGATTTTATTTGAAATAATATTTAATATTCCTGAACCTATTTCCTCTAATGTTCTAAAAAACCTGCACTATTGCTAGAAGTTATAGGTTAAAAGTTCTTCCAAAGCAGTTTGTGGGAAGCCTAGGCCTCCTTAGCTCTTTGACAAGGGTGTTGACGATTTAAGGTCTCCAGCCTGCCCTGAGAGATCACTTATATCGAACAGCAGATGAAAAGCCAGTGCAGATGTAATTTATCGTCGGCGTTTCCTTCTAAAGAATAATTGTGGAGACTTGGCTAGATCAATAATATGGATTTTTGTTGTTAGGTCTTGTAGTCTGCACCATAATGAGAGATAGGGGACAGTGGCTGTTTTCTAATAGAAAATAAAGGATTGGTTTCCGTGTCTTTCTACATTTGAATGCAAAATGGCACACTTGAAACTAATTCAAGTTGTAAAGAAAAGAACCATTTTCCATTACATTCCTGCTATCATATAAACATGGCATGTTAGCTCAACCCCTGCACAACAAATGAACTATTACCTTAAGATTTTCCTGAAAGTTTAAAGGTTGCAAACGCCAAATAATAATAATAATAATAATAATAATAATAATTAATAATAATAATTAATAATAAATAAAATTGTTAAACATATCCATATTTCAGCACCAAAAAAGAAAAGAAAAGAAAAATATTTCTAGATTTTGGAGAATTCAATAAACATCAAACTGGAAGGGGAGATGTGAAATTCTGTACAATAGAGACTAGTGGATTAGAAATGGAGTTGTGTGTGTGTTTATATTTATCACATATACATATTCTCACAGAAAGTATAGCTCTACACCTTTTTCCTGTAGTTGAAAAAGCAGGGGGAAAATCCTCCCATCTTTACCTAGTATTTTCAGCTATAAACTCCCATTGACTTTAATAGGACTTTAGCCTAAACTGGAAGTGCAGGATTTGACTCCAAATGAGAATGAAGAATAGAGATGATCAAACATATAGTGTGTATTAATCTGCATATTATTTAATTATTCCTTGATTTTTAATATCTTGTATCAGTGTTTCAAAAAAAAAAAATTTTAAAACAGCAAAATATAAAACACACACTAAATTTTTAAGCCTGCAAGGGTACTACAGGTGTTCTGAATCCTTATTAACATACAAAGCTGGTGGCCACTCTCAAGTCTGGTCAGAGATGTTAAACACAACATGAGCTAATTTATGACTATATATAGGTGATGAACAATTTCCTAGTAGGCATGGAACAGCATTTAACTTTAAAGTGTGAATTTTATGCTAGGGTGGTGGATATTGTAGCTAGTTGTAAAGATTTATATTTAAAATGGATTAATTAATTAAATTAATATTTAATTAATTATAATTAGGCTTTCTTCTTTATAGCCCTTCTACTCCCTTCCTTTGATACTCTGATGAACTCAAGTGCTAGAGAAAAGATAATGACACCAAAAAGCAAGCAAAAAGAGCAGAGAGATTATAGAGGGAAATTTCTTTTGTAAAAAAATCAATATATTAATCACTAGTTAATATTAATGAGTAACATTTTAAGCTAGAATTCCGATTTTGGTTCTATAATTCTACAATTTTGCTCTTTTAAATTTTGCCTCTTAGAAATATATTCACTACAAGAGGAAATGAGGGGATGTTTTTAATTACTACTGTTTTTCTGTCTCTTGTAGTGGTTTTTCTTTTTTTGTTTGTTTTTTAATTCATTTACAATTACTAGAGCTAGTTCTTGCATTCAGTTACCAAAAGGCATTCTGTATGTATTGCATGAGGAGCCTAATTTTCAAAAGTGGATCCTAAAGCTGCAAGTCTAAATATGTGTGTGAAATATTGCTGCTTATGTTTTTGTGTGCCATAATATATAGATTTGTCTGTGCAAGCTGCATTTTAGACACTTAAGTACCATCTCCAGGTCAGTCAGTGTTTTTGTGCACATACTGTAGTGTTAAGTTCAAGGCCGTTTTTGAAATTTAGCCCAAATTAGTCTGAGAGCTTGATAAATTTCTCCAGGTTGAAGACACAGATATCTTAGACCAGGTATATTTATCTAGAGAATGAGGAAAAGGAGAGTGCTGCCATGGTGGAATCATCCACAGGACTGATGAGAGTAGAGGACAGGTGGGATAATTGTACTGGGGGCCTGAGCTCAGGGAGTTCCCCAAAATCTCTGTAATATCTGTGTAAAGACAGTGAATGTTTTGCACAGGTACTAATGTAGATAGTTACCAGGGGGAAAAGGGCCAGAGAAGCAGCCTGGAAGGTCTGATTCCTCAGGACTAAGCACACTTCTCTGAATGTTGTGGTTCTCAGGCAATTGGGAGACAGCGCCCCCCTGTCATATTTTGAGGAACCTAAATCCCCTTACTGCTTTTCCTGAGGATCCCATGTTGCATCTGACGAAGTGGGTTGGAGCTCACGAAAGCTCATGCCTGAAGAAATTTGTTAGTCTTTAAGGTGCCACAGGACTCTCGTTTTTTACTGGTGAAGAGAGAATTTTAAGGAAACTCTGTTAGATTCCCCACATGTAGAGGTCCTGACTCTTCTAATAGCGTCTCCTTGTTATTTTGTGAGTGGGTACAATTTGGCTTCAAATTAGTAAAGTGATTCATTTGTTTTTAAAGCTATTTTATAATTTCACTGGATCTGTCCAAGGTGAACATTATTATTTCATCATGCCCCTCCCAATGGCTCTTATGGGATGAAATTGCCTAGTATGCTAGTACTTAGCATGTAAAAATGCTACTGTGAAATGATAGATTGTATCTATAGACAATGGGGCAAAATTTTAGCTGGAATAAAAATACTAAAAAATAGGAGCATTTACATACTTTTAACAAGTAGGGAGCCTGCCAAATCTCTCTCTAATTGTTCCGGAGGTTTGGAATGAAGAAATATCATTAAAGATGAACAATATGAGTTCTAATGCAATTTCTGGAGTAATCCCCAGACTTGTTTTCTTTATGTCATGAAAGTTTTAGAAACATAAACAGTTTTGAATTTCCACTCGTACTGAATACTTTATTATTTATTATTTATTATTGCCTGGGACCTTTAATATATTCAAGACAATAATTTAATTCATTTTGTTAAATGTAGGGTTGCTAAAGAATAGCATGATCAAGTCGGTTAAAATTTCTCTCTATCCATAATTTGTTAGTAAATTCAATGTATTTTATTTAAGCAGAATCATATATACAGTATATTAACTTTTCCAGGCAATCTTTACTCAGCACAGAAAGGCCAGATGTATGGGAATTGTAAAAAATCAGGATATGCATAAAAACTGTTCAAGTGCATAAAGCAGCCCCATCTGGAAGACATCTAACAGAAATGAAGTTGTACAAAACCATTCCATTGATAATAAAGCTAATTTTTATGGGTCTGACAAGTATGTAATTATGTTCAGTGGTGCTTTTCAGATTTTATCACAGTCAATAAACCGCAGTGGTAATTTCATTCCCATTTGACATATTTACATGGAAACATTTGATTGGAGGAATTAGTAACCCTGAAAGCCTTGATAGATATGTTTTAATGATCTGTGACCTCCGCAGTCCCTCATCTGTTTATTGTTGCAACAGGCGAGAAGTCGTTCCTGTGTGACCTTTGTGGCTTTGCTGGCGGGACACGTCATGCCCTCACTAAGCATCGGAGGCAGCACACAGGTCAGTAAAGCTGTCTTTGCCCTTTGGCATATTCTCTATAGAAGGGAATATCATCCAGACTGGGGAATAAAGCAAGTCAAATAGCACATTACAGCACAAATAATATATTGGCTCAGTTTGCTTTCCCTTTTTCATTTTAGTAAAATCTGTACGCCCAGCCTGTATATCAAGTGCTGTTAGCTATGAGTTTGAATAATCTTCATTTTAACTGGAAAGCAAGATTAAATTGTAATGATCAGGTGTCTTTTTTTAAATTAATGCTAAGTACACTAATGACTTTTTTTTTAAGGCCCAAATAGATTACACATTGCCTGGAGCTTTTGCAAGAATTTGCCTGAGGGTCTCTGGGTGAAAATCAGAGATCATATTCAGATGAATCAATTATTTTGGACTCAGTCATAGTTCAAAGTCAGTGTTGTTTCAGATGCCCTTTTGCAATTTTAAGATGGCTTGTAATTAAAAGATGCAACTTAAAGAGAGACCATATGGCTTGCATGTAAAGCAGGATCTCTCTTTCAAAACTGGTAAAGCTTTCATACCACCTGGTTATAAAAATTTAATATCAGATAAAAATTAAATTGGGTCTGTGCTTCAGAAGACTTGAAAAAAGTATAAGTATTAAACATTTATTAATTCATTTTACTTTAATTGTGCTTTTTAGTATTTCATTGTAAGCGTTTGAATATTTGAGTAGGTTTTGTTCAAACAGATGCAGAAGCACCACTGTAATTTTTATATTAGTGGGTAGTGTGAAGATAGTACAATATCATCAAGAATAATAGCATGTGGTTAAGTCACTGTTGTCAAATGTACACTGGGCAGAAATTGCTAACAAGTTTACGATTCTAATTGTTTTGTTGTGAATTTTCCATGGATTTTGTATTGTTGAGCTTTGTATAGGCCAATTCAGGGCATCCATCATTTTAGAATAGAATTTCCTTCATAGCACTTATTCTGCTTTTCGTGAGGATCCCAAAGCCATATGCTCTTAGCCATGATGTCAGATTATTCAATCAAGCCTGTTTGGAAGGAAGTCTAACGTTCATAGAAGGGTGGGGTTTCAGACATTTACTGCCAACATTATGAAGTAAATTTGTTACAAGGATAAATATACAAGGCCAAATTTTCCCTGAGTCAGAACTATTCATTTTTACTGAAGTCAATGGGATTGTCATTTCTGGAAATTAACTTCTGTAGTAGCAAAAAATTGACATCTGTGAGAGGTACTGCCTCATTCCCTTCCCTCTTACCTTAAATACATAAACACCCTATGGTATTTAAGATGATGAATTTAGAAAAATTTGCTCTGTATTCTATCGGTGTCACTGCTTTTAAATTATATCAGGAGCAATAGTAACTTCTGTCATTAAGGCCCCGTGCTTCCATTTGAACTCCTGATTTTCAGTTCCTGATAACTTTCTAAAATGTTCTCTGATTGGGTTGGAATTTACCAAGCCTGACCTCGTCTTCAGCATATATATAATGTGAGAGCAGAAATGATTCGGTAATTTTAGAAGAGGAAAGCTGATGAAAACTGCACTCCCGTCTTTAACCGTACCCCATGCATGAATGCAGATACTGTTTCTCAAATACCACAAGATATTATACATAGTTTTTGCAACCTTAGTTACACCCAGGGCTTTTTTGTGATGGCATTCGGGGGTGCTGAGTACTAGCACCTTTTTTCACAGTGATGTGATCCTGGTTTCTGCTGCTGGCGCTGGCAGCTCTAGGTCCCTGGCCGAGTACCAGCACCTTTTCTTTTACAAAAAAGCATTGTTTACAATTATGTAGTTTCTTGCAGTGTCGAGTAATGCTCTGTGTTTGCTGCACAGAGTTCATTAAATTACGTAAAATGTGCAAAAGTACGTCAGTGATAGACAGGGCTCTTTTTGAGCCGGTACGCACTGCTACAGTGTACCGGCACCTATTTTTCCCTGGCCAGCCCCACTGCCCACCTGGGGACCGGGATCAGCAGAGGAAAGGAGCAGATCTCCTTTCCCCTGCTGACCCCAGCCCCCAGCTGGCCAGCGAAGCTGAGAGCAGTGTGCTCCCGGCTTGTCCAACCTGTGGCCGCAGGCCAGAATCCGGCCCACCAGGGGCTGGAATCTGGCCCCCGGACATCTGGGAGTTGCAGCCAGATTGGAGCTTTCTCAAATCTGTCGCCCTGAGCATGCTCAGATATGTGGCTCAGAGTGGGAGCAGCCTGGCCAGGAGCGACTCTGACCACCCCTGCAGCTCTGGCCAGGTAAGGAGGGAGGGGGCCGGGGGGGTTGAGGAGTGGCAGGGAGGGGAGAGGGAGGGAGGGAGGGGGCTGGGGAGGTGAGAGGAGAGGAGCAGGGAGTCAGCAGGCAGGCGGGGAAGAGGCTGGGGGGTTGGGGAGCCAGCGGGCGGGCGGGAAGGGACGGGGTGGCGAGATGAGTGGGGAGAAAGCAGGTGGGTGGGGAGGGGACGTGGGGGGCCGAGAGGAGCAGGGAAAGGGCCCAGAGAGTCGGGTAGCTGGCAGGCAGGGAGGATCGGGGGGGGGAGGGAGGGCCGGGAGCTGACTGATAGAAAAGGCCAAGCCTGGGAAGGCTTTTGGGGGCCAGTGGTGGTGGAGATGGGAGTTTGAAGAGGCCCCAGGGGGTGGCAGTGATGGAGGGTCCCCACATCCCCACCCACCCGCCCCCGGACCGCTCCTGCCAGCATACTGGCACTTTTTTTTTTTTAGGGAAAAAAGCACTGGTGATGGAGCTGCCACATAGACCACTTACAAACCATCTACACAACTATATTTACCTTCGTAGCTGGCTGCCTCAATTCTTCATTATGCATTTCTGCCTTAAGGTTGAAAAAAAAAGCATAGTATCTGGGTGCTGATAAAATTGATATGCATAGGAATGTTTCAAATTCCTAACTTAATGAAGATATATATAACCATTGTCGTATTGAAATTGTTGTATATAAAAACTAATAGAATTTTTTACACATTTTACTCATATATTTACTCATATATTTTATCCAGAGCTACAGGAAAAAAAAGTATGTTACTATATTATTGTTTTGAGAAATAGTTATGATCAAGTGACTAAAAACAGTGGACCAAACCTTCAGGAATTGTAAATTGATATAGCTCTCTTGAAGTCAATGAATAAAGTTTGTCAATGGAGTTGCATCAGTTTAAGCCAGTTGAGGTTCTGTTTACATATAAGAAGGTGCTAGCTCTGTGAATGCAACATAAACTTTTTAATTTACTGAGTTTTTAAGTACTTAACCATATAACCATAACCTTCTCTTAAGTTATTTGTAATAGATTTATTACATAATAATGGATAAACACATTAGCCAAATTTTCTAACCATGGTCATCTAAAACAAGGGGGCTAAATACATATATCCTGATTTTCAGATATCTTGACCATTAGCAGCTTTCAGTGACTTCAGGGAGAGTTATAGGTGCTCAACTTCTTTGAAATTCAGGTCATTTTTATTAAGCGCCCTAATATATATTTAGATGCCTAAAGTTAGGTTGAAAATATTGGCCATTATAAACAGGTTTGGTCTCAGTGAAACACTTTTAGTGCAATATATTTGCTGGATGGCATCTGCCCTACTCATGCCACCCTTGTGGAGACTTCCTTGCTATGATCTCAGGCATTTGCAGGTTATAGATCATGAAGCTTGCATCCAGCAGGCATAAGTTTATATTTTATGTCAGGGCTTGAGGCTCGTTATTACTTTGCTATTAACTTTATACTATACAAGACAGTATCTCAGAGACAGAAGGATCTATCTTTTTGGCATTTATCTGCCTCTGTGGCACAAACAATCAGAGATGATTCTTTAGCAGAAAAATTATCTGTGTCTTCTATTTGTTTCAAAGAAAATGCCACAATACTCCTTTGTTGGTGTTCTTTTACTTATGCAATTTCCACAATATTTTTATCCAATGCACAGCTTTATTTCAGTGCTAAGCCACATGCACCACTGTTTGTATCAATATTTCTCTTGTACATCCCTGTTTGACACGGTTTTCTCTGCACACAGAATGCCTAAGCAAATTACAATAAGGTTTGAAAGGGATTGGAATCAAAAATGGTCTAAATGGCTTAAATAATTCTCTACTATAATACAAACCGACTCAGCAGGTGATACAAAACATCCACCTATCCAAGATTTAATTTAATCATCTGTCAGAGACCCTTGATTCAAGGGCAAAGGAGCAAATCCTCACACGTGGTTAAGGAGTCCTGACCACTTTAATAAGCTTCCTGTTCTCCCAGCTTCCAAACGTAAGGTGTATTGGTAGCCATGAGGAATGTTCAGAATGTCTGACAGATGTCTGACACAGAGGACTGTCTCTCGGACCCGAGTGTGCCTTACCACTTAGACCTTCAGTCTCTTGCTTCTGAGACTTCTCATTCTGTTTCTCCTCTTGGGAACAGAATTGTACCAGACGGTGCTACCAAGATAGAAAAATACCTGACTTGTATAAATGGTGCCATTTTCTTCACTGGCATTGTTTGCAGAGTAAAGTAGTACTTGACAGGAGTCTGGGATTCTGGACCTTTGTCCCTCACAGGGCAAAACATCTTCCTCAGAAATCAGTTTGGCAAACAGAGAGTGCTACCCATCACAGAATTGTTTGTATTTTTAAAATTGGAAAGAGAAGTGAATAAAAAAATGTAGATATAAGTGATAAATGCAGCTTTCCACTTTCATAAGCACGGTGCATTGCCAAACAGACCTGTTTGTTGTAAATAAGCTTAGTTCCACAGTACCATGTGGGTTAGCATGCCAGTTCTGAGAGAGGAATAATTTACTCAGTGGTATTATTTTCTTACTGAAGAAGGAGGCAACCTGTGATTTTCAGTCTATGGGGAAAAAAACTAACCCTTATTTAGTTAGAAATACACTGCTTTTGAATGTAGAATGGACTACTGATTTCACTGACCTTGACTGAATAAGGGGATGTCCTGCATTTTCCCAGTGGTCCACTAAGCTTTTCCTGTATTTCTACAATGGGTTAGCATAGGAAGAGCTATAATGTGTTTCATCAGCTACATAAAGACTATGACAACAGAGTCCTGTGGCACTTTTAAAGACTAACAGATTTATTTATCGCATGAGCTTTCGTGGGAGAAAATCCCACTTCGTCAGACGCTTTGAAGATAGGAAAGTTACAGAGTGGTAGGAAATTAAATGCAGGGGAGTGTATGACATAGCATCAGGTCAGGCTGTAACAGCAAATCAAAATAGGTGTTAGGATTCAAAACACTGGGGAACAGCACATAGAGGAGGGGGAGGTCAAATCACTTGTTGTAATGCGAGAAAAATCCATAGTCTCTGTTTAACCCCAAGACAACTGAGTCAAATTTGCATATAAGTTCGAGTTCTGCAGTCTTTCTTTGAAGCTGTGATTTGTTATTCATCTGTTTCAACACAGCTATTAACAAGTCGTCAAGGGAGTGAGCAGGGAGATTGAAGTGTTCCCCTACAGGTTTTGCAGTGTTGCAATTTCTGATGTCAGATTTGTGTCCATTGATTCTTTGGCGCAGAGACTGTCCTGTCTGTCCAATATATAAGGCAGAGGGGCATTTCCGGCACATGATGGCATAAATCACATTGGTGGATGAGCAGGTGAACGAACCCTTGATGGAGTAGGTGGCATGATTAGGCCCTGTGATGGTGTCATCAGTGTAGATATGAGGGCAAAGTTGGCAGCGTGGTCTGCTGCAGGGCTGTGTTCCTGCTTTAGTGTTTCTGCTCTGTGATCTGTAGTTGCTGGTAAGTATCCATCCCACCAGTTGTCATGGTATCCCCCGAGCCAATGCTGTTTATTCACATTTTGTGCAGGTGAGAGAATCTGTCCTGAAGGGAGACATAAAAGTGATACTGCAACTTTTAGTGACAGTCTGCATATAAAATTAGTTGAGTTCCATACAGTAATTTAAATGAACATGATCAAAGATGGATTTTTAAATGAACATGATCATAGATGGATTTTTATTAGAAATGTAAATGCAATAAATCTTGAATGAGAAATGTACTGCAAAAACTTGAGAAATTTAAACACAACCTACATTAACCTAACTGTAAGGGTCTGCATTAAACTTCTAATTTAAGGAAATTAAGATTTAAATTTTCAGTTGGCAGTTAAACTGAATCACTATATTTAAATATATTCAGCATGTTGTATATAATCCACCCTAGAAGAGCCTGGCCCAATGGAAGCAGGTTAAGGAAGAATCTGTTACTCTGGAAATTGCATGTCCATCTAAAGTACATCTGAGCATTGAAAGCACATCTAAGCATCTATGTACGTTGAAAGCACGTCTAAGCAAGTACATGTAAAATAAACAACAGATAAATGTGATTAGTAGAGCTTTAATTTCACAGACGGGATCCAGTGATAACATAACCATTAACCTTGGTTGATATATAGTCACAAGAACCCCTCACTGGAAATACAGCCTCTTAATTCAAAGATTTCCTTTCATCTTTCTAAAAAATGTGGTTCTAACTCACAGATTCATGAAGTGCATAGGTTATTGCTCATACTTTACATTCTCCTCTATGTTTCTGCCATTTGCCAGTTCTGCCCTTTCCTTCACCATTCCTGTTCCAATTCTCCACGGGCTCTGAAATGTTCAAACTTCCTCCCCTCTTTGCCGCTGGAGTCATTTTTCCTTGCTGTTCCAGTTATTCTTCATTCTGTGCCTGTAGAGTTGGTTCACCACTGCGGTGTCAAGTAGTTAAATCCTGTACCCTGCTGATTGTGAAGTTAAGTTTTTCCCCATGGGCTACAGTGCATTTAACATCACAAAATCTCCCCATGAAATCATACTCTGCAGACATTTTCTACATCATTGTCTCCTTAAAAACTCATGTGTGGCCAACCCAACAAGCTGAGGAAAAAATGAAAAAGGATCTGTTGGGGTAATCTCTATTACCTTAAATTACTTTCATAATTTGGGTAAAGTATGCCACAATAGTAGAGTAATGGAGGATGGTACGCTTATTGTTTATGATAGCTCCTAAACCTATGGCAGTGCCTAAGCAGTTTGTGTCTTTGTTCAAATGTTTTCATGAATTTTTGAAGATGGTGGCTTACACCTTTCACACAGATCAGTGTTCGTATGATCAGTTCTACTCGTTCATTCCAATCTTGTACTGCTCAAGACATTTATAGGTCAGTGTAATAAAGAAAGAAAATTTAATAATGTATGTGTTTTTATCCAGATGAGTGAGTCACTTTGTGTTTCTATTTCTCTTGTGAACTGCTCTTTGACTTTAATGTGCAATTACATTACTTGGCATTAAATTAAATGTATAATGTCGCCTCTTCCCCTACCTGAGCTAAAAAAAAGTTGAATTCTATGTAAAGTATAGCACAGTAACTCTTATGTTTTATTAAATGGTTATTAAGAAAAGTGGTGAGATTTGAAGGGGATATGTTATTTTTTCCTTTTCATTTAAGCCGATATTTTCAAGAAAATGTGGAACTTAATTACAGCAGACTTTCAGTGATAAATAATAGCTGAAATCCAGTTACATTTTCTCATACTATGGCCCATATTTTACAAGAAGGGTTGTCTCATAGACCATTTCATCTCCCATTCATGAACACACAAACCATGTGTCCCCACCACAATCACAGTTTGCAGTCATATAACATCTCTGAAAGGAATTATAGCAATTTCTCATCTGGGATGATTCTTGTTTCTTCAGTTCTTCTTACGTAGCCATGACCACCTACAAGAAGCAAATAGGCCATCACCGTTTCAAACTGTTATAGCAGGCCTTTGGGCTCTTCACAGTGAATAGCCTGATCATCTGTAGAAGCAGCTGGAAATTAGGAGGAGAAGCCAACAATATATGACTGGCAGACCATCGTTTGGGTTGTCTGCTTATTTCAAGCATGATAACTTGATAAATAGAACTTTAAAAATATATGGTATACAATATGTCATGTTTTAGGGCTCTGTTTGCACTACTGAGCACTCCACATGAGATATCTGTTAATGCTCTGCATGTTTTGTTAAAGACTCTTCCATAATCACATTCTAAAATGTTTAAACTTCATTCACATCAAAGCTGGATGAGCAGTACATATTCCCATAACAATAAGCACTGTATGTAGTCTGTACACACAAAAAAATAATTAGATTTTTGCATCTAGAATCATGCCATCACTACACACATTTATTATGATTGATATTGTATTATTTTAGTAATAATTAAAATCACTTATAGGGTATCAAATTTACAGTGAAGTTTGAGAGCAAAAAGGTATGCTCTATGTCCCGATGAGCTTACAAAAACACAAAGTATGAAGAACAACATATGTTTAGGAAAGGGAGCATTTGAACATTATTGGTGAACAAAAGATGATAGGAAGGATTTACAGATAGGTGAGAGGATACCTACTAGGATAAAACGAAGGGGGCTTTTTCAGATGTAAGCTGAGAGTGGGAGAAGAACATGGAGCAGACATTGAAAGGATTAGGAAGAGTAGAAGGAGTGGGAGGAGAAAATGAAAGCTGAAATTTAGTTGGGACAAGATCACATGTAAAAGCTTGAAGATGAAGTCATTCAAGAAATTTAAGGAGGTGTTGCCAGAGTGGTAGAATAGGAAGAACACTTTGAATAGAGTGTCATTTTGAGCAGAGTGAAATGAGGAGAGCTGAACAGAGAGGGGCAAACCTCATATCATCAAAATTCCTTCTTGCCCAAACAAGCTGAACAGCAGTATTTCTGACACAAAATGATGAACTCTTCTCCATTGTAACTGCCTCCATAGCAAAATTCTCGGTGTTATCTGTTCCATAATGTTCTGAGTCATGTCTGCAGCAAAATGGAAACTGAGGCTGCCAGAGATGTATAAGGACTCAAAAAAAAATGGGAGGGATATAAAAATAACAATATTGGTTATGTTATGTAAAATAAGGTATGATTCAAAAAATCCCATTTGTGACTTCCAGGAGTTTCATGGGGGTTGCCTGAGTTTTCCATAAAATCCAGTACTTTCTGTAGCAGGGCATGCCCTCACTCCTGTCTTCTTGTTCTGCAGATTCCATTGGATATGTATTCCTTTCAGCAACCCCATGCATCAGTTTATTTACAGTATCCTCTGTCCTTTCAGCCCTCTCATCAGACCCTGACAGAAGCAGAGGTCTCCCTTCCCTGAAGACTCTGTGAAGCTAGTCTCAGCTAGCTCTGTTCCTTTTGCCACATACTTCCTGTGTTTCTTTATCCTTCTAGGCTGATGGGCTCATTGACTGTTTGTCTCACCTAGCCCAGTTATCTAATTACCTCAGTCAGCTTTGTCCCAGGGAACTAATTTGTGTCAATAAGCAGAGTGCAGGCTCACCTGTTCATGCTTTACATTCTATCACAAACCTTCCCCTTTTGCCTACTGATCTGGTTTCTCTTCTTTCACACCTTCCATTCCTTATGGCATGTTCTTGCCCCCAGGAGGGTTGTCCATCTTCCACCTGCAGAAGTCACACTTCATGGGTGGGAGTTGCCCTCATAACTCTGTTCTGCCCTTGAGTCCTTATAGCACAGGGAGGCTGTTTACTCACTCTCTTTGCATTCTGCTTCTTTGGTTTGGGGTAGGGACTGTTGCTATCTCTCCTTTTCCTCTTTCTCAAGGTACTCTGGTTTCTCGAAATCCACAAACTGTTCCAGAGATCAGGTTCACTGGGGAATGTATGACTTTTGTCAGCAAGCTGGGGTTACTAGTTTCCCCTGCATCCTGTTCTGAGCTGACTTTTTTCTCCCTCTGTTTTTCTATGGAGATTCTATTTTCTTCTTGGTACGTGTCCTTAGGTCTAGGGTCTTCTGATTTTTTATTTTTTTTTTAAATCGAGCCCTTTTTTCCTGTTTCTTGTTACTCTTGCTTCCTGATGGCTTGATCAATTTTTTTCTTATAAAGGAAGGGGCTATCCCTATCCAGTCTGTCCCTGTAACAATGTCCACCTACCACTCCTACCTGCTTCCATTTAAGCTTCCCTCTAATCTCTAGGAGCATCTCTGCTGATGGGAAGAGTCTCCTCTCACCATGGATGCATTCTAGTTATGAGCTCCTGACAAGTAGCGTCTAATGTGGCTTCGCTAAATCCGTCCAGACCAGTGAACATCCTGAGGCAGTGTCCATCAGTCCCCTCTGATTCCTCCTCCATACCTTTTCAGGCCTCTTTTTCTGCCCATCTTTGCAAGTCGCATTCCACCCACAAAATTCTGGGAATCCGCACTCCATAACTGGGCAGTCTTTCTTTATATACCGTGGATGCCCACACTAGTAGTTAACCATGCCCTGGTTCCCTGAGGAATTATCTCCTTTTTTTTTTTTCCTTTTTGATTGTTTTGGGTATGTCAGAACTGCTGCCCTTTTCCCTCAAGTCCAGCCTCTGAAATTGCTGGACTTCTTCCTTAGGAATGTCCACATGCACAAACTCTTCTGTCACATTAGTACTTCCCCTAAGGTCATTGTCTGATGCCTCTGGATCCAAACACAGGCACTTTCAGGGAAACTTTTGAAATATTGCTCTAATATTATAATATCTATTATTTCCCCTACACTTTGGGTGTCTGGCCTTAACCATGATGCCTTATCCCATCGGGCTCCCATCACTACCCTTTCAAAAGTTAATAAGATGTCAGGGTCATCTACTGGGCCCATCTTAGACAAGCTAACCTCTGTGCCCTACTTCTGTTCCCCATTGTGGGATACACCACCCTCTGTATTGATTGCTGGTGCACCTGCACCAGTTCTTTTATGAACTCCTGCAGGCTCTTCTGTTGCTTGTCCTGCCACACAAGAAGGAACTGCCTTCTCATCAGGTTGAACTGCTGAAATGAACACATGGCCTTTTGCATCTCTTTTGGGTGCTCCAGTTACCATCGTAAAGTTTGAACCATTACCCGAACGCTGACTCCTCACACCAGCTTCCCCCAGCTGTTCCACTGTCACCACAGATGGGAAACTCATGATCCTGGACAAACCCTTATGTAGCAGGGAGCAACTTTTCTCCTGTCATCTTCTCCCTCAGAAACTGCACAGACTTCACTGGCTGTACATTCACAGTGTCCTTTATTTTAGTTCCCTCCACCAGCTCCACTAGAGTTGCTGTGCCACAGTCTATTTACAATATCCTCTGTGTGTCCAGCCCTGTTCTCAGAACCTGAAAGGAGCAGTAGTCTCCCTTCCCTGAGGTTTCTGTGGACTGGACTCAGCAAGTCTTATTCCTTTTTTCTCTGGCACTTCCTTCCTGTGTTTCTTTGTCTTTCTGGGTTGATTGGCTAATTGTCTCTTTATCTCAGCCAGCTCCAATATCTAATCACCTCAATCAGTTTTCTCCAGGGGAACTAACTGGTTTCTGAGTTGTAAAAGATGCAGGCTCACTTCGTCACTCCCTGCATGCCGCCATTGGAAATAGGGAATTGTGCTGCTAAGTTTAGAGCTGTTGGAGAGGCATGAAGGACGGATATGAAATGGAGTAGGCAGTATGGAGGGACTGGGAGCTGATCTGGTGGGTATGACTGGGAACTGATCTGGAGGGGAACTTGAGAGGAGCACTGATTGGGAGAGCGAATAGTATTAGATACTCAGGAGAAGAGGGGAAGCAATTGAGAGGGGCAGATTGAGATAGGAATGAGGACAGGACCAAGCAGTTAGGGAGGGAAATAAATGGGAGAACAGGGGCATCAGTGAAAGACTTTGCTTGGAGAAGAAGCAGTTGCATCAAGCAAAGGGGGAATGGTTGGGAAGTAGCATCAGTATTTTTTATATGTGACTGTGATAATATAGATAATATCAATTTGGGCTTCTTTTGTCTGTTTATCACTTTAGCCTGGGATGTTCTGGTTTTGACTGAGACAAACGTATCTAACAAGTGAATCTAAAAGTTTTCTTATTGACTTGGTTTCATACATTAATATTTTCCTCCTTGGTGTAGAGCTACTGAGGATATTAGGCAGTCATTTTTCCCCAGTTCATTTGGCCTTTGGTTTTGTGTTGCTGTGATATATTTTCTGTCAGGTCAAATTTACACATAATCTACCTGACAGGAACACTTGGCCACTGGGATTTCCTAAGGAGAAATTTTCTCATGCATTGGGTGAGGATTACTCATTTTTCTTTTGGTCATAATGGAACTTCTAAACTGTATTAGCTACAGTAGTGTCTCACTAATCTGTCCCAGCCTCAGTGGCTGTATCTCAGCATAACAGCAGAACTTTGCTGATATGTGCTGAAGTGAACTGCAATCAGAAAATCATTTTCTTTGCAGATTTGCATGGATCCAGGTTATGAAGGTGCCGTTTAGTAAGGTTCAAATTATATTAAAAGAAAGAAAGATTCTTCTCTATAATACTTGTTGCCGTATCATTTAGGCTTCAGAAATACTACTATCTTCTTTCATTTCTTAAGAGAAAACAAACCAGGAATTGGCACAGGAATTTTCAGTTCAAGAACAGGTTGTCCAAATAGTATTAGGGAGTATGTGGTATCTCAAAGAGTTTAACTGCACAAGAAGCCACTGTTGGTCAACTAGTTAGAAGAATCACTTTCTTCATAGAAGAAGAGATCAGGTGTCTGAAAGGAAAATCTGTGTGGAGCAGGAAAGACATATTTCCCAGTAGTCCCAATCAGTCCAGCACAGTCCTGGATTTCTGCATTATGTCCTGCCCCTTAATCCCCTGTCCTGGGAACAATAGCTGAAAAATAGTAGCTGAAATTCTCTCCAATGGCTACTAACAGCAATTTCTCAAACTCTTGAAGCTACCTTTCTTTTGCCTGCTTCTCTATGATTCCCCATGGATGTTTTCCATCTTTATCTAGAGCTGTCTTTCAAAGCCTCAGAAACCTGTAGTCTGTCCTCATCCTGGTTTGGTTATTTAGAAATGTGAGGATTCATCCCAGCTTTCATTTGGGAAATATGTGTAGGGCTGGTACCACTATATGTCACTGAAATTGCCTAACATTTCCCATTTTAAGACCCTGTTTTGAGTTGCTTATAACTTTGCCAAACCTTAATTGTTTGGGCTGAAATTTTCCATGCCAGGTGTCTACCTTAGGCTGGTTTTTGTTTGTTTGTTTGTTTTGGGTTTTTTTTTTTGTTTTTTTTTTAAGAGTTCAGCCAATTTAGTCATTTCTGAAAATGAGGCTAGGAAGAAATATGTTGCTTTGTTCACATTAAAAAATCCTGGCAACTTTTACTTTAGAAATGTTTTGCACATCCAGCTATAGAACAGGGCCTTGATATTTGGCAGGGGGTGGCCTTTCCTCTCACTTTCTGAATGGAAATCTGCCCAAATTTGGCCTACTTATAAACCTTTGAAAAGATTGAGTTTGCACATAGTCAGTTGAAACTTCTTTGATTTTCATATCTAAATTTCCCCAAAGATTCCATCCAGAGGGCATGCTCCGGCCTGGGGGTAAGCAGGACTTTCTCTGCAACTGAAGGCCAGCACTGTTATAGCTGTGCCAGGTATGGTTGGAACAGGAAACAAAGAGCAGGGAGCCTGTTCTTGTGTGCTGTCAGGGACTCCCTGACCACCAGGCCTGGGCCAGGCAGTGGGGCAGGAGAAGCAGCTTGATTTGAATGCAGAAGGGAGAAAAGCTGGATCTGCTGGGTGAGCAGGCAAGAGGGGAAGAGACTGGAACAAGGAGTCTTTTGGGAGATACTGGGCCTGCAGGCTGGTGGTTTGGAGCAGTGTAGGTTGCGACACACTTGGTAGAATGTTGCGACCCTATAGGACTCACCAGCCCACTCCCCAGGCCAAATCCAGCTATCTCCCCGGCTCTCCACGACACACCACTGTGTGAGAGAGGGAATCTGAGTGGTGGGGTAAGAGGGAGGCTGCAATTGGCTTGGCAAGGAATTTTTTCTGGATATGAGTGGGGAGGGGGAGAATGAGGTGAGGGAGATGGGGAGACATATCTGAAGAGGAGCATTGCTGTGGGAGCAAGATTGGAATAAACTGAGCATAGAGACTGCAGTAGGCAGCCAGTGGGAAAGAAGACTTAAATTGGATGAGGAACTTGGGGAGGAAGATTGGAACTGGGAGTCAAAAGGAATTGGCAGTGTGCATATGTGTGCAAATGTGTGTGCGAGTGGGGGGGCATTTGGAGATCAGGGGAAGGGATGGAGGAAACACATCATTTGGAACTGGAGCTGATTGGGCAAAATACTGTGGGGAGGGAGGGAGATTGGATCCAGGACAGTGAGCCTGGGTGGGAGAGACTAAAACTGCCCGGGCAAGAAATTGCTTGTGGGGAGTGAAATTGACAAAAGCTTTCCAGGAGAGCTGGCAGCGTTGACTGTGCCAGGAATCTCTGCCTCATTGGCTTCCAGCCTGCTCCCCCAGCTGTCTGCTTCCCCAGCAGCCAGGCTGGAAGTCTCTTGTCATTTTCACTTGATGCCTGAAATTGACCAGAGCCTTCTGGTCAAGCTGCTACAAAGCTGAAAAACTCCATTTTGATTCTCCCAAAACATTTTTTTACTCAAAATCCCCCATCCTGCAAAAGAAAAATTCATATTTTTGCCACTCACTTAATCCTGTTTTGGGACAAAAATAAATAAATAAACCCCAAGTTTTTCCCAAGAAGAAATTTGTTTTATAGCTTGCTCTAGCTGCAACATGTATTATGGAGGAGACATGGGACTATATAAAGAGAAAGAATGGTCTTATTAATAAGACAATGGAATGCTGCCCTGGAGAATTGGATTCTATCTCTGACTATGCCACTGAGTTCTTGTGTGATCCTGGTCAAGTCACTTTAACTTTTCAGATATGATTCCTAATTGTGTGTTCCTCATTTTATTAGTGTTCAGCTTGCAACCCTGATTATCAGAAATCACAGCTGCTGCTGAAGTCAGCGGGAACACTATAGAAATATATAAATCGCTAAATAATGTTATAATGTGGAAAAAAATCCGGTCTTGGGTGTTTCTGATTGGACACTCAAAATTACCGGAAACTTTTTACCTTAATCTCTCTGTGCCTCAGTTCCCCATCCAAGTAGAGATAATACCCTCAATCACTTGCTTAATAGAGGTTTTGTGAAGATAATTATTATTTATGAAGCACTCACCAAAATGGCGAGAACTGAAGGAAAGCCTATGAGGAAATTAATAATTCTGTCTTCAGAATAGGGTTTGAATAAGTAAATAAGGTCTAGGGCGCACAGTAAACAACAAGAATAAAAAGATTAAATACCTGTTCATTAAAGGAGCAGTGCCTATTCTGTACAGTGTACATGGCAGGGGTCCCATGGAAATAGTGGCATGTGATCATGTAATTAAAGGTTTCTATCATAATGTATACACACAAATGAATTAAGGTTGCACAAACGACATTTATTCTGGCATTTCACAACTTTTGAATGCTAGACCATTCAACCTTAATCATGTTATTTTAAACTAGCATTTCTGGGTGATTTATTATTTTTATTCTTTGTTTTGAGAAAGAATCCTTTAAAATGTAGAACCATATAAACTGATCCCTAGAAGTGAAAATTTATCACTGATTGTTTTCCGAGACTATGGCTGCAGGTCCTTCAGTGTTTGAGTGCATCCCAAATTGGTTCACGGCCGTGGGGTGCAGAGCTGCTTAAGCTGCTACTGGTGACAATAAAGCTGCCTCAAGAGCTCTTCAAGTCAGCAGCCAGTGTGATCTCTGTCCACTGAGAAAAATTGGGTAACATAAGAGGCAGGAGGGTATTTTGGACGATGCAAAGGATTAAAAACTAGAGAATCCCATGTTCTTATCTTGTCTCTGGCCCTGACTACAATGATCGAGTGACTTAACTTTTCTGAGTTAGTTCATCTATAAAATGAAGTTGATAATTTTTGCTAGTCTTTTCCTTGTCTCCTCTGGTTCCCTCCTCTGTCTCCACTTATCTCTCTCTTTCATGTCAGTAGCTGCACTGATGAGTTCAATAAAGGAAGGCGGCACTATTCTAACTCTCCCGTTAGTAGTGTCCTTTCAGGAAGGGGAAAGAAGGGCTTCAAATCTGACCCCAGTGCAATACCTCCTCTTCCCCTTGCATGCAGGCAGCTCTAGTGCCACAGGAGGAAGCAACCAGCAAGTAAGGTAGATAACTTGCAATAAGAGTTACTGTGGGAGAATTTTGTAATTAAGAGGATGCTCGTTATATCTGAAACTGCGGATTGTATTTGCTCTGTGCTGCATATGGAATAAAAATCTGGCTCAAGGAACTTTTTATTTGTTAAAATTATTAATGCCTATATTTTCTTGTCCCCTTTCAGGAGAGAAACCATTCAGATGTGATGAGTGTAACTTTGCTTCCACAACACAGTCACATCTGACCCGACATAAGCGTGTCCATACTGGAGAAAAACCCTACAGATGTCCCTGGTGTGACTACAGGTAACGAGTCAGTAATAATAAGGTGATGAGAGAAGTTAAGGTGATCTGATGAGGTTCATTGGAAGTCACCAGTGAAAATATATTGTCATTAAAATCCCGTCAGTGCAGCAATAATCACATATTAAATTAGGAGGTACACTTAAAAACAGATATTACATTAAAAACAAATGGTGGGAAACTTTTTAGTGGTAACACTATAATGCTAATGCAGAGAATTTGTTTCACAGCTGCTCTGGTGTCTATTAGAATTCTCCATGATGAGACTACTTATCTCCATTACCTTTTCAAATCAATTCCACTTTTGAAAATTTTCTTGGTTGAGTTGCAGCCGTTCCACCAAGAAGGAAAAGCCGCCCCAAAAGACTTATCAGCCACAGCATCTTTCAAACGCATATTAAAAGTGGAAGCAACTGCAGTCAGTTAAAGTTTCTGTTACAGTTTTTCCTTCTTTCCAAGCTAGCTGATTGGGCAAGTGGGAAGAAGAGCATTTTGAATGACAAAATTTCATAAGATACTGCACCAAACCCTAGCCTCTTTTGACTTGATCATGGCTGCAGCATTAAGCATGCAAAAGTCAGGAAAAGAGAGAAATTAAGGTTTTCTGCAAACTTAACTTGTCCATATGAGCCTTATACTTACTCTTTAATTAAATGGTTACATACCATTTCTCAAATGCACTGTAATATGTACTCTCTGAACCTTGAATGCATTTTTAACATTGTGGAGCATTGTGTACTATTCTATGTTTGCTATACAGAGAGTACATGAAAGTCATTCACATGCAGCTTACTAGAATTAATTTGCAAAGCATTAGGGAAAAAATGATTATATTTGGAAAAGAATATGTGATCATGTCTTTAAAGATTATCTCAATGCATGTACATGAGCGGGGAGTTACGCCTGTGAGTGCAACTCCGCAGCATTTCTTGACTTTCGAGTGCTAAGAATGCAACCATTATGTTCTTTTAACATAGCTTTTTAAAATGCAATTTTCTAGCTGTTAAAAAAGAAAAAATGTATGATGAGGGTGTGATGCTTCCAGAGTGTCCTGGCCTGTGCAGTGTAATATAGATACAGGGAAGCTCCTGTGCTGCGCTTCTTAGGAATTCTACAATTTCTGCCTCATGGGTGCAAATGAGAGCCCCATTGAAGTAAATGGGAGTCTTTTGAATGACTTCGGTGAGCTTTGGATCAGGCAGCAAAGATGGCAGGGCTTTGTATTGCGCTTAATATCACTGGATGTTCACCTTCAAAAAGAGTGAGGTGAGGACTTACAAGGATTGCAGTGTTTACAGCAAGGTGAGCAATGAATGAGACTCCTTGAGGAACCCTGTCCCATTCACAATGTGCCATAAAAGGGACCTCATCTTTCAAATCTTCACTCTCATGTGCAGTCCCTAGTCAGAGGAGTATTCCCTTTGACCTCATTTAGGAAAGAAGAGAAAGGTTATGGTGACCTAATGAGATTCAGTGGAAGTCACCAGTGAATGGGAATGCTATTTATTGCTCATGTAAGTTTTTGCAGGATAGGGTCCCAGGTTGTTGTCAGCCATGCCTCGATATGAGGATGATGTCTGCCAGGGTGAAAAGTCACTGATGAAACTTAAGATGGGCTGAGGATCCCAATATGTGCTCTAGATTTTTCCACATATGTGACAAATGGTTGCTTGGAGAGAGTGCAACGGCTGGCCAGGATGCTGTACTCTTTCCTTCCTCCACTTCCGTTACTCTGCTTCTGGAGCAAGGTGATTCTCTTGAAACTGGGCTGAGGCTCAGTGTGACACCACTGCAATCTATTACCAGCCAAGTCTTCCCAATTCATGGTGTCAGTGTTCCCCTTCTTAAGATATACTTTCAGGGTGTAGCATTTCCTCTGTCCCCTGCAGGTTTTCTTACCATGACTAAGTTGAGAAAAGAGGACTTGCATTTGAAGATGAGTATCAGCCATCTGCACGTAATGACCAGCCCAGTGAAGTTGATGTTCCTTGAGGAGTTTCTGTGGGTCTTCACTTAAGGTTTCTGTGCACCCTGCACCTGTAGTTGTAGATATGTGATACCACTGCCTGGTTGGCTGCACATATGCGTTGGGGTTGACCGCAAGTTACCCCTGCACAGACTGATTGAAGGCTGCTCCTGTGCTGGACTGAACTGGTGATGAGTTGGCTTGGAGCAACCCCACCTGCAGAATAGGTTGTGAAGTGGTTAGCCTTGAGAATGCTACCTGTATTTATTATGAGATAGCCATGTGTTTTCTGTCAGAGCCAGCCTGGGGATGAAATCACCTCCAGGGGGAAGGAGAGTTATATGAAGGCAGGGGTCCCCTGCCTGGGCACAGTCTCACCTGTGCTCCCCGACCTGAGGGGTGCCCAGGAGTTCCCTATGCTGGAGTGGCTCATGCTATGAGCCCCTGAGAGCAGGAGTGGAGGGTATGGGACTGACCGTAGCTGAAGGGACATAAGCATTTGATCCTTGCTTGTTTGCTTGCTCACCACTTGTGGGCAAGGTAACTTTCACAATGCTTAAAGGCTTGTAGTATCAAAGGAATAAAGCTCAACACATCCATGCATTGGCAGCAGTTTCACTGAGTATATCCTAGAATCCTGCTGAGGGAACAGCTGGTCCCCACCCCACTCTGACACCATGCTATCACCATCTTGTGTCTCCTCAGATGGTTATATACCGTGTAACCAAGTGTTCCTCAGTTTGTTCACTACACCTTTGGCTTGGGTTGGAGCACTTAGCAATGTCTATTGCCTTAATTTAGCACAGGATAGTGAATAGTAGTACATTTAGCAGTTACTTACTTATCTAGACTTAACCCTTACTCTTTATTTTGATTTTTTCTTATTAAAAAACTAAGTTTCAATTACATACTTACCCTTTAGAATAGGTAATTGTCACCTCCCAAGCCCTGTATGGGAAAAATCCTCTCTGGCATACCAGCTCCTTGAGCTTCAAACACTTCCTGATGTGCAGATTATCAATCCTGGTTTCTGACGGACACGCACAGTGTCTCCACTGCCTTGGCGAGAGACGCATACCACAAAAGTGCTCGTGCTGTTATAACTTCTAAGCCAGAGCCAGGAATGCAAGAGATTGCCAGTTAAAATTAATTATGATGGAGAAATCTCTACAGTCTGCTTCAGGCCCTAAGTCATGGATGCCCCACAGCCCACAATCCCCAGTGGCAGCCTCTGACAGATGTCCTTCCTTAAAAGCTCATACAAAAGCCCACTCTGCCAAGAAGGCTACCAAAAAATAGACAGGCTCTAACTTCCTTTCACTCTCCAGCCATGCAGACCGCAATGGTACTCATTGCACTGGGACTGTCTGAGTCCAGTGCACTGGAGTCATCCTGTACTGGGGGTACCTCAAAAGCAGAAGACACTAAGCAGACTTATGCAGAAGCACAAAAGGAATAACAAAACCTAAGCAGGCTAACTCATGCTTCTTGGGTTCAGAGAAGGTTCCTTCCGGGCACAACTGAGAGGTAGCTGGCAATGGTACAGAAATTATTGCTGCTGCTGTTGCTGAAGTTGAGAGGCATTAGGCAAAGCTGCTGAGGAGCCAGGAGTGGTCTGCCTAGAGCTCAGCATCTCTATATCTACCTGTCAGCTTCCACAGTCCAGGGATATTAGCCAAGGTGGTTGGCAGCTATCTTTTCTGCACTTCCTTTCATTCGTTCACTACCATGTTACCCCTCTTAGTTTTCCCATTTCTGTGATGGGACTCAACATCTAGTGCTCTTCACACTGATTTAATTAATAATACACCAACATGTGTTATTTTGTTGTAGGCGCCACCTTCTGGAAGAACATGAGATGGAGGCTGTAATTATTTGTAGTATTTAGAAAATCTTTTGCAGTAGTAAAAATGTTAACCTTCATGTGATTTGCTCAAGCCCTCATGTTGATAGTTATATCCTGCTAGTCTCTTATACGATCCCCCAGAACAAGCGGTTAAATTGATGGTGGGGTATCTCAAATACTACTTTGTGGTGTAACTCTTGGCAATTGCAGACTTTTACTTTGTAATCACTTTTGTGTCAGTGAGATGAGTATATTTTAGTTTTCAAGTGGAAAAATGGCAGAGTTATTTGCACTCTTTTACATCTTCTTTCAGTGGTGGGTGATATGATCTCTACATGCATCCCATAAGAGACAAGATGAGTGAGATAATATCTTTTATTGGACCAACTTCTGCTTTTGAGCTCCACAGAGCATTTCCTCTTTAAGGCAGTTTGGGATGTTTTAGGATGAAAGGAGCTATCAGTGTCTAACTATAACAGTTACTATATCTTCGAGATTTTCATTTCTTTGGGAAAACGGTCCTATCATTCACTGTGCAAGTGCATTTGCCAGAAAAGTGAACGAAAGGCTAGTTAGTCTTGCATAGAAGTGTAGGCATCGATGATAATAAAAGAATAAATATGAATTTAGAAACTGTTGTGTTTAAAATGTGGATTATTTTGTGACTGTACAAGCACATATCACTTGCCTTTTTTTTTATTAGCAACAGAGAATAAAGTAGAGTAGAGTAAAAGACACCTAGGGAAAACAGATTGGTTTGGGTTGGATAAAATAGAAAGATATTCTTAATAACTCACAGTCACAAGGGAAATTCCTTTTTTAACTAGGGAAAGGCTTGAATGACTATGGTATCCCCAAGTGAATAATAAACTACTTTCAGATTTTTTTATCACGCAATTGCATAATTCTTAATGAAATGTATATTCCCAAAAAGGAAACAAGTGTACCATTGGATTGTATTTACTTGATGGATTTGTTTACATAACCTATTATGATTGTAGCTCAAAAATTGTGCAATATGTTATCATACATTTGGAGTCATTTGCATTTTGACCTTGTGATATTTACTTTAGACTTCTAAATTCAAAATGCAAAAATGCATTACCTCAGTCACAAAGAAATGATCTTCTAACTTTATGTATCTGGCAATAGTGTGAATAATTGTTATTCATGAAATAAGGAAAAATATGAAAATATGAACAATTTTCATTTTGATTTGTTTCGAAAGAGATATGTAATTGGTCTTTCTCAGCTGAATGTATGTTCAAGTTTGCTCTATTAATTTAGTCAATGACTTCTTCAATCAATTTAAATGTAAAATAAATAAAGATAGATATAGATCAATCTATACACTTTTTCTGCACTTATGATCTAAAATCACAATATATCTTTTCCATTAATAAAGCAATATACTCCATTATATTAAAAATAGTTATTCATTCTTAATTAATGTTCACCACAATATTATAGTGCAGAATTGGTCTCATAGGCTATGTCTACACTTGTCAAAATAAGTCGACTTAGCATGTCTACACTATAAAATTAAGTCACCTTAAAGTGGACCTTGCCAAATCGACTTAGAGTGTCCACACTGGATGCCTAAATCGACTTCTAGGGGCTAGGTGGATCTGGGACTGGTCCATGGTGGCAGGGGGCTCAGCATTTGCCCCATTGTACCCTGGTACAATGGGAGCTGAGCAGGACAGGGACACTGGCAGGGTATAGGAACGGGGTGGGCAGGGCTGTGTCCTGCCCTGTGGGTGGGCACGCCAGGCTCTGGCTGTGCCAGCCACGCTGGCAGGGAGGTCAGTGGGGGAGTCCTGCAGCCCTTTAAGTTAACTTAAAGTCGACTTGGGGCTAATCTGCGTCTACACTGGCTAAGTCGACTTTATAAAGTCAATTTAGCTAGTAAACTTAGCTAGCTAGGTTTAATAAAGTCGACTTAAAATTTCCTTAAATCAATTTAAGTAGCAGCTTAAGTTGGTTTAAGGAAATTGTAGTGTAGATGCAGATTATATTAAATCGATTTAAGCAGGCTTAAGTCAACTTAATTCACAAGTGTAGATGCACCTATAGGGTCTTCTTCCACCCTTACTTATGCAATGCTTATCCTAGATTTCTATGTCATTTAAGAGAGAAGTGTTATATGACTAAACTTTTCTAATTGCATGGCAATGGAGTTCTACTGACAAAAATATTATTTGTGTTTACTCAGGGACACAGTAAAAAGTAAGGAGTCCTTGAACTTGCTGAAACTCTTCTATGTCTGTGGGCTTTGAATAGTGTCTAAAGCTATGGATTTTATTTTCTAAGGCCAAATTTTTCAAAACTGTCATTAGTTATTTTACTGATAAAGTAAAGCCCCATATTTAGGCACCTAGGTTATGTCTACACTTGCAAGTTAGTTCGAATTAAGGAAGCTTAATTTGAACTAACTTAAGCCTTGGCCACACTAGGTTCTCATTAGTTTGAATTAAGGGCTTCTTTAATTCAAACTAATAAATTTGATTGCTTAGTTCGAATTAACGGTTAATTCGAACTAGTTAGTTCGAACTAATCCAGTGTGGCCATGTTAGTTCAAACTAACTGCTTAGTTCGAACTAATCGGCAGATTGACCTTCCTGCAACTGACTAATTCGAACTAAGCAAGTGCCTGCATGGCCATGGCTAATTCGAACTAGCATTCTAGTGGGGCCATGCTAGTTCAAATTAAGTTAATTCGAACTAACGAAAATTAGTTCAAATTAGTTAGTTTGAATTAACTAATTCAAACTAGCTTTTATAAGTGTAGAAATAGCGCTGAATATTAATTACCTGATTTTTCAGAAGTGCTGAGATCCCACAAATTCCAGTGAAATCAATGGGAGCCGCTGGTGCTCAGCATCTTTGAAAATCAGGCCATTTTTAATGTCTAAATGTACATTTACATGTACAATTATATATAGATATATAATTATATAAATTCAGTATACAAGATCATGTTCTTCTTAGTACAAAATGGATTCATATTAATTTGTCATGAGATGATGTGAGGTCCAGTCTTGCTTTTCTAGCACACCATTGAAGTCAGGGGGAGTTTAGAGTGCATGAGAAATGTAAGATCAGTCTTGTGATGTGTTGCCATAAGTTACTGTGACCATGAGATCTCATGACAGGAATAACATTAACTTAGTGTATGTCACCACTGTTCTTTAATTAAAGAAAAAGACATTTATTCCTCTGGGGCCCCACCGAACATTTTGCAATCCACTCTTCATTTTACACACAGTACTCAGGAAAAAATGGAAGGCAGCATCCAGAGAATTGACAAAATGTTCTATGGTAATAGATACGAGACTTTTTACAAGCTTTACAAAATAAACAGCCAGGCTAGCAAAACAGCATTAATTCCATAAATGCACTTTTCTGAAAAATACATCACTTGTGAAGGATGTCGTACAAGTCTCAGGATAAATAGTATACATATTTAATATAATTATGTAAACTAAAATAAATATTTTACATTTATTATGCATAATAAAATAATTAGACAACACTCAGGAAGGGATTATTGCATCTGAAATTTCAACTGCAGATGGATTCATTGTGTAGTTTCAGCAGCAACAGCATCCTGAATTAGGGTGACTGACTCCACAGGAGCTACTTTTTATTTTATTTTAATTTAATTTTTTTGGACAACATCTCTAGGGAGTTCCTATTTCCCTTTGATGTATTGACTGTGTTCGTAGGTTGTAAAAGAAGGGCCACTTTATAATATGCTCCAGCATTTGCAGCATAAAAATGTGCAAAGTAAGTGTTTTAGTTTTATGTGTGCTATGGTTGCTCTTAATAACCTTTCAGCCACCTTGATACTGTTACCTCAACATTTGCTATTTTCCTAGACTATAATAAGAATAGCTAAGGAATACAGCAGATTCTGAGATAACAGTATTTAGTTATCTAAGGCCAAAATGGGAAGTGTGTAAGGCCAACCTCTACAATGAATTGGTAGAATGCAGTGGTTGTCATCAAAACATCATTTACATACAGTTAGTCTATGGTGTATTTAAGATGCCACATTGGTATTTATATGAGGAAACATCTGTATGATACCAGCATAGAATCAAAGAAACTGGAAGGGATCATGAGAGTTCATCGAGTCCTGTCCCCTCCATTCATGGCCGGACCAAGTACCCTCTTACACCATCCGTGACAGATGCTTGTCTAACATGCTCTTAAAAACTTCCAATAATGAAGATTCCACAACCTGCTTTGGCAATTTATTCCAGTGGTTAATCACCCTGACAGTTAGGAATTTTTTCTTAATGTCCAACCTAAACTTCCTTTGCCATAATTTAAGCCAGTGGTTCCCAACCATTTTGGTTCAAGAGCCACAAATATAATTTTTAGAATCCTGAGGGGCAACCAGTCGATTTAATTAAATTTACATTACAATTAAATTAATTAAATTCAAATTAAATTTTAATTAACATTAATTAAACTCAATTAATTACATTTAAATAAAAGTTTTAATTAAATAGACTAGTGGCCCTTCAGGGGTGTAGAAATTATATTTGTGGCCCTCAAGCGAAAAAAAAATTGAATTTTTTAAAAAGAGGCGGGGGGCGGAGAGGGGCTGGATGTTTTGTAGGTATGGATGTGGGCCTCAGCAACAACTAACTTGTCAGTGTAGACGTAGCCTTAGTGTTTAATAAATATTCAGATAAAATATTCAGAATAAAAAACGTATTTTAATTGGGATTGTGAGCATAAAATGTTGTACAACATTTAGATTTGAAAAATAATTCTTGCATAACATTTAAGCATAGCCCAAAAATGCAATGAAAGTTATTTTAATGAATGCATAGGTAGCGTTAAACTAATGGTGGATATGGTTTCTTCTCTAATATGATTGCTAGACAAATATGTGTTTGTGTTTACCTTAAGTATTGCTGATTTTTCTTACGTTGACTTACAATACAAATGTTAAACATGACAAGTCAGACTGCTGATAGGCTGTCACACTAACAGGCATACATGGCTTCAGAAGTTAATTTTAGAGCCTAGGCCTAATCCATTAAAATAAATGGGCTCTTGGGGCATGTCTCCACTGCTCTGCAGTTTGGATTATGGGTCTGTGAATAGGAGCATCAACCAAAGGTCACTGTAACTCCCCATTGTGGGCCTGGAGATGCAAACCCAAGGTTTTTATTTGCAGTAATGTGGTCATCTTTTAAAGGGATACCATTGTTATTTTGGTCTGTAACTCACCATTGTCCATAGAACTGTCTTTTGAGACATTTTGGCAATGCATGGTGGGGCAGAAATCAGACATACAAGGGTGACTAGGAGCAAAGGGCCAGGTTTCATCATGCAACCTTCTCCATCCCATAATATCATTCATACCCCATAATTCTCATGTCTGTTTAAAAAAAATCCTGCAAAACTGCTTGGCATTTCTCACTGTCTATCTTGGAGAAAAATGTGGAACCCACACAACTCTGCACTATTGGCATGAACTTTGCAAACACAGAACAAATGACTCTCCGATATTTGCAGAACCACAAGACAAACCGTGGCAGTGAGAGACATGATGATTTCATAAAGGAGAGATTGCCATGAGACATAGTGAAAATCAATTTAAGTTTGTTGATGACATTCACAGAGCAGCTGCAGATGGTAGAGTGCTGCTTCTGGGACTGAGAAAGAGGCAGAGACTGGTGGGATTGCACTGTAATTCAGGTTTGTTAGTGTGAGCAGTGGTTGCAGAATGTTTGGGTACACAAACCCACGTATCTGAATCTGTGTGTGAGCTTGCTTCAGCTCTCTGGCACAGGAATACCAAAAAGAGAACTGAGCAAACAATTGAGAAACAAGTGTTGATAGTTCTGTGGAAATCATTTTAGAGTTGAAAAATCCATAGTATGGGGCCAGGGTCATGCAAGTGTGCAGGGCCATTAAATCATCTCCTGCTATGCAGAACCGTGACACTCAGCAATGTGCTGGACATAGTTGATGGATTTGCATCAGTGGGGTTCCTGAATGACAGTGGGACAGGAGATAGCATGCATATCCCTATTTTGGAGCCATTTATCACAGAGATATTACGAGAAGGGGCTGTGTTTCTATGGTTATACAAACATTGGTGGATCACCAGCGACACTTCACCAACATCTGTCTTGTGGTCAGGGAAGATGCACAGTACTCACATCTTTACGAACACAAGACTATTCGGAAAGTTGCGAGCAGAGACTTTCTTCCCCTAGCAGTGGACTACCATTGGCGATGTAGAAATGCCAGTGATGCCTACACCTTGCTCCCCAGACTAAAGAAGCCATACACCGGTTAACTCAACTGCACTAGGGAACGATTCAATTACTGGTTCAGCAGTTGTAGAATGACAATCGAATTTGCTGTGGGTAGACTGAAAGGATGCTGGCATTGTTCACTCACAAGAGTGGATCTCAGTGATTAAAAATATCCCAATGGCTATAGCGGCTTTGTGTGTCCTGCATAATATCCGTGAGACAAAATGGGAAAAGTTCCCACTGTCGGAGGTGGGTTGGCTGTCTGCTGTATTCAAACAGCCAGATACAGGGACTATTAGAAAAACTCAATGTAAAGAGGTCTTGAAAGAGCACTTTAACATCATCCACAGTAATGTGGTATCATGGATTATGCTCTACCAGGCCCTGAAGGTTTGGGGGTTGTTAGGAATTATATGGTGATTGGTGTACAGTTATGATTTAAACACCGTCAGTTAATACACCTGTCAATTTTGCGATGCTTGCTGTACATTTATAATTATTACATTGTGTCTGTCACATCTACGCCATAGCAAGTACTAGGCACTTGGTGTAGCGTGAGGCATTCAGAAGCAATAAATTATTATTTACCAAAAACCAGATATTTATTGTGTACCAACACTAGTGCAATAAAACCCCAATGTGCAATTAAAGACAAATACAATGAAAGCTTCTGAAATAAATTAATAGAACGGAGCTTTAGAAGGGGAAAGAACATTCCTATCTATTTCAATTAATTTTGGCTACACACAGAGCAACCATGGCTCTCACAAGTCAGTGTATATGAAGCTATAGTTTTCCAGACTGTCCCTGGCCTTGAGCGATGAGGTAGAGATGCATCCTCTGCTGCAATGTGTAGTGTTGGGCAGGGCCACATCAAGGCCTTGGGGGCCCTGGGGCTGCCCACCCAATTGGGCCCCTTCCTGGTGGGGGGAAGGGTGCCCTGCCTGCAGGTGCTTGGGGGCGAGTCAGGGGCCCTGGACAGTGCTGTTAGGGAGGCCAGCATGCCTCAGGGCAGCTGTGGCCAGCAGTGCGGCTCGGGGGGCTTGGGAAGGGGCCCACCTGCTGGGGGCAGCTGGGGTCTGGAGGCCATACAGAGTATCAGCCGACCCCGCCCCTGGCATGTAGCTGAGTGAACAGGGCCAACCTGTCCTGCCCCTGCCCAGGGCAGGGTGGGAGCACCTCTGACTCAGGGACCCGCCCCCTCCACCATCACAGGCAGGGTAGGGGCTCTTTCAGCTCCCCAGTCCTCCCCGCCACTGTGGGGGTTTGTGGGGTGGTGAGGCAGATAGGGCAGGGACCATACGGGCTGTAGCCTGGGGCCCCCTTTCAGGTCGGGGTCCAGGGCTCCAGCACATACATCCTATGCGTTAATCTGGCCCTGGTGTTGGGGATGTGTAGGGAAGTGCTAAAATGGAAGTTTCCACTGACCACAAAGGAAACAAGCCTGTGATTGTTGAACTTCTAGGTCAACAGTAGTTTGCTGCATTTGTGTTTGCTGCTGGAGAAGTGCCATTGTTCTCTGGAGCATCTTCCTCTGCGATTCCTGGGCCTTTCTCCTGTTTCCTCTTTGCCTCGTCATACTGATTGCAATATTTATCCTCCAGACCCTCTGTTCATGGTCTGATGCAACAGTGGCGGGCAAAGTCTTGCTATCCTCCCATGTCCTCTTCTTTCTCCTGCTTATCATGGTCAGTTGTTCCACGGATGGAGTGGGAGGACCCCTCAAAGCTGCAATGGCAGGAGTTAGAAATAAAACACGGATATTTGCCCAGTTTCCACCGACTCCTACTGTGGCCTGCTTCTCACCAACCCATGCCCAGGCACCTGATCTGTTTCACGTTTTTACCGTCTCCCACCTGCCATCCAATCCTGTGCCTAGTCCGAGTTCTTATTCCTACCAGAGGTCTCTCTCCTGCCACTCTGACCTACATATAAATCTGTCAGATTTTCAGTATTTGATGTAATTAAATCTAGGTGGGAAATACTATGTCTATTACCGTGGAGAGAGAGAAGCTCTAAAGTTGTTTTCCCTTTGCACTATGCATTTTATCTTCTCTCAGTTCAAACTTGTTTGTAACCATCCCACACAGCTACCACCGTATTTTTCTCTCTTGCACGTATGCTCAGGCTGGCAAGGCAGGTCTAAATTCAACACAAATATTCTTTTCAGATTCTTAATTAATAATGGTAAATTGTAACTTTAAGAGATTATTTAGAAATCTTTTGATGTAAAATAAATGCATATTTTAACACATTCAGGATGAATGATAAAGCTCTGGTTTTCAAAATACAATTTTGAGCAACCACACTTGATGCATTTTAAAATTCTTTGTGTTTGAGAGAAAATTATTGCTATATATTTAAAAAACAAAATCTATTTATATTTACATATAAACTCTTTTGTTTGTTGGCACAGTTGAGGCAGAAAATAAACACTGGGATTGCAGATTAACTAGCACAGCCATTTTTGGGGGGGAAAAAGTAACCATATGTCTCTTCTCTTCTGCTACCTCTTAAAGTAGAATCAAAATAAACATGTTTATTTAACTTACTGTTCTATAGTCCCAAATCCAATAATTATACAAGGGCCAACGCTATCTTTGGGGATGGTCATTCTACAAGGAATTGCTTTGGACGGTCCCCTGTGTGGTAGTTAGCTACTACTGAATATGTTGTGGTAGAGATGCAAGCCTTACAGATGAAAATAATAGATAATATTTTTGACACTAGACTGTAGCGTTGTTTTATTTCCCAGGCCTAGAGCTATTATCATGTAATAAAGTTAGTGATTTTAACTCCCTATAATCTAGCATATGCTCCCTCTTGCTATATATAACCCCGCCTCCCCCCCCCCCATATCACATATAATATATAAAAACCAAAACTACATTAAAAGATCATTATTATAGTTGCTAAGTTTAGTACTCAAAAGTTAGGAAATACCAGATTTAAGTTTGCCTGTGGAATTTTAATTTGACCCCCCTGCTTGCATGCCTTATGATACAGTCTTTAATTACATGATCACATTCTCTCTCCTCTTTTTCTTCTTCATCAGGTGTAAATGTATGTAGCTCCATTTACTTCAGCTTAATGGCAGGATACCAGTACATCAGCCGAGTCCACATTATTTATCTGTTGGAATTAAATAATTTATTTTAGAAAGACTATACAAAATCAACTTTGATCTGAGCCTTATGTGGCTCAGAATGAGAAAAGCAAGCCCAATTCAACAGAAGTTCCAGCTCCTTAAAAATATAAAATATAAAGGCAGAAGGGAAAGAATTCCTGAGAAAAGTTTCCTCTTCTTTCTCTAAAAAGAACTTGTAGGCTTCGTGCCACCTCCAGACTTCTTCTGTAACTGCTAGTTCATAGAATGTCAGCAGCTGTGAAGACTACTTTCTGCTCTGATGGAAGTGGCTAAACTAATTTTATCCAGAGCCTGTCTTCATGAGCTGTATGGCCCTAGTGTGGAAAATAGGAGGTTCCAAACAGGGAATAATGTTGCAGAGAACCCAAGCTGTATTGTTTAATGTTATTTATTTGTATTAAGATAGCACACCGGGGGCTTGGTCTTTGTTCTGGGTCTCATTTTGTTAGACCCTGTTAACAAAGAATGTAGATCTAAGTACCTTTTTATTGTCTTGATGATTGAGCCAATCTTGCCTCCTGATCAGGTTAGCCAGATGGATTTAGGTATTAATGTGGGGCCACAGAGATTATTTGAGACTTTTTTGAACCTTGCTTTATATAGTTATAATAGTGGCCATTAAAATCTAGACTTTTCCTTGTGCAAGTAGATAACATCACTGTGGTGTTAGCATTAGTCCCTACAGGGATTACTGTGGCATAATTGCCAAGGTATTTGCACAGATTTTAGTGGTGACCATTCCATGTTAGTTTCCAGCATGCATCTTTTTTCTCAAGAAAAAAAATAGTATGTATCAGTTATTTTGAATCCAAGTTATTACATCAATTTTTGAATCTTTGGAATCATGCAACATAACGTTATACATAACTTTGTTTTATTACTTTAATTTTAAGGGAAAGATTCTGCTAATAATGACAAAACATCAGAACAAAACCACAAATTAAATCACCAGCTATATATTTAAAATTATAGGCTGGACACATGGGTATTGAGCAATATTTGTTATAATATTCAGGAGAAAGTGTATGGCACTTTACGGCAAGATCGTCACTTTGCCTTGTGCCCGGCCCAGCGAAGGAAGAGATTGTAATACGCCCCTTATATTTTCATATGGGCTGTGGGATACGCACCCTATAACTCAAAGTGTAGGGGAAAGTAGTTTTCATGAGGCTGTTATACCTTTTTCCACACACATGCATTAGGAGTGGGTGGAGCCTTTACTCAATACATTCTCTCCCAACAGGTGAGCTGGCATGCGGGGGGGAGGTAATCTGCTACTGTTCATCCTAATAGCAGATTATACCTTCCCCTTCCCTCCCCCCGTTCTCCCCTGGAGTAAAGGGTGAGCCAGGAAATGAACTGTGACTCTCAAAATCACAGCTAGTTACCTAATCTGCTGTAGGACAGTGCGGTTACATGCTATCCCTTAGTCAAGGCAGATATTATCATAATCTTGCTTTTAGTCTTTCTTTTCCTTATGCCTGAGCACAGCAGCCCTGCTTGTCACAGCTATTGTGTTATTGTACTGTATACTAAAAAAACCTTTTTAAAAAAATATTATTAAAGTAACTTCACTTTCTCACATGCTTTCGCAGTACTGTCTTCATATTTGTTGCTGTGACATCACTATTAAAAGAACACATGGCTAGAAAACTGTAGTTTATAAGACTATATAACTTCTTCTTGCGTTATAAGATTATAAATCTATCCGAGGGTTTGAGTGACTTCATAAACTGTTTGAACAGTCATTCTGGTGCTTTACTGTCATAACACCAGAATCCCTTACCTTTACTTTATTACATAAATACACTCCCTCTTTCAGGGTAATTACTGAATCTCAGTAATGATTCCATAGTGGAGTATGCAACATGGTTTACATTATAAGCCTAATTTCGAAACACCAACATTCAGCTTCCCTACAACATTTCCCCTTGAAATTTTGCAGGAACAGTCTCAGTACAAAAGTTTAAAAACAAACAAAAAAGATTTTTTAGGTGAATTGTACAAGGCATCTTTGAGGTAAGAAACTTCAAAATGAGTTCTTCACTTTCTGAAAGGGTTTCTAATTTATCTAAAGCAGTGGTTCTCAACCTTTTGTGGGTCATGACATGCTTGGTGGCATGTTGTGACCCTAGGCTGAATCCAGCCATCTCCCCGGCTTTCGCAACACAGTTACTGCTGTGTGGCAACACCATAATGTGTCCCAACACAGTGGCTGGGAACCACTGGATCTACAGCACCATATTTCAAAAGCTACTTGACCTAAAAAGTTCCTGTGGTTATTAACTAGTCTTGGGACTAGCTAGGTTGATTAACAAATTTTGCAGATGCTCACTATGGGTATTTGTAATATGTGAACAGTCCAGCAGTCAATGAACTTCTTCAAAGATTAGTTGGACACCTAAGCTTTAATTTTTAAAAAATGGCTTTAAAATGTAAATCAGCTGCTAAGGTAGTTTAATTTTTTTATCTTTTTGAATAACTAAAATGTTTGTGTGCTGCAGCTGTGCTCTTGCATGATCCCACCAACCGTAAAACCTAACTTAACTTCTTGTTTGGAACTCTGTATCTTTTCCTTCCATACCATTACAGTGTGGCCATTGTAGAATTTTAATATCACTTGCACCGCTCTGAAATAGCTGCTTTTGGCTTCAGAGGTGCACCAGCAGCACCATAGGAAGACTTGTCAGTGTGCTTTTTCCAGTGCCAAGGCAGCTTCTGGCCAAAGGGAAGATGGCAGTGGAGTCACGGGTGACACAGTAGACACTCAAGAAGGAGCACGAGAAGTCCATTGACCGGGAGAAGACCTGCCCGCTGCTGCTGAGGATCTTCACCACCACCAATGGGTGGCACTGCCGCATGGTCAAGTTCTCCCATGGGAATGTGCCCTCCAGCGAGCTGTAGAGCTACACCTGAATGGATGCAACTTTAAAAGAACTGACCAGTTTAGTGAAAGAGGTCTCCCCAGAAGTATGCAAGAAGGGCTCACATTTCAATTTTGTAATTGTTTATACAGAGCTCAAGAGTCCAGGTTATAGTGTGAAGAATATTGACACAGATGATTCCATGACTCTGCAGTCTCAAAAGTTCCCTCCATTGCTCTCTGGGAAGATACTCTCCCAGTGAAGCAAAGGATAGATAATGGGTCTCTGGCTTGCTCTCCTTGGTATCAGTGTGCCTGCTGCCACAGATGCCAAAATAAAGAAATTGGGTCTTTATTGGTTCAATTCCCATCATTTCAGTGAGGCCAGGATTTCACCCACTACCTGTTCTGAAGAGCTTATAGATAGATAGGATGCACCGCAAAGAGACATATAGCAACATCTTGACCATTTTTTTTTTAATGGTGCAGTGTTTTAAAACAACTGGGGATCAGGAAAAAAGAGACTTCTCGTTTTGTGCCAAACTTTGTTTTATTGGTACTTCATTCTTCCAGACCTCTTCCACCTTCGTTTATCTGTTTTGTCCACAATGATGTACCCAGACACCTAGATTATAAACCCCTTAACGCAGGGACTTCATTCTTTGTTATTTGTATAGTGCCTAGCACAATGGGGTACTGACTTTTGAATGGGATCTTTTGATGCTTCCCTATTATAGCAGAATAATAATATTCTTGGAATTCATGCCTTCCTTGAGCAGCAACTTGATAAAGTTACTTCTCTATAAATTAGACAAGACCAGAATGTTCAATAATAATTTAGTATTTACTACCATGCATACAGCTTGTGGAGTGGCAGCAACAGCAAGGAGCAAGATAATGTAGGGATTTATTGCTATTGTCTATTCTGTGTAATTGTTCCATGGGTAGAGGGCTTTAAGGGGATTTTAAAAGTAGCCTAATGGCGTTAGATGCCCAAATTCTACTGAATTTCAGCAGGAGTTGAGTGAGTAACTCTCTTAGTCATCTCTGAAAACTCTATCCTTAGTTTCAAGGATTGGTAATCCAATATTTTTCAGGAACACCAAGTACATGGCCAGATTTTGGTTCCAGATCCTGCAAAAACTTAAGCATGTATGTGTAGCCCCATTGACTTCAAGTGTTGTCTGGAACAGAGCCCTGTTTTTGCTTTGTTTTGTTTTTAAAAACTTGATCTTAATTTTTTTTTTCCAAATATATTTCTGCTTCTTGGGATCAAGCCATTGATGTATTAAAAGCTAATAAGGGAAAGAAAATCATCACTGAGGGCAGCAGTGAATTTGTGAGCATGCAGAACTATTTACAATGCTCTTCTCTTTAAAGAGAGGAACTTCTTGAGCAATAACTGCCAAGAATGAAAGAATAAGGATATTAAGATGTTGGGAGAAAAACAAACAAGGAGTTCTGTGGCACTTTTAAAGACAGTATGTTAACATTTTTATGGCTGACTTAGAACAACGCTTCTTCAGCTCTTCGTCCCCAAGTGCCATATGTTACATTGATGACATCTTCATCATCAGGATCCATGGAAAGGAGGCCCTTGAAAAATTCCACCGAGATTTCAACAATTTCCAGCCCACTATCAACCTCTGCCTAGACCAGTCCACACAGGAGATCCATTTTCTGGACACTACAGTACAAATAAGTGATGGCCACATAAAAACCACTCTATATCAGAAACTTACTGATTTATACCTACCTACATCCCTCCAACTTCCATCCAGGTCACCTCACACGATCCATTGTTTACAGCCAAGCCCTAAGATACAATTGCTCTGATCCCTCAGACAGAGACAAACAACTTCAGGATTTCTACTACGCATTCTTAAAACTACAGTACCCACCCAGGGAAGTAAAAGAACAGATGGGCAGAGCCAGGTGAGTACCCAGAAGTCAACTACTAAAGGATAAGCCTAACAAGGAAAACAACAGCACGCCACTGGTCATCACCTACAGCCCCTAAATCGAACCTCTCCAGCACATCATCAAGGATCTATAGCCTATCCTGGAAGGTGATCCCTCAGTCTCTCAAGCCTTGGGAGGTAGACCACTCCTCACTTACAGACAGCCCCCGAACCTTAAGCAAATGCAATTAGACACCATATAATAGGAACACTAAGCCAGTTACTTATCCTTACAGCAGGACCCATTGCCAACTCCGCCCACATATTTACACAAGTGATGCCATCATGACACCTAACCAGGTCAGCCACTCCATCAAGGGCTCATTCACCTGCTCATCTACCAATGTGATATATGCCATCATATGCCAACACTACTCTTCTGCTGTATATATTCGCCAAACTGGACAGTCTCTGTGCAAAAGAATAAATGGACACAAATCAAACATTAAGATTAAAACGTGTGATATTTTCCATTTCATGCATCTGAAGAAGTGGGGTTGTGCCCACAAAAATCTCATGCGACAAATACATTTGTTAGTCTTTAAAAGGGCCACAAAACTCCTTGTTTGTTTTGCTTACATAGACTAACAAGGCTACCCCGCAAGATATTGGGAGACATATTCTTCTCTTGATCATAACACATAACTCATTTATTTATTGATTGAGCTTTGGTGGAAGTGACCTTGGTGGCACAGAGATAATTTCAAGAGTTATCCACACAGAAACAAGAGAACCCCTAAATGTAAGCTGTCAGGCATAAAGAATATATCTATTTAATTTCTGCTCCTCCATTTCTTTTCCATTTCCTTAACCATTTCTATTCACCCTTTAAAAAATGAGTGGAATTTTGGTAATAGTTATTGAATCAGTTCCTGTGATCTCTGACAGAGAATGTGGATGCAAAATGGACGTTGGAGGCTTCTTTTTGAAATGTTATTCTTTGTAGGTTTGCGCTACTTGAAATGAGTGCTTAGTTAAAAATAGCTGTAAGTGTATATGTTATTCATATGAGCAACCCTTTCCAAAACCCACACATTTTTATCTAAAGATCCATTTTGACTTGATTCAATAGGTTACTTAAGCACATGTATTACATTAACCCCATGAATAGCCTGTAGTTTGAAGATAGATATGTTCTTAGAAAACCTTAGTGAACCTAGGCCTTTATTACTATGATGCAAAATAGTTTTGCTGGTTTCGTAAAAGATTTTGGGGAGGTTTGGGGTTTTTTTGAAGTTTAAAGGTGGCATACGTGTTTTCTTTAGCTGTAAAAGCACAATCAAGGCAACATGAAAAGTGAGTCTGTTGTAAAAGTAAAACTAATTTTGCCTTCACTCACATGAGCTATAGAAGGAGGAAGCTTTATTGTCCCTGGGAAGGTGATAAGGCAGAGTAATTGTATATTATACTGTCCTGGAACATCTGCCTGAAGACTGTTGGAGCAATTCATCTATCATGGACTATACAGCCTGTTTTGTCTTTCTGCTCTAACCCATCCCCACTGCTGGCCTGCACGAAGGTTTTGATAGGGCCTGTGCCTGGGCTGGGGCTCACATTAATCAGTCCCCTTGTTCAACACTCTAGCTGACATAATTACAACCTGCGCACAGCAGTTATTCAACTCAAGTCCTTGTCACTCGTGGTGCGAAACTACACAGCTCAGATCCCGAAGGAGATTGCCTTATCACACAGAACAAGGGCTCACAGGAGTTGAAGAGAATAGAAATGGGAAAATGTCTTCCGGGAGTACTATATATTCCTTTAAAATAAGACATTTGAGAGACTTACAAGGGACAAAGAGAAGCATTGTGCAAGGTCTAAAATGAACAGGTTATTATTTTTAAAAGGATCACACAGGCCATTTTTGTGAAATGGACATGGATTATTAAATAAATTCAGTGGTCTCTCTCTGTCTCTCTTATCAGTCAGTGACTCTGCCCTATTAGTTTTCTTCAGAAGTGATAAAACAGTTTTAGACTTGTAAAAGGTTTAAGTATCTCTCAGTAGAAATCATCAGAACACAACCAATAAAAGTGCACGTATTATACCAGTAAAATTGGCACACACTTAAGGGAAAATCTGTAAGGATCAGAGTTAAAGGTAAGAGAAAAATGCTTGCAAAAGGGTTTTCAAAGAAGAGCAAGTTCATTAGTTTCTGCTGTAGTATAGCATAGGAATGTGAAAGATGAAGCCGGGAAACTGGCTTCATATTTTATCATTTTTTTCCCCTCTCTTCATATTAACTCTTTTTAGGACAGAAAGCAGATCCACAGCACTGTGTATAGTAAGTAGAAGGGACAAGAGTTTCTCTTTCTCTCCTACATACACTTTAAACTTTTACTATCGAAACAGTTAATTTTCCATGACTGAGCATTTGAGTAACATAAGTGTAGGATGATTTGGGTCTAATAAAAGTCTCCAGATAAACCATGTTCTTATTGAGATTTTAGTGCAGAAAGTTCTCTCTTAACAGTCAACCCTCCTCTTTCCTCCCCTCCACATCCTGGGGTTCTGTTTCTTTCCCCCACCTTCCCTATGGTTAATGTAGGTATAAGGCAAATCCTTCCTGGTTGAATCCATGTGCTAGCAGAAGTGCTACAAAAGACAGACAATGGTTTCTGGTCTAGTTAAAGTTCTACCGCTAACTCTTAAAACATGTATCATTGAAAATGCATATAGCTGGAGAACCAACAGTAAATTATCTTTTATTCATGAGTGGGTATGATTTTTAGAGTAATATATTTACAAGATGCCTTATCTGAAATTAGGTGGATTGGAATGAGAGTGCTAGAAACACTTAGTTATAAAACTCTCTCCACTTTTGTGCACTAACTTCCCTTATTTTTCATAATGCAGGTTAAATACATAATTTTACAATGTATTAAGTCAATTGTACACCATGCCATTGAATCTCTTGGTGATGTGCACAGCACATTTTACGTAGTGTGAGACTCTTCTCTGTAAAATGGCTATGTAAGGGCAGCAAATTCTTCTTCAATATCTGTTTTCTATAAGGCATAGAATCATAGAAACATAGGGTTGTAAGGGACCTCATGAGGTCATCTAGTCCAACCCCTGCTAAAAGCAGGACCATTCCCACTAAATCATCCCAGCCAGGGTATTGTCTAACCGGACCTTAAATATCTCCAAAGACAGAGATTCCACCACCTCCTAGGTAACCCATTCCAATGCTTCATCACCCTCCTAGTGAGAATTTTTTTCCTAATATCCGATCTTGACCTCCAGAGCTGCAACTTGAAACCATTGCTCCTTGTTCTGTTCTCTGTTATTACTGAGAACAGCCTAGCTTCCTCCTCTTTGGAGCACCCCTTCAAGTAGTTGAAGGTTGCTATCAAATGCCCCCTCAGTGTTCTCTTCTGCAGACTAAATAAGCCTACTTCCTTCAGTATCTCCTCAGAAGTCATGTGCCCCAGCACCCTATAGTAGTAAAGATCTGATGCATTATCATTCCCTCAGATTTCTGCCACTTACACACTTGGATGGGACATGCACAGAGGATGTCTACATGCCTTACATCCACTAAGGGGCATTCTGGGACCTGTCCCAAAAATGTTGGACCAGAATTGGCTAATGAGGGTAGGTCTTTAGAGTGGCTACTGTTATGAGCATTACATAGATTCAATGACCAGGGACCCTATAAGAGGTTGCAGGGAGGTTACAAGTATTGTTTGTCCACTATAGCTTTGCGGGAGGGGGGTGGGGCGGGGGCGGATGTTGCAGCCTCCCTATCTATACATTGCATGGGGCGGATTATATCACTCCAGCATTTCCATAGTTCCCTTCAAAAAGGCCATTTAGTATGACTTGGTATATGTAGGAGTAAAGTTGCCTCACTGAGATCATCTTCTTAAGAGCATATATTTGACCCAAACTGCAGTTTGGACACTCTATTCTGCCGAAGAAGACTGGGCTACAAGAAGTAACTTAACAGTTTCACAAGTTTCCCATTCAATTCATTGTTGATGCACAAATTCTTACTGTTGCCCTACGGGGCTCCACTATTTTTTAACAGCCAGCATTGGACATCTGTCACACATACTGTATGTCATAACAAATAAATCATTATAAAAAAACAGAAAACTATCGATGTCAGAAAGCCAAAAGGATTATTATAATTAGGCACCAGTGTGATTTCAGTACTCTTTGAGTAAATCCCAAATAGGTTTTTATTATTTTCTTTGTGAAACATACGGTATGGAGTTAAAATACACAAACATGGATTATTCTGTTGTTTCTGTATGGCAATATGCATGACTGATTTGGCTGCTTCTTTTGTTTGGTGGCTTTGGCTGTGTTTTTTCAGTCATGTTAGCTCAATCAAATTAGCTTAACGTGGTTGAAAGCCTTCATCCAGACATAGGCTAACACAGCCAGCTAACACAGGTTCAGATGTTTTATCCTGTGCCTAGATGTGTATTTTCAAACCTGTAAAGGTTTCTTGAATGGAATTACACTACTGAAAAGCACATCCATTTATTTCATTAGTCAGGGCCATTTTGTGTACCTTTGGGGTGCCTCTCTTTTTTAGGGCCTGACCTTTTCGTAACCTTCTGTAGTGTTGCCACCTCCAATGATTTTATTCTGAGTCTTTCAAAATGTGATGTTTTTCTTTAATATCTGTGCTTTCATTTAATAAACAAAATATAAGTTTCTAACTCTCCTGGCTGTGAGGAAGAGCTTGGAAATGGGACCCAAGTGTACCCTAAAGAGTCAGAAACCAGAAGATAATTTTTTTTTAGGAAAAACTCATGAATTTTAAATTAATCTCATGATGATAGTTTGAGGCTTGGCTCATGATTTTTGAGTACCTAGGGCTGGCAATACCTCTCATGTGTTTCCCTTTAGGGCTGAGAAGGTACGTTTACACCGGAGTTTTTGTGTACTGGAACAAATATTGGTGGAGTGTCCAGACTAAAATGTACAAACATGGTAGCAAACTCGAGTTCATTGGAATCAATTAACTTAAATTCAAAACTCTAGTGTAAACAAACCTTGAGTCGATAGGCTGTTTCTTTTGGTCAGTTGTGAGATAGGCAGGGAACTTACCTCCTCAGTGAATGTCGTGCCTCAATAAAGCTGTCTCTCTAGCTGCCTAGCCCGGGATCAATGTGTGTGTTTCTCTGCTAACACAAAAATACTAGCTGTGAAATGGGTCATCCTCACAGAACACAAGCACTGTTGATTTGTTTTCACGTTTCTCTCTGAAACAGGCTGCATGACGAGCAAACTGACTGGAGAAAGGGTGGTTTCTGATGGGGCATGCATAGAAGATATACTCATTACAGCCATTGAGCTATCCCTGACTATAGGCAAGGTCTACTCCTTTCAGAGATTATACATTTTCTGGCTAGGGACTGACCCTTTATTAATATATTTCTCTTTTTAAAATTGGTAAATCTGGTTGGAAAATGTAGTCAATTGCAGATTTCCTCTGTATGTGTGTGTGTGCCTCCCTGCCCCCCGTTCACTCCCCCCAGTTTTATTGGTAATTTCTGTACACCCTTATTACTTATCTTCATAGACTGGTGAGTGAAACTACTCTGATTTGGGCTGTTGACAGGGAAGTTTCTGTTAGGGGTAATTTTTTGACCTATCAGTTGGTGCTCAGTGGCATTAGTGTGGAAAGTTGCCAACTGTAGACATATTTTTAAGAGTCTTTGTTTCACTAATGGATGGGATTTTTGTGGTTTGTTTTATTTTTCTTGCTTATTGGCATACTTACATTCTGAATAGCAGTTTTGGACTTTTTGTTCAGCGCTTTTAGGAGCTGAGCATCCTCAATAGCCATTGACTTCATTGCATAGAGAGGTCACAGGATTGGGCCTTCTTCTGCTGATGAGCTACTTGGTGAGAAATCATTCACGTTTTAAAGTTTAAAGTAATTTCTTGCCCTCAAATTGAATGGTTACAATTCTATCATGGGATCAGATATTTAGGAACAAACACGGTAGTTTACATTTATAGGATGGAGAGCTGTTTCTTTCAGAAGAAGGAACTCTGAAATGAACTTAAAGGTCAGGGTAGATTAACTGCTGAATATGAGCTCTTGTGAGAGCTGAGAGAACTATCATGACTCCTAGATGTTCAAGCAGGGGAATATTGAACAGAATTATAAAGATGGTATTATCACCATATGGAACATGAATAGGTTAATTACTAGAACACTGTGAGGTCCACCCACACTTTCAAAAGGATGTTGACTAACTGGGAAGGGTTCAGAAAAGTGCTGCAAGAACTATTAGAGATCTGGAAACAGGCCTTACAGTTAGATTAAAGGAGTTACGGTTAAGAAAAGGTTATACGGTGACTTGTTCATGATCTACAAATGCCTACATGAAGAAAAGATTTCTGGTAGTAGAAGATACCTTAGCAGACAAATTCATAACCATATCCACTGGCTGAAAGCAGAAGCCAGAAAAATTCAGATTAGAAACATGGCAGTTTTTTAACAGTGAGCGTCATTTACCATTATAATAATTTACCACTTTCCACTGCCACTGCCATTTACCACTTTGCCCATCACATGAATTACTTAAATCAAATTTGGATGTCTTCCTAAAAAAGACACTCTAGTTCAGCCAGACATTATGGGCTTGATGAATGAATCACTGAGTGAAATTCTATGGCCTGTGTTATGCAGGAGGTCAGACTGAATGATTATAATGGTCCCTCCTGGTCTTAAAATCTATGAATCTTTTTGATTTTAGTTTAAATCATAACTGTGAGAGTTTAGCTAATGACAGCAAGTTTTCCAAATTGGTTGGGTGTTTTCTGTGGGTAGTGAGTGAGACTTCTGTGATCTGGGCAATTTTCTGGTTAATAAATGGGATTAGGAATTCTATGGCAATGTTGGTGACTTTCAAGAAAAGTTTATTTAATTTTGATGTTGCTATTCCTGTAAGAAATTATCTATTTTTAAAAGTTCTGCTTCTTCATTAAGTACTGGATTAAAATCCTGCTTGCCATTTCTATTTCTTGCACTTTGTGCTGCAGGGTTTAATCAGGGGTGTCAAACATACACCATGGGCTGAATCTAACCTGCAGAACAGTTTCATTCAGCCCCTATACTTCCCATGAATCTTCTGGCATAGCTACACAACTCCAGGGACATGATTTGTTCAGCACAGCAGCATGCTATACTCTAACTTCCTTGTGTAGACTTTGCTCACGTACATAGTGTGTACAGGATTGTGTATGTAAGTGTGCACTAAGGAACATTTAATGTGCACCATCAGAGTTCGTATGGACCAGTTACAGCACAACACACCTCCATAGTCCAGACTCCAGCATAGCAAAACCTAGCATACAGGTGTAAAATCCAGCAAAACTTCGTGGTCAAGTGTAGAACCACTTGGTTGTGTTTAAGAGGCTTTGCAGAGAGATATAATAAATGTAAGTAATTGCCAACAGAGTTTATCTTTACCTGCTTCCATTTTAATAACTTTTGCTGAATGTAGCCTATGCTAAATGGCAGAGTATCAGATCTGGCCTGCCTTATGAAATGTGTTTAACACTTCTGGTTTAAGTAGTGCAGAGGGCCTTTTGTAGGGTGACTTCACCCATACTAATTCATAGAGGAAACTGGGAATAAATCTTTTTACTCAGTCCACTGTATCACTGTGTTTCTTTTCAAATGTAAGTAGTGGCATGCATACAGTTGCCAGATGTACTTCGGATTATGTGTATTCCCGTACAGAAAGAAGCTTTTATGCTTACTACCCTGGAGAAACTTTTGAAGAGCAGGTCGTTTCTTGTGAGAATATTAGCCCTGAAATAAGACCTAGAGGATGAAGTAATAAGTGTTATGTCCCATTCATATCTCTAAAATCTTCCATTTGCATGTCTGTGTATTTCTCTATTAGAGGGTTTGAAGAAAAAAGGTTGGAGCAGAGATATGAAGTGAACTGTTCACCTAGACATGAATATAAAACCTTTGAAAAACATTTGAGTACAGTTTGCATTCTGGATGAGCAAGTTTACAAAACTAAACTCCAGAGTTAATAGAAGTCAAATTTCTGTCATTTTCTAATTGCACCAGAATGCTTGTTATTTAGTAAGACAACAGAGTCTTGTGGCACTTTTAAAGACTAACAGATTTATTAATCGCATGAGCTTTCGTGGGAGAAAATCCCACTTCGTCAGACGCTTTGAAGATAGGAAAGTTACAGAGTGGGAGGAAATTAAATGCAGGGGAGTGTATGACATAGCATCAGGTCAGGCTGTAACAGCAAATCAAAGTAGGTGTTAGGATTCAAAACACTGGGGAACAGCACATAGAGGAGGGGGGAGGTCAATTCACTTGATGTAATGCGAGAAAAATCCATAGTCCCTGTTCAACCCCAAGGCAACTGAGTCAAATTTGCATATAAGTTCGAGCTCTGCAGACTCTCTTTGAAGCTGTGATTTGTTATTCATCTGTGTCAACACAGCTATTAACAAGTCGTTAAGGGAGTGAGCAGGGAGATTGAAGTGTTCCCCTACAGGTTTTTCAGTATTGCAGTTTCTGATGTCAGATTTGTGTCCATTGATTCTTTGGCGCAGAGACTG
>ML685766.1:32903816-32919492 GCA_007922175.1 Pelusios castaneus
ATAAATCTGTTAGTCTTTAAAAGTGCCACAAGACTCTGTTGTCTTTCTACAATAGACTAACACGGCTACCCCTTTGGAATTTGTTATTTAGTAGAATGCCTCTTGAGATTTCTATTATTTAGAGGAATATTCTTATTATTCCTACTAATCCCAGCCACTCCCTTTTGGAGTCTAGTATATTAAATGTCTAGCTGTAAAATCAACATTTTCAGGTTTGGTTATAAAGTAACAAAAAAAAGGTCACCACACTAATCTCTGTCTTCCAGACTTTGGGCTAGAGAAGTCAAAAGGAAGAAACTCATCCCTTTGGTCCGTATTTTTAAAGGTCTTGGGATGTTTCACCTAAAGCCTAACTGATTTAGGATCCTAAAGTCAGGTCTACACTATAAAATTATATCAGTATAACTATGTTGCTCATGGGTATGGATTTTTCACCCCCTGAGCGATGCAGTTATACTGACTTAACCTCCCCAGTGTAGACAGCACTATGTCAATGCGTTTGTCCAGTTGCCCTGGCTACCACTTCTGGCAGTGGTGAATTAACTGCATTGACAGGAGAAGTTCTCATAGACTCTAAGGTCAGAAGGGACCAGTATGATCATCTAGTCTGACCTCCTGCACAATGCAGGCCACTAAACCTCACCCACCCACTCCTGCAACAAGCCTCTAACCGATGACTGAGTTATTAATAAATCCTCAAATCACAATTTAAAGACTTTTAAGATACAGAGAATCCACCAGCAAGTGGCCCATTCCCAATGCTACAGAGGAAGGCGAGTAGTAGAAACGTTGCAATGGCGTGCTGCTGCGGTGTTTTAAATAGAGACCTGCCCGAAGTCTCAATTTAGAGTGAGGCTCCTTAGTTAGTTAGACTTTGTAACACTGAGCAAAGCAACATCAACATGCCTCTAAAATATAGGATAAAAGAATTGAGCTTTAATCATAAAATGTAGACTTGAATATTTTAAAAACACATTACATTTGCCCTTGAAATGGGGTTAGAGAGTAATCAGTAAATTAAAATAGTGATGATGTGTACCTCCAATGTAGTCCATGGCTAAAATTGCAGGAAATTTTTGAGGGGTATCCTAAAATACACCTTGGTTTAAAAATTTGGCTCTTAATGGACAAGAAGTGGAAGACGTGTCATAAGCACAGAATAAAAGGTGTGAAACGAAGAGTAGAAATCCAAGGAAGCATGTAAGAGGGAGGACAGGGTGGAAGTGGAAATGTGAGAGAAGTCCCTGCAAGCGGAGATATTAGAAAAGGGGAACCTGAGAGTACTCGTTTTTACTTAGTCTAGTAGTAGACGATGGGAAGCCAGTGAAAAGGTTCAAGGAGGAGGAACGATCTACTGGGAAAGATAGGAGAGGAATGACTTGCTGGAAATGGTAGGACTCTAGCACCAGTATTTTGTCTGGGATGGAGGATAGGCTGGGATGACAAACAAAGAGGTAATAATAATACCACTTTTCATGTTCAAACACTTGGTCACATGCAAAAAGAGACAGAGATGTAAAGGTAGAGAGGAAAGGATGAATTTCAGTGATATGGGGAAAGGATAAAAAGTAAATGATCAAGAAAAAAAGTAAATGATCAAGAAAACTTCAGATAATCTGATCACTATTTAAAAGTCATCTTTTACGCCATAACCTTTACCGCAGTGTAATGTCTGAAATACAGCAGCATTTTCCTTTCCTATGAACAAAAGCTAGCTGTGGCAATTCAGATAGCACTGTGGAACTGTTGCAGCTTCTTTACAGTGTCTGTACTACAGTACATGACTCATACAAATGGGACCATTCTCCTTCTGTCTGCAGCATACCTTGAGAAAAAGACTCCCTTTTCCCACTTACCATCATCCACAGAACTCTTGGGGAAGGGAAGACTCCAGACAATATCCCCACTGCCCTGGAACCGCGTTCTAATGGGGCTGGGATAAGATTTCGTTTACCCCTCTCCATGTCCTGTAACAGCACTCATGTGGGGGAAAGGAAAAGTTTCCACTAATACTTCTGTATGGCAGCATTTTCACATATCTATAGACAACAACTGCAACTACTTAACTCTGTACCCCATGAGTATCCATTCTATAAATGCACAGTCAAAAATTGCCACACATATATAAATTCATTCAAATAGGAAATGCCTTATAAAGACAAAAACACACCTGTTTATATTAAGGACTAACAGCAATAATTTAACTTAAACAACATCCTTTTTAGTGGAATGCAGACCAGACTCTTAAAAGCTGTGTTTATTTGTTTGACTGATACAGCTCAAGAGCTGACACGCCCGAGTGACATAAGTGTCACCAGTGTAAGAGGCAGCATGCACAATGCTACTGCCTGTCACTGAGATGGTTTTATTATGTTGACGGGAGAGCTCTCCCCATAGGCACAGAGCAGATACACAAGTGGTCTTGAAGCAATGCAGGTGCATCTGTATAACTATGCCATTGTAAGCTCACTAGTGTAAACATGGCCTCACTTTATTCAGATTTTTGGGACAGAAGAATTCCTTCTAGACTGAGCTCTTTGGTGCCAAATTTCAGTATATAGGAAATCTTTATCTCAGAGTTTATGAACTCCTGAAATTGGAGTTTATAACACAAAGCCAGTCAGATGCTTAATTATCATCACAGTTGCAACACTCTAATATTTAGATGTTTATAATGCCACAATTTTAGTGCAAAAATAGTGCTTCTTAAAGTCATAGACATCTAAGTGGAGTCATTTGTGTTAAAATGATTTAAATTCTACATGTATAATACGGAATACAGTGTTTGATGCTTCGTCTGTCAGATACAAAATAATGTATTTGCCAAGTAATGGAACAGGCAGTCATGGCACAGTGAATAATTAAAAAAACATTTTATATGCAGTACATTATTGTCATGTCATATTTAAGGGTATTATTTGGCTTCAATAAGGATTTGCCAGTCGTCACCTTCATGGGTTATTTTATTACCGCAGTCCCTGCACTGCAAACTAATAAGGGAAAGCATTTGTAATGCTGTATGATCTCTTATTCCTAATTTACAATTAGGCCTTTCTGTATTCAATACATAGACAAACATTTCATTTGATGAGCTGATCACTGCATTTCTATGTTCAGTCACAGAACTTTTAATGATGGTTAAACAAGTGAGGCTTTAAAATGGTCTCATTGACAGTGGTTTGCAACAAGTGATTTGCAGTGAACAAATGGTAGCACACAACTTGAGCAGATTACATTTCTTCACAACCCCTACATCTGTTTCTGCAGCTCTTTCATATTTCACAGAAATATTTTCAGGGTATTGAAAGAACAGTTTTTAACTGAATGTCGTAGTTCAGCTAAGGTAATAGTTCCTTTTCTACCACTCAGGTTAATTTTATCTTCTATAATAGATAGTCCATTTTAATGCAGCCATGATAAGGGTTAGTTAGTATCTGCTGCTTCCACTGAAGTGTCTGTTAGAAACTCTTTTTGTAAAACACACATTTTTTGTAACAATACTTAAGCCTACAAAAGGTTTTTTTAAGGGTCCAGTCCTGAGAGATGCTGGGAACCTGCAAATCCCATTACTTTAAGTTCCTTCTCTGATATTCTAAAGCAGATGGACAGGACAGAGGGTGGGCTTACACATAAGCAGATATGAGCTTTGCATGACCATCTCTGAAGGGGAGAAAGCGCTCCCAATAAAATAGGGAGTGATAATCAAGCTCATTTGAGGTGTTTGTAGGTGCCTATCATTGTGATATATAAACATCACTCTACTATATAGGGGCCCCGATTCTTAAAAGCGCCGACGCAAGCAGGTTTAGACTGAGTGTCACCTTTTGTGTCATGAGCTATATTCTTATTTTATTAAGGTTTATTTTAAATGTTGTTTATTTGTATATTTCCTTTTTCATTCATGTTTGAAACTTTTAACCTTTGACTAAAGTTAGTGTCCTTTAATTGCTGACACTTTAGAATATGTAGGGAAAGATAGAGCCTACAATACTAATAAAGTATTCCCAAACAGAAATAAATAGATTGTTGCTTTGATGCAGATAATGTGTATCAGATACTTCTGCTAACAAACTTTTTAGGATGTTGAAGGGTTTTTTTGTTTGTTTGTTTGTTTTAAATTCATACATACTGAATAACCAGAAAATTCTGATTTAAAGTAAACTTGGGTTGGGAATGTTGGTAAACTTTTTTGGGGTATAAATTCAGTATTATTGTAACCTTCCCTCTTTTTTGTAAATGATGATAAAAACTTTTCAGCCCAAATTTTTCAAGTGTGTAAAATGAATGGCACCTCCATTCTACTCCAGTGCAGGCACACAAAACCTGATTTAAATCAGGGTTGTGAGCATATTTAGGTACACCTTGGAAAAGTTGACATGCACACCCTCTCCCAAGATTACTATGTAGAGTTCATAAGTTCTGCAGGAGTTAATGGACTATCCTTGTAAAATCAGTTGCAAAGACTCCAATGGCATCTATAAACTCTGTAGTAAAGATTCATATAAACTCCACATGTACTTTTGAATATAACCATCAATTCCTACCTGTATCTGGATCCTAGTTAAAGGCATGATGCTCAAAAAAAGCCAAATAAATAATATCAGTTTTGCCAGATTAAGGGGTTTTGTAGATATTATATTCCCCCTTTACGTCACCAAAAATATTAGAAGACCTAGGTAAGGATTAAAAAAAGATTAATTTTGTAAAATTCTTAACCTTCCCAATTCATTGCTCAATTAATTGGAAACTTCCCAGGAACATACCCACTTTCATAGATTTCAAGTGGAAGATACCTTTTCTGTGCAAGGGAAGAGGATGTCAGAATCTGGCATAAACTGAAAAGCTAGTTGTTACCTTAGCTGTAGAGACCTACTACCTGTCCATAATAGCAGCAGGATTTTATTTTCAGGATTTGAAAAGTGTTGGATAGCCACTTTGCATATGTATGCATATATAATACACCTTAACTCTTTATTTTATTCTCACTTTTTAGGTCTAACTGTGCTGAAAATATCCGTAAGCATATCTTACACACAGGAAAGCATGAGGGAGTAAAAATGTATAACTGCCCCAAATGTGAGTATGGAACCAACGTCCCAGTGGAATTTCGCAACCATCTAAAGGAACTGCATCCTGACATTGAAAATCCTGATCTAGCGTATTTGCATGCTGGTAAGACCATTCTCCTGTTTGTTTATAAATGTGTCACTTTTCTAAATGAGCACCCTTAAATGGTTGGAATAGAAATGTTGGCTGTTTTTTATGTTGCTATAATTTATTTTGAAGAAAAGTGGGATTTTAAAATTGACTCAGTCCACTTCAGGATATCACTATAGGGTGAAAGTGATGTATTTAGTATTGATACGCATCTGCGTTTTAAACATAAGTTCTGCATTTATGTGTAAATGTAGGATGTTTGCATCTAGTTTAGATGGCAAATTTTGAAAGCTGAATGAATTTATGTAGGAAAGGTACTGTTTATATTATGTGTTCTTATTAAAAATGTGGAACAACATAATGACATAAGGAAATGAGGTGCTAAATTAATGCACTACTCAAAACGCCTTAGAATTCACAAAAACAGCTGAATACTTAATATTATAAAATACAACAGCAAAGAAGCAGACCTTTTTTAGTATTATGTGAACAAGAAGCTGCTAGAATTAAAAACAAAATAAACAGGATGATGTTGCTTTCATGAAATAGTGTAACAGGACTACAACAAAGCCGCCTTTTCCTCTTTGTGCTTCTGCTACTTCTGTGCTGAGTCTTGGTGTCGAGCACATTTGAGTTCTTCACGTCTCTAAATGAAGTTATCATTTTCTTTGCCCCTCAAAAAAGCAGTACAAGTAGAAAAAGTTGAAACTACAGGTTGCTAAAACAAAAAATACTGATATTCTGTGTGCACAGCAATGCACTGGGGTGCTATGGCCCTGATCCAGCAAACACACAAGCATTTGCTTAAACTTTAAGTATGTGAGTAGTCCCATTAAAGTTAAGCAGATGTTAAGTGCTTTGTTGAGTCATGGCCTACAGGGGATTCGCACACAAATGTGAATTAAGATTTTCTGTGCTTTGTCTTCTACAGCTTATTAATATGATTTATTTTTAAATGCTTTGTATAGCACGATAACTTTTCATGTTTCTTTATAGAGATTTAAAATACACATGATCCTTTATTCCAAAGAATTTACTTTCAAAATTAGACACCCACAGAATATAAAAATAAATTAAAAAAGAACAAGAACAAGGAGGGATACACAAATAAAAATAATGCGAGGTCAAGAAATAATAAGCAAACTAGATAAGTCCTGGAAGTTTTAAGTTAGAAGTTGAGATAGGACAGGGAGTCGAGAGCACAAGAATGGAAGTCTTCCCTAGAAAGCAAACCAGAAAAGTGGGTTTGGTGAAGGATTTGAAGAAGGGAAGTGAGAATGCCTTATTCGCAGGAAGAAGGTTAAGACTTTGCAAGGGTAGGGAGCAGCAAGAATGAGGATACAAAGAACAAAATGAATGGAAGCGATGAGGAGAAATAGAAAAAGAGATATTGTCTGAGTCAGAGCTGGAACATGAGGATGGGAAGTTTGATCTAAATTTGGAAAGAGCCAGAGAACTTGGCAGGCAAGGGCTGGGGAGACCAGTTAGAGGGAGAGTTAAAGGGGGGAACTAGAGTGCAGGAGGTTTCTAGGGCCAAATTCTGCATTGATATATGCAGTGTTTCTATTGAAGTGCTCATGTTGACAAAAAGGCTTTTCTTTAAATTCAGTCAAAAATGTTTTTCTAGAAAACTCTTTCCAACTTAAAGACTGTGTGTAGCACTACCTATCAGCATTCGTCAGAGCTTGGGAACTTGTATGCAAAGTAAATTACAAAGCTTTCATTTGACACCTTTCTCTGCAGTCACCCAACATTTTTTTAAAATCTCATTATGTTAATGTAAAGAACTGTATACTTTTGTGAATGGCGGCAGTATGCTTAATTTTTCTATATCTTTCCATTTGCCAAATATTGTAGCCTATTCTGGAATCACTCATCATGTCATTTCAGTATGTATTAGATAAAACCTGGATATGCAAACAAAAGTCCAGTTGGCTGAATACCAATTTCACATAAGTCAGATAAGACATCACATTTCACCATACTTCTGATAAAAGAAAATGAAAATAGAATTTGGAGTCTGTATCCAGACATTATAGTTGTTTAACTATAGTAGTCACACTCAACGTATTTCTTCCATTTTGAATGCTTTTACCGGTTTGAGAGAGATTCTTTATACACGTAATGTAGAATATTGATAGAACCTTTAAAAACTGTAGAAACTTTGTAAGTTCACCCACTGTCTAATCACTCACTTTGTGGGTGAATTATGCATTGTTTCATATTGTGATGAGGGTCTTCAACTTGATTGTTTTAGCAACAGGGAAAAAATGGTCATAAATGTGTTTTGTACCAAAGGCTCTCTATTACTTGTAATGGAAAAATGCCCTTGAGGTAGAATCATATTGTGTAAATGTATAAGTGGATAGTAAGAATTATGTGGTGTTGGGTAGCATGGGTCTCAGAATTAGCACACAGAACAAGTGTGCTGCAATATCATTTCCAGAAAGATCATCTCTAGAAATTGTCTGTGACTTCATATAGGTTGCCATGCTATCTTTCTGGGAAGTCACAATTTCATGGGAGCTTAGAGATGCTTCAGATGGTGATTCAAGCTTTTTTTTTTGACCAATTTCTGGTGGCTGTCCATTTAAGAATTAAAGATTTCAAAAGGCATTGTCAAAAGTATTGGAGGATAGCTTGGTGTCCTGGCTAACAATCCTTGCCAAAATAACACTGGTGCCAGTGTCCAGTTCATGTTATTGATCACTTAATGACTGTTGTATTTCTCTACCGAGAAACCACAATAGTAATACATTCCAAAGGGGTGGCCATGTTAGTCTAGGTCAGCAAAACAAACAAGGAGTCCTGTGGCACTTTTAAAGACTAACAAATTTTATTTATTTATTTATTTTTTTATTAGTCTTCAAGGCTATGCCTACACTTCTACACTTACTTATAGACTCATAGGCTATGTCTACACTGGCAAGTTAGTTTGAATTAAGGAAGCTTAATTCGAACTAACTAAAGCCATGGCTACACTAGGCTTTAGTTAGTTCGAATTAAGGACTTCCTTAATTCAAACTAATAAGTTCGAATAGGGCTTTAGAAGTAAGGCTTTAATTCGAACTAACTAGTTCGAATTAGCCAATGTGGCTATGTTAATTCAAATTAATTTCTTAGTTCGAACTAACCGGCCATTGAAATGAATGGGGATCGCTAATTTGAACTAAGCAAGTGCCATGAACGGCACTTGCTTAGTTCAAACTAACTTCTTCTAGTTCGACTTAAGCTAATTCGAACTAACTAAAATTAGTTTGAATTCGTTAGTTCGAACTAACTAATTTGAACTAATTTTAGCAAGTGTAGACATAGCCATAGACTTTAAGGTCAGAAGGGACCAGTAAGATCATCTAGTTATTTCGAACTAACTAATTCAAACTAATTTTAGTTAACTTAATTCAAACTAGCATGGCCCCACTAGAATGCTAGTTCGAACTAGCCATGTCCATGCAGGGCACTTGCTTAGTTCGAATTAGTCAGTTGCATGAAGGTCAATCTGCCGTTAGTTCAATAAGCAATTAGTTCAAACTAATATGACCACATTGACTTAATTTGAACTAACTATTTCTAATTAAGGGTTAGTTCGAACTAAGAAATCAAATTTATTAGTTCGAATTAAGGAAGCCTAGTGTGGCCAAGGTTTAAGTTAGTTCGAATTAAGCTTCCTTAATTCGAACTAACTTGCAAGTGTAGACATAGCCTAAAAGTGCCACAGGACTCCTTGTTTGTTTCACAATAGTAATATTTTGTTACTTTTTACTTTAGGATAATTTGAGTATGATAAATGTCTCTTAAGCCAGTTTTTTAAATCATAGTTTCACTTAAATGTTTTTCTCATTCATTTGTTCTAATGCTGTCTTGTAAGAGAAAAAATATCTCCTTTGCTTCTTTGAGCATAAGGGAACTAGAACTAATGGATCTCATTTATGAGGAAAACGAAAAGTACCAGGTCACTGTACTCCATTTCCTGGGATTTCTCAGAAGCCTTTTTGCGAGAGCTCAGCAGGCTCAGAGCATTTGGGGGTACAGTTGGAGCACAGCTGGTAATGGACCAACAGGATCCAAAGTCAGTTTGCCTTGGAGATGGTAGAGGTTTCCAGTTGGATTTTCAGTGGAAAGTTAATTTTGTGTGAAGTAACACTGACTCCTAGCAAACTTCTCCACATGGCTACTAGTGTGACACTATAGGTGATTTTTACTTAATGGTATTCTTGTAAGGGAGAGGCCAGTGGCGGGACAAGGGGGGGAAGGAGAAGAGGGTTATGGATTGGTTCGTTAGTCCTTTATGCAGAAGTCTCTACATCCATAGGGGTAAGGAGAGATTGAGAAGTGGTGGCCCAATCTATTGTGAATATTTAAAATCCTTTCCAACTCAGAGAATTAATATATAAATTTCCAAAAAGTCAAGTCAAATTCTTGCAACTTTATTCCATAGTAAACTGCAACAGATACCCCTACATTCTTACAACTGTAGTGATCAAAGAGAATATTTTTTCTGACTCTAACGCCTTCTAATAGTCTTTTAAAAGGCCATGTATTTGAGCAACAGACCTTTTTAGAAAAATGTGCTTATGAAAGATTCTGCTTTAGCTACACTCCATTGCTGAAACAAATTCACTTAAACTACAGTCTATACTAACCCAAACACTATATTACAGCCAACTTATTTAATTATTTTATTTGCATATATCTTTTCATACAGTTCTGGGTTTTTTTAAAATTTCACTATAGGTGGTACTGTATAATATCCAGTAGTATAAAATCCTGCAAGTGTTTTATGCCTATTCTTGAAGTATTCTCTGGCCCACTTTCTCTAGTAGCTGCAGTATTTGTGCACTGGTAATTTTGCAAGCAGAAATCCAGTGAATCAAAAGAAGCATTTATTTGCTAAAAGGTTCACATTCATAGCAAGACGATAGATTTTACAACCGTCCAAGGACAGGTGGGGGGAGAAGGGAAGGAATCTACCTTAGTCATGGGTTAGGTAGGCTAGCAGCTAAAATTTGCAGTAATGGGAAGAGCATTTGTTCCTCGTGTAAAGAATATGATCTTTCATTGTTATAACTGAGAAACACACAAAGACCAGAAATTACAAATTAAAAATCAGCTGAGAGAGGGATCTGGAGCCATGATGAAACAGTCTCTTTCTTAAAGGTCTTCTGGTGGTGATTCTTTTAATGACATCCTTTGATTAATAGCTTTCTCACTTCTGATTCACTTACTGAGTAACTCACTGACTTCTAACTTTTGGTATCTTATTAGTTATTTCAAGTTCCACCTGAAAAGTGCTAAAGAGTTAGGTAACTAAATGTGCCATTTAGACCTCTTTTAATACTATTCCAGATTCTAATAATCTTACTTTTGTAGTCAGTATTCTTTGACTACACTAGAAAAAAACCCTGATATGTCCTGATATGTACTACTGTATTTATCCCTTCCCATAAATGGCATTATTGATTGAAGTAAAAACTGAGAACATGGTAAATTGAAGCTTTATAGTAAGCTAATAAGTAATGCTTACTAGTAATAATTACAAAAAGGGTCATTAGTAAGATTCTCTGTGACATCACTCATTCTTCTTCCCGATTAATTAAGGAAGAATATGCACAACGCCAAGATAGGTTTTTTAATAATTTTCAAGTATATTGTAGATATTTACGAGCAAGAAGATTTTAAGAATATATTGTTGTTCTTATTTACTTAAGTACCATTGATGCTTCCAGCATCATACAAAATACAAAGGCAGTTCCTCCTCTCCAATTTAGAATCAGAAAATTCAAAGATTTAGTCAGTCCTTGCTCTCCAGTTTACAATAAGAAAATGTAAAGTTTTTTTAAATTGTATGTATACCACCCTTCTGCACTGACAATTATAGTCTGCATCAAAGAGATGACTTTTGAAAGATCTGCAGTTCTGTGTTTCTGATGCATTGAACTATTTTTCAGTTTTCTATAGTCCACTATAATGTGTCGAGTGCTTGTGGGAATGAGAGTGAGTAGTATTCATGGCTAGATTTTTTTTTAAATTTCTTATGTGTCTAATACTTTCAGTTACAGAAGAAGGGGTCTATCAAAGGGAAGGGTCTTGCACTGTGCCCTACAGTTGGACTGTGGATTAGTCTAATCCCCTCTGAAAGCACACGCTGCAACCACTTCACCTTCATCAAGAATTCTTTTTATCTCCAGATCTCAGATGATTTGCATTGGGCATGATGTTGATGAGGGGAGCTCAGTTATCTTGATGGGCAATGAATAGAATTGTAGTTTGGGATGTAATTAGGTTGTCACCTGTTAAGGACTTTGAAGATCAGCACCAAGGCTTTGAATTAGCATCAGAAGTGTACTGGTAGTCAATACAGAGCCCAAAACACAGGACCGATCTGTTCAGAATAATTTCCCATTGAGAAAGTGGGTGGCCACTTTCTAGTGAAGCTAGAGCCTCTGCATTTTATCCAACTTCAGCATTAGGAAGAATGTATTATGGTAGTCCAGTTGGGAGTAGACAAATGCATGGATTTCTATGGACAGATGCTTGGCTGGGAATACAGGGTGAAATTTTCAAGCATCCTGAAGGAAGAGACAAGTATTTTTCACTATTGATGCTACATGATCATTCAGGTTTAATAATGAGTTGAACAAGAAGCCTTGTACCACTTCGACAAATATGGGAGGGAGAAGGGGAAGGCAGATGTCTTGGATGGAAGTTGTGGGGAATTAGTTTTTTTTTATGCATTTCACCCCTTCTGAGCAGTGTTACTTGATATTATCCTGGTTCAGTTTGAACCACCTCTTCTTTATCTAAGAGCTATTCTCTTGTAAGCATTGTGACATCTTTGTGATGGTACTGTTCGTATATAAGGAGACTGAAATGTTCAGTATGATGTCACCAACATTGATAGCAGAGACCATAACATCTCCCCATTTTTCAAAATAGTCTTTTATTAAAGAGGTGATGATGAAATGCTCCTGTGAGAAAAGAGGAAAAGTTTACCTATCACTATTCTCTTGGGCTTGTTGGAGAGGAAGTATGCTACTGTAGTGCTGCTAGCTATGCCATACAACTGTTTCAAAAGCTGCTGAAATGTCAAGTTGTAAGAGTACTGAGATATGATCACCATCCATAGTCATAAGACTATGCCATAAGAAGGTTGTCTTTTAGTGCTCCCATGCTGTCTCTCTACTGTTCTCTTCACTGAAGCTTGATTGCAAAGCATCCAGAACGTTGGCATGTATTGCATGTTGTTGGGACTTGATTATCAATGCTTTTTCAATGATTTTTCTTAAGAGCGGGAGGTTGGAAACATGATGGGTGCGTGAGGTTTTTCTCCTGTCATTATGTTTGTTTGCAGTTTAGGTCATAGCATGATCCCCATAAATGAGCAAGGGTTTGGAAGTCAGAAGGTCCTGAGTTCTAATGTTTGCTCTGTTACTAACTTATGTAAGCTTGCTCTCTGTCTCCTTTCCCCATCTGTAAAATGGCCACAGTAATGCTTAACTTTCTTAGCTATTATGATTAATTATATGTACGGAATTTTGAGCACATCAAGCAATGTATAACACTTTAAAAAATTGAAAAGATTAATTTGCATTTGAATTAAACTAAACGGAAGTAAAGGCACTTTAATTTTGTGGACTGATCAGGCCTGGTCTACACTGCCAGAAAAATTCGGCAGAAGACAATGGGAGTTATACAAGCTTACCAGAATAGCTTGCGTAACTCCCACCAATTTCCTAACATCTCGTCAGTGCAGCATCTTCACTGTGCTGCACTATTTGAGGGGGTGGTTTTACCAAGCTGATTTCCAGATTGACTTAGCATGTCTTAACTGACCACTAAAGTTGATCTGGAAAGATTGATACGATGGTGGTGACTTTGCTTCCATCAGTGTAGACATGGCCTAGGTAATAGCATTCATGCAGAGGTTTAATGGGGTTTAATTAATACACTTAAAAGTTTATTTGGATGAGTGTCCCCATGTTGAAAAGCCCTTTGCCTGACTGTAGATATACTTCCCTAAAATAATTTTCCTTTTAGTGTGTAAATTAAATTCTCCATAATATACGTAAGAACATTCATTTAAAAAAGATGTTAAAAAAACCCTTTTGCAATGCAGCCTTTTTGTTGGCAATTTCCCTACTGTATTATTGGTTCCTTAGATCAGAAATTCATGGGAAGGCAGTTCAATTAATCATCTATTTAGTAAGGCAGACCTTCATCCTGTTCTTTTCTATTTTGGTTTAGGGGAAAAGTACCATAGCTGTGTTTTTAATTCTTTCCAGAGTATAATGAGTAAAAGGAAAAGCTTCCAACAAAGTCTCATTCACTGATAAATTTAGGAAATCTTTTTCTAAATTATTACTAGTAAGCTTTCCAAAGCTCTGTACTCTTCTGTGCCCCACATAAATTTTTCTTGCAGTTTCCTTAGCTTCTGAGAAACAAGGTTATACAGGCAAACTTCAGTGTGATTACATCATCAACAAGGGACAAAATTGTGATCCTATCAGTTCTAACAGTTGCAATATTCATGAATGGAATCCTGAAAGTTCAAATAGTTAAGCCCAAATAAAATTGTGATCTTTATCCCACTTGACAGCTACATTTATCAAATTATTAAGGGGAAAAATTGATTGCTAAAAGTTATAGTGTGATCTATTATGTGATTTTATCAAGGTATAACTGTATTACCAAGTGGAAATTGCAGTCTTATTCAGAATGTGAATTGAACACGCACAATTTCATAACATAACAATTACCCTATTGTTATGGCAATTTTTTCTATTAATATTTTTATTTCTTTTCTTTCTCCTTTTTCTTTAACATACTTTCTCTGACTTTTATACTAGAAAATGAAAAAAAGAAATAAACGGGAGGAGGGAACTGAATAATGAAAATTTACCCTAACCAGTTTAACTGCACCTCATGCATTTAAATATATCAAATCAGAAAAACATTAAATCATATGCTGCATATTAATTAATAGGTTGAAATACATAAGCCGATTGGGTAAGTGAACTAACTATATTTTTTGCCTTGAACAAAGCCACTAAAGAATGGATATGTAATCTCGTTTGCAACCATGCATAAGTTTTTCCTTGGAGCAATTTTACTGATATTTTAAATTTCCACAAAAGAGTAAAATACATTTTAAATGCTGTAATTTAAAAAACAAAATAAAAAATCTGTCTTTGTTATGGTAGATATTCAAGTCAGCTAAAAGCTGTTACTATAGCAGAATATTGCTTGGGTTCCTAGCTAGATAAAACAGTATTTTTGATGGCTTGTATCCTTGTGTATATATATATAGATAAAAAAAAAGAGGAAGAAGAAACAGCAGCAACGGCTCTTCTTCAAATAGGTTCACTCTTGTCAAGCTATTAGTGCCAGTCTTTCAGTAGCGTGTCAGATTGATTGGCAGACAGTCCCTTTCCTCTTTAGTGAAGAACAGTAATTTTAGTGTGTGCTTGAAATAAAAACCTAGCATAAATCATTTTCTGTTTGTAAAGGAGGCAAGTAGGTTTCTTGCAACCTATGTACATTGCTTTGTATTGTGTTTCACAGAAAATTAAGCCATGTGACATAGATTTGATTATTTTTATCAGTCTCTTCTAGCGCTAGGCTTTATATGCCTGAGAGAACCTCAGCCGACAGTACCTTTCTCTGTATAGAAAGGACCTATAGGATTTTGCTTTTCTAAATAGCAGGTGGAATGAAACCTAATTGAGATCGTGGACATTTTTTCCCCCCTTTCCATCACTAGAAGCTGCGTGTGCAGTTTGTGTGGCCGCTGTTGCAGAGTTGAGCTGCGTTCCTTTACAGCTACCTCATCCTGTCACTCAGATCAGCCAACAGGTGTTGCTGGACTAGTAGGAGCTACTATCAGCTGGTGCACCATTCTTCTGTCAGCTAGAAGTGCTGAAGTAAGTGCAGGTCCATGGCCTCCCCTCTTCTCAACCTGTTAGACCAGAGGTGGGCAAACTACGTCCCTTTCATCCAGCCTTCCAGCTGGGTCTGGCTAGAGCCCGGCAGCCGCTCCCCCCTCTCCTGGCCCCACCCCCTCCCACCATAGGGGCCAAGCAGCGATGCCCTGGCTGGAGCACAGCAGCCATTCCATCCTCCCAGCCCCGCCTCTTCCCCACACCACTCTCCCACTGGCTATGTCTACACTTGCACTTTTAAGTCGACTTTAACTAAGTCGACTTAGTGTGTCTACACTGAAAATTAAAGTCGACTTAAAGGGGAACTTACAAAGTCGACCTAGAGTGTCCTCACTGGATGCTCTAGGTCGATTTTGTGGGGCTAGGGGGACCTTGGGCAGGTCCACAGTGGCAGGGGGGGCACCCCCTCTGTACAATGGGGCAAATGGGTACAGGGACCCTGGCAAGGCAGAGCCCTGTGTGTGACACTGTCTGGATTTAGGGAAGCATTTATGATATTATTTTCAATGGATATCTCATAAATGCTATAATCCAGAGGAACTATGTCATGTTTGGTATCAATAGAAAGGTAGTAATTTGCT
>ML685766.1:32924492-33063492 GCA_007922175.1 Pelusios castaneus
TCTAGTTTAAAAACTGCTCTACAACCTTTTTAATGTTTAGCGCCAGCTAAGATAAGGCAGAGACACTTTACTGAGCACAGAGTCCTCTAAGCCACTTGTTCTCAACCAGGGGAATGCAGAAGTCTTGCAGAGGGGGACTCAACTCATCTCAATCAGTGTTTCTCAACCTGTGGGTTGTAGGATGGGTTTAGGGGATTGCAAGTGTAGGGCTGGTGTAAAGGGGGTGGAAAACACGGCAGTTGCCTGGGGCCTTGTGCCACAGGGCTCTGTGAAGCTAAGTTACATGCTTCAGCCCTGGGTGATGGGACTCGGGCTTCAGTTCTGCCGCCGGGGCTCCAGCTTTCAGACAAGGTTCACAAGTGAAAACCAGGGTCAAGGACCACACTGAACTGTAAGTATGATGCTTATATTACAATCAACTTATTGTTTATAGTTATATGGCACTAATGAGAAAGTAAGCCATTTTGCAGTAACTCTGCTCTGTGGCTCTTTTGTGTTTTTACATCTGATTTTTCTTAGCAAGCAGTTTTTCAGTGAGGTTAAGACTTGGGGTGTACAAGATAAATCAGACTCCTAACTGGGTACAGTGGTCTAGAAAGGTTGAGAAACGCTGTTCTGAACGCTGCCCTTTTGAAAGATTCAGTTGAGCACCCATCTCCTGAACTATGTGTTATACCTGATCCCTTTAACATTTAGCCCTCACAGCACTTTGGGGATTTGGCTTCAGCTAAGCACCTGCTTTGAAAATTTCTCAGGTTGCGAACCATGTGCTGAGCTCCAGTTGATGGCACAAAAAGCCATTGCTTGTGCAAAGATGGCAAGATCATTGATTAAAAGATGATCACACTCCTCTTCTAGGCAAGGTATTAGTCCATTAGGTTTATAGAAAGAGTCATCCTTCATGCGGAACATATCAAACACTATTGTATTGCCTTATTTGGAGCTAAAAATAGTATGTACTTAGCAAAAGCTGAAGTATTATAATATAGATGTACCAGAATTCCCTGAAGACAACTGGAAAGACATGAATGTTGAATTTTGCAAGAGCATATATATGCATAATAAATAGTATACATTAAATATAAATAATAAAATTATAGTTTAGTGTTGAATTATTAGTGTTTTCAAAGACTATAAAAGATAAAATATGACAACAGACTATAAGAATAGTCTGAAAAAACTTCCAAGAAGAAACAGTGAAATAAAGAGCTACTCCTAGGAAGATAGAATTCAGAAATACAGCTACACCTAGTATCTCATTGGAGTCAAACAGATTTTTTGTAATGTAGAATGCACCAAGCTACTAAAATATTAATTTATTTTTCTGTTAGCAAAAACTCTTTTATGAGAGGATATCCCAGTCCATTACATAATCTGAAACTGAGCATTCATAGGAACTGTAGTCCTTCTGTAATCTCATGAGGTAAGTGTATGAACTGCGAAGATGAATAAAATGTATAAGAAGAATGTCAAACTATAGATTTAATTGTAAATACCAGCTGTAAATTTAATATAAAAGCATAACAATACTGTACTGCGATCACAATTATAAAGAAATGACTGCACTGCTTGAGTGTTTAAACTGACAGTACTCCCAAGGCCTGGGGGCACTATATTTCAGTATAACAACATCTTAGAGTGTATTATTGCCTACATAATATCACCACCTGTTGGCCTTTCTCACTACAGCTGTACATTGTACAGAGGACGCTTTTTATTTTGTCCTTCAGCAGTACTTCTGTCTCCTTCCTGCTCATATTGCATATTTTCCTTCTTTGTTTCCTTTCACAGGCTCATGCTACCATGCAGTTACTTGCACTGAAAATGTATGCAATTTGCTGTAACTGAACTCTTTGATAAACAATTTGCTTTAATTTGGCTTCCATCTCAATATCAACTCGAGTCTTGAATATTGTTTCTTAGTGATTGAATTATAATAAATAAATAGGCCCTGATCCAGCTAAGCAGGTAAGATGTGTGTAACTTTAAGCATGTGAGCAGTTTCACTGAAATCACTTATGTATAATGCTCAAGTGCTTTCCTAGATTGGGGCCATGGTGAGTAGTTGCACCCTCAACAGTAATCACTTTGGGGACTCGTTAAACATTGGTAATCTGTGCTAAAAAGTTTTTATTTAGGATTTCCTTTTGTTTGCTGTCTTTGATTAGACGTACACCACATCAATGTTTCACCTATTTCTTGACTCTAAATCTTGGATATTAACCTTTTGTAATTAAGATGTTTTGGCTATTTGATGCACATTATTCTTTTTTACTTTTCTAATTTATATTATATTTCCAATAGTTCTTTATAATTTTTCCCATCTTTTCATTTACCAGATATTTGGTACCTTTCAAATGCTAAGCGCTGTTCCATATATCCTTAGTCACCAGGCTGGAATTTTCTGTCCTTTTTAATATTTAGGTTTTATTGGATGAATGTAGATTGGACCTTCTCTAACTGTGCCTTAAATAATTGCCACTTAAGGGAATTAAGAAGAACCAGGGAAGGAAAATGCTGACCCATAGACTAAGCAGAGGGAAAAAACTTTCCCACTGGGTCCAATTTCATAAGGAGGACCATCAGGATAGTGAATAAGACATGAAATTATGGGCTGAATGACCTCTAAAAATGATCAGTTCAAAGAAGAGCTTGTCTATAATTGTTTGAATTGAAGAAAATGGGGATAGAAAGAAGCCCATAGAAGGAAGGCTGCTTCCTTCTTCTTGGTTAATGTATGAGATGACATTATATACCATGCAGTTTTTGTGCAATCTGAGAAGCTCTGTGGATAATGTGGTAAGGTATTCCCTAAACATAGTGGGTCAGTCATTGAGGAACCCCTTGGCAGATAAAGCATCTTGAATTCTTGAATAGGTATATTTTTGTACATTTCCTTTATTAATCATATTCAAATGCATTATAATATAGTCATCATAATATAAGAATCTGGTAAAAGTGATGAAGAGATTGATCTTGGAGACCATTGCTAAATTACATAGATTGTTTTCTCATTTAAATTCTATTGTCTAATTCTCATATACTGTGCCCTGGCAGTATAAGGTCACCATAAAGTGGGTGCAGGTTGCATATAAATTGAATTGGAAAATGCCAGTGACTGATCCAGCCTCCTAGACATTGGATTAATTCAGTGTTGGTAGAATTGAATTCTCTTCCACTTCAATAAAATTTTACCTATTTACACTAACAGTTAATTTGTTCTATTGTCTTCAGAAAGATGGGGATAAAATGTATGGAGGCAAAATAGTAAGCTAGTTTCCTAATGCACAATGAAGAATATTTTCATCTACTGTAAATTGTATAAAACAAATCAGCTAATATTATTCATGAAACCTCTTTTTTGCCCCTCAAAAATAAAACAGTTTCAACAGCCTAGATGGTTGTTACCAAATGGTTTTTACAAGGAAACTTAGTGCTCTGTAACTAAAAGACAGAGCTGGTTGCCGTCTGACATCTGGGAATTGAAATGTGGGGTGCTCTATGCACAAACAAGGCTTTAGAAAAACTGCTATATGCTACTGTAAGTTTGTATCTTGGTAGTGCAACTTGCCAGAAATGTGTATTCCGACTTCTATATTACTGCATCTGTTCAAAGGCTAGGAAATAATAATAGATATAAATTCCTAAAACTTCATCTCCAGAAGATTTAGAAAAATCTGAATATCTATTTGGGGGAAAAAAAAAAAGCATTTTGTGATGGTTAAAAAGATAAACTCTAATTATTTTGGCTCAAGAGCCATCCAAATCTTTCTGATTCTAGAAATTAATTTTATATGAATTTTGGATACAGAGTACACAGATGACATTCAGATAATTGGTGTCTGAAAATTCTTGGCAGCAACTATTTAATAACTTAGATGAAAAAATTTTCTGTCACAATAATTTTCTAAAAATGTCAAAGAAATAATCATAAAGAAAAAGGTGAACGTCGAGAAATAGAATTTTAACATGGACATGAGTTCACACCCAAAAACCTGTATACGCCAAACAGAGTGCATTTATGGGGATAAAAGTGTATAATGCAATCGGAAATTTAGTCTTACTAAGGACTGCAAGATTTGACCCTAACGGTTCCTTAGTCTGGTCCTTTGTCACTATATTGTTCAGCTTGTTCTTTGTCTGGATGTACTGGAGGGACAGAAGACACTCAAGGTGGTTTAATTAAAGTAAAACTTTATTCCTAAATGTCAGGAAGTATGTGGCAGATAAAAGTGCATAGTGCACGTAATTCATAATCTGGAAGGTGTTGCTGTCAGCCTTCTCCCTTTACGCATCCTGGTCCCCAGCCCTACCTGCTGCTGGGACCTCCCCATCCCAGCCCAAATGAGGGTTTGGGTGAGGGAGGAGGGGCTATAAAGGAAGCCTCAAACTTCCCTATTTCTGCTCCTTTAAATCCTTTCCCAGTCTGTTTTTTTCTGATTAGCATATCCCCTCCCTACAGAGTACCTACCCTGGATATCTGGCCCACTCTTACATCATGAGTTGCAGCATAAGAGCCTAACTCCTATTTTACGTTTGCCCCTGCTAGGCTCCCAACCCACTGTGGGGAAGTCGAAAAAAATCACACCACACCTTGGCCAGTCTGGCAGTGACAGAAAAAAATTCTTCCCACCCCCCCTTAGAACTGAGCAACTAACATAATCCCCACAGTGGATCATGACAAAACACGGTGTTTAACTACTTCCATGGGTGGGAAGGTGGATGCTGCTCTGCTTGCTCCAGGTAAAAGAGGGCTTTTTCCTGCACCAGCATGGACCTAAATAGTCTCCTCTCTCTTCCAGGCACCTGGGAGTGGGGGGAGATAGGGCAGGGTCTTCTTTCTGATGGTCTGAAACTGTCTCAGCAAATCACGCTGGCTGTCTTGCCCTTAAAGAGCCACACACCTTTCCCTGCAAGCCAGATGACATCATCCTCTGTTTAACGAGCAGGGAGGTCATTCTGTTAGTCTTCACATCATACAGGGTTTAACTGGGCAGCTCTCAAGACACTCTGATGTTTGTTCAGCTATTGACTTTTACATCTATCCACTCATGCAAACATTTTAAATGTTAAAAGTCATGGACATACTTTTCAAAATATGAGAACCAGGAAATCTGTTAGCTATAATTAAAATCCATCCTTAAGTATGTCACAGATGAACAGAGCTAAAACAATAGTAGAATATAACCTACCACTGACTCTTTATTTTCCAAATTCAGTGTTATTCAATACATAAACTGTTCCTTAAACCTTTCAACCCAGAGGATTGACCAGTTAAGCAGACATACTTATTTTGATAAGCATAAGGATTTCAAATTTAGCACAGAATATTAAAAGTTGAGAATATGAAACAAATGAACTAACCAGAAAAGCAGAGTGTCTATTGGACATCCAAAGTTTGAAATCAATACAGTCAAATGCAGGTAGACTTTACAAAGACAGTAAATGGAAGTTCCTCATTAATAGTCATAGGAGAAGATAAATTGGAAGCTGTAAACTAATTTCTATTTTCCTTATTTGAAAAAGAAAAGAAAAAGAAAGAAAAAAATGAAAAGAAAAAAGCTATTTTCCATACCTGGATGGCAGGTGTTGAATGGAAAACTTTAATTTCCAGTGTGAAGTAAAGCAGAGGTACCTGTTGAAGAGAAAAATGTGAAAGCTTAGAGGACACTGGTTGAGCATGGTAGTATATACTTCTTAGTGCTAAGGTTCTTTGCCATTGAGGATGTTGGGAAAGAATTATTTAAAAATAACTTCACAGAGAGAACAGGGCTTTTTATTTTTGAAGGTTGCTGTAAAACTATTGTAGCTTTCCTGTCATCCAGTAGAGAGAAAATAACGTTTGATGTTTCAAGAGCATGCTTTTTATAACCTAGTTCAGATTTGAGCATGAAGCACTTTTTGATAGGTGACTGGGCAGGTTCATAAAAGTGGCTCATGACCTGATGATTACCCTGTTGGTAAGGTAAGTGCCCATTATTTATCTGGTGATTCTACTGTACATTATGTGGAAAGAATATTTTCATGTGACAATTCTCATATTTGACATTTAACACACATAGGTACATTTGATTTTTGTTTTTATTTTCAAAAACACTGTAGTTTGTCAGTTTGTAAGCGCTGCCTTCAGCTAAAATAACAGTTGTTTTTTTCTCTCAAACCATCATTTTGAAAATCAATATGTATCCTGTCATGTTAACATTAATGGGTGAAGTGAACTGATTACAGTTATTTTATCCATTAATTTTCTTTTAAAATCACTTTAAAATTGTAATCCAAAAAGAGAGAATATTGTATTGTTCTGTTGAGACTTTTGATTGTTCCTAGCACTGATTGACTGAAAGATGGGGGGGAGGGAGTTGCTGGAATAAGAAAAAAATACAAATGTTACTGAAAGCAATGACAAATGTAAAATTGTACTTATCTTAAATTACATTTTGGAGATTTTGATAATAAAGCTTTTAGTGTGTTTGATTTTAGCTCCCATTGACATAACACTACACTTCTCAAAGCAGCTACTTGTTTTCTCATAGGTTGCTGTACATCTGATACTGACTTCATCATTCAAATCTAAAACTAACATGTTGGTGAAATGTGAATGTCTATACTCTTCATTAGGCTTTGCTCTTTAATGCTAACATTGCAAAGAATTAACAGGAAGTACTTCCTCCCATGCTGAGCCGTATTTAATCGTACATTAATTCTGTAACCATGTCGGTTTAGAAAGAGCTATGTGTCTAACGTAGTGTGGTTAGGGCCAAATTATAGCCCTCAACGTACAGTGACTCATGTACATGAGTAGTTCTGTTAAACTAATCACGAATATAAAGTTTTTCTTATAGTTGCAGGAGCAGGTCCCATGATAGAACAGCTTGAGAACTTGTGTTCTTGTGTAGGTCTGTAGAATATACTTTTAAAAATAGTTCTGGAGAGCTTTTATCCAGGCCGTACTACCTGGCCAAAACATATAAAAAGTTTTAGCAAAAACTGGGCTGACTATACTAAACACAGTTAAATGTTCCATATAGGTGGATCCATGCTGACATGGATTGCAGAACTAGCTGACCTATACCGTAGTAAATTTTCATAATATGTAACTGGAAATTAAGATCAGCAAAAAAACGAAGTAAAACTAGATAAATAAGTACAATGTTATCTAGAAAGACCTATAACATGAAGCAGAGGTAGAACGTTGCTATGCTGTTAAACTAAACACATTGCAATATTTTCAATAGTTCTCTACAGTAGGAACTGTATAGAAGGAGATGTTTTCCAATAATGGAAAGCCTTACAGCTGCATAAGATTGAAACTGAATGTTGTTATAGCTATACTAGGTAGGTGGTTTAGGCAACTTGAAATGCATATTTTCATTTTCCACTAAACATTTTTTCCTGCTTTCATTAGAACCATTAGAAATTATGTCAAATATTTAAGTGTTTTTCAACAAAGTCACAATTGTGGGCTGGTGATTGAAATTGGGAGATGTGTAATTGCATGGGTTTTTATTTTTCTCTCTATCCTACATCTGTAGTAAGAATTGTGACATGAAATTCAAAAGTGGATTTACTTGATCTGTGACACCCAAAAACATTTTTACTTTTAAATTATCTTTAAAATATTCAGTTTTGATTTATTCATTGTTAAGGGTATCCATGACGAATATTTTATCCTGCAGTATCATAGTTTGGTTTTGTTTTATCATAGGGAACTAAAAGTTCATTGGTAATTTTTGTATTAAAAAGCTTGTTAATCTCCATTGATTTCTAAATTTGTTATAGCTTCTTAGCTGAAAAATACGTACATCACTGACAGTTCTATCACCAGATAGCAATTGATAAAGCATCCATGCAGAAAGTGTCAGAAAAGGTTAATATTTATTGATTTTTATGGTGTTACAGCCAATGTAGTTTTGCTATCAGAGATGTATGGCCACCAGCAGTGGATTCTGTAAAATTGCAGGTTGCACTCTAGTTTTTATTATAACCTATGTCAGTATTCTGGACTTAAAAAATGACAGATATTTAATTTAAGACAAAGGATTCTGAATGTGCAGCTACCATATACCTGAGCTTAGAATTTAGTATTCTAAAATGAAACACAAGAGTGGCACTTAAAAGCTCAAGGGGGAAAAACACACAACCTTGCATTACAAGTGACAATCACATTTAGCCTTTTCATTCACTTAACTATGTGCTGTTGATCTGTAGAAGGTGCCCAAGCAATTGATAACTGAAATTATGAGCAATAAAGGGCTTGCTCCTTCAAACAAAAAAGTATATAATTAGCTGGGATGTAGAAGGGGGCAAACCCCGTGTTTGCTTTTTTAAAAGTTTAAACAAAATGGAATGAGTGCAACTACAGTGTTTAAGTGTACACAGAAAGATATCTGGTTGCCTTGAAGCATAAATCCATTTTGTGGTTGCAGTTTGTGTAAAAATTAGGAGTGCACTGCAGCCTTTACATTTATCTCTATCAGCCCTTGCCTGACAGAAAGGCAATTCATTGTTTTGCCTACACCAGCCAGGGACATGGAAATCTCTTAAAGCTTTAACTTTTCTAAATGTGTCTGTAGTTAACATTTTTATTCTGTTTTTCACTTAGCTGACTTTTTACACCATGCTTTTCATAACTGGTATGGCAATAAGGTTTTCTAGAAGCTGCGAAGTGTTCTGGAAGATATATAAATGCTAGTTAAAGAATTGAAAGTTACTCTAATAAAAAAGAAGATATTAATCAATCCTGCTGCCTTTATGTATGAGTAACTCTTATTCAAGTTCCAGAGGGGTAGCTGTGTTAGTCTAGTTTAGCAAAACAAACAAGGAGTCCTGTGGCACTTTTAAAGTCTAACAAATGTATTTAAAGAAGACCCGATGGCTTGAGCTGAATTGTTCTCAAGAGCATGGGCAGAAGACTGGACCCGATATTTCATGCAAATGAATTAAACTTTTATCTTCTGTATTATGGAATTGTTGTTATATTTATACTATGACTTTGCATCCATGTGTCTCTCTTTTTTAGTTTCTTTAAAGTTGATAGTGGTGTTGGTGAGATAGCAATGAGTTCATTTCAAACTCTAATGATAATTCTAATGATAAGCAACACTTTTAATTTAATTTGACCAGTAGAATAAATTGGGTGGTGTATTGTAAACATGCTTTACTTCTCCTCTTGTCTGTATCGCATTTTTTGTTGAGTTGCACATGACCAGTTTCTCTATACCTCCACTCCTCTGACAGCTTACATTTGTGGGGAGGGAGGGAACAGCTTGTCTCCTTGAAAGTTAAGAGTACAATGAATGGAAAACTACTTTTATAGATAAATATAGATAATATAATATATATAAATATAGATAAATACCATTATAAGATATATTATATATATAATATATGGCAACTAAAATTATAAAATCGAAAGAGAGGATAACAGAGAAAATCATGAATCATTTCACAAAAGCCACTGACAACTGGAAATATTCTCCATAAAGATTTTTTCTCCTCTTTCCTTGAACTTAGTAAAATATATTTTTTAAATTATTGTTAAAATAACTTGTTTAATTTCAGTAAGTCAAATAAAATCAATTTCTCATATTCTCATGTAACTCTATTTTTTTATTTTAATGACACTCTCCTTAATCTAACCTCCATTTTTATTGTGCTTCATTTCTCCCCTCCAATCACTTAAAATTCTGACTCTGAAATGGTACATATTCTGCGATAACAGCAGCATTTTCCTGGGTGCATTTTATATTTTTTTCCTTTTATTCTTTTGTTTTTAATTTTCAGTATAACCAGCAACATCATTGCTGCACGGTGTCCATAAGTAACTTCCATGCTGCAGCTATGGATAGCAGCTTAGTGACAGATAGTTTTTCAAACACTTTATTTCATGTTTTTAAAATAAAATATCACTGCTATAAACCATTCATTATCGTTTATAACACCTTCACCCCAAAATTGGTCATTACCTTAGGTAATGGCTGATATGTTGTGTTGTTAGATGATTTTAACAAACCATTTTGTGGAATTATTACTTAATTCACAATGTAATTAAACTTTAGTACCCAGCAATATACAAAAGAAACCATATATTTATTTTAGCTTGCAAACAATGAAAAGACATCATTGCTTAAATCACCAACATTTGTTGAATAAATAAAATTAATATATTGCTAACTTGTCACACAGATATAGAATGTAATATTAAGAGATGAAGAAGAAAAGAGGTCTTTCCAGACTTTCTCTTGAAGTTAATTGAATGTGTACATGTGGTAATGCACATTTAAGCACAGGGCAACGTTCTGGCTTGCTTTTCTGTGTATGTGTGAAAACGGAGCTCCAGAAGAGGAATCACAGGTCATAATTCTTTTTCCCTAAATCCTGTAGAGTTAACACTTTGCAGGTAGTCTACAGACCTTTTTCTGACCGCTCCTCGAAAGCCCAATTAAGATGCTTCTCTGAATCACCTTGGAAAAAAGGTGCAGTACACATTTATTACCATGACTCTAGGGACCTGCCTATGACCACTAAGCACCATCCTCAACGTAGAGCTCATTTAGATGAACATTTGAAAGTTTGCTGCAAGAGAGGGTGTGAACCCACCTCCATCTAGCATGGTGCAGACTAACTGCCTATGTGGACCCTGCTGATGTTCATTATTGAGCTTTGATCTTACTCCCATTTCAAAGAAACTAGATCAAAGCTCACTAATTAGCTCTTAATGTGAATCAGCTGGGTCCACATAGACAATTTGTCTATGGCAGGCTAATCTTCAAAGCGTCTGACGAAGTGGGATTTTCTCCCACGAAAGCTCATGCAATAAATAAATCTGTTAGTCTTTAAAAGTGCCACAGGACTCTGTTGTGTTTCTACAATAGACTAACATGGCTACCCCTTTGGAATTTGACTGCAAATTAATAGTTCAACTGAACAAGCCGTAAGATTTCTCCTTTTAATGTGTGTCAGCAGATTGCAAAATAGAACATGGGTAAAAACAATGAAACAAACATAGTGTTTGGTTACACCTGTTTGTGGAAATGATATCAGAAGACAATTTACTTAATCCACCTTTAATATTACTTGAAAATCTTGAGCTAAACTCTTATTTCCAGTATAAATACAGAGTAACAATTGAGGTTACCACTACTGCATTTACACCATCAAAATTTGGCCTCTAGAGCTTTCAGTGTGAGTCTGTTCTGAAAACGTGAAAATGGCATTGACAACTTCCTGTTTTATTGTCTTTCTCAGTGATTCCAGGAGAAATTTACATAGTGTCTAAATAAAAATGTTTTCCCCTAATTGCCAGCAACCATCTCAGTAGAGCATGAACTGGCCCAGACTGTGGACCTTCAGGAAGCAGTTCAAATCTTTGCAACCAAGAAGACACAGAAAGCACCACTTTGATTATTTAAACAGATAAAAATGCCAGTGTTTACTATGCAGACAAGAAAAGTTACATTTGCTGTTCAGGCATTTGAAAGTTACTTAACATTTTTGAACAAAGCATTTTAAGTTGTTAGTTCTCCTTTACTGGGGTAGGTAGCAGAGCACTACCATGAGAGGAGAAGAACAGTAAGAAGGCAGAATTGAAACCTTTCAAAGTTTTGGCCCAAGTGAGGAGGCGTGGGGGCTTCATTTGAGCTCCCCGCCTCAGGTGCCAAAATGTTGTAGGCTGGCCCTGGCCGTGATTTGGTCTATAGTCTATATTATCATAACTATTGTATGCAACAATTGTTAACATCTTAATCACAAGCTTATTTTTCAATTATAGCCTAGGCATAAGATTTGAGTTATTTTTAATTATATGGAAATTTGGAAGTATCTGTGTTACTGCTTTCAGGTCATTTGCAACAAAGAAAAGGCACACACAAATGCTAAATTTCTTAGCTGAATCTGTTTTTAATAAATGTTAACTCAAACTAATAGATTTACAGTACTTGTAAATTAACAGAAAAATAATTCTATATGCAATGAATTAATTGCCTGTAATTTTTTGAAGGATACACTTTATTTTTCACATGACACAAAGAGGCTGAATCTCTTTTTTAAGTGCAAAATGAGAGTCAACTAATGGAATCATAACTAGTGCCTTCACAATGTTTGTATGTGAGTGTGTGCGCGCGTGCGCGTGTTTGTGCTTATAGCAGAATTCTAGGCCAGTGACACTTATTAGAAATAAAAGGTTAGATAATTCTGCAGTGAATGTGAATGAGGATCCTAGGGTAATGGTACTGTGTGTGGGGACTGTTGATGACTGAAAGTATTGAGGTCTGACAGGAGATGCTGAGCAGTTATATTGTGTGTACATTTTAGGAACTGCAGTTCTTTTCTTTTGTTTTATTTTTATAAAGTGTAATGCAATTTATTTGAATTACAAGTAATTTATTCATGGTATTATCTTCCCACACTGCATCAAGGAAGATATTTTTGTTGTAATTACATATTTCCAGATACAGAATATATAGTCATGTGTAATACATTTGGTGTTTAATTGTAATCAGTGAAGGTGAGTGTCATAAATTATCAGTTTAAAAGCTATCTCAATGCTAGCCAGGTATTGGGGATATTAGTGAAAATCCAAATGCTGATATTTCATGCTTTGGCTTTTGGAGGGAGATGGGGGAAAGAGGAGGAAGATTTAAAAAAAAATTGTACGTTTAAATCTTAAGATTGTAACTACCAAGTCATAATATATTTCTCAATATATCCAATAAAGCAGGCATTTTTTTTCTTGCCTTTTGTTTGTTTGATTAGGTTTTTTGTGGTGCTCAGAGATAGTATTGGAGTACCACACAACACTCCATGTGGTAGAGCGCTATGAGCCCCATTTTAAAGATTGGGAATGGAAGGGCAGAGAGGCAAAAAGCTTGTCTGGTTCATTCAGGAAGACTGGAAGAGTCAAGAGTCCGAGTTCCTCAGACCACAAATCATTCCTCCTCTTACATGGCAAACTGTAATTTTAAAGTCAAGAAATAGACTCTGATCTTTTCTTCTGAGGAGACAATTCCTTCTTTCCTGAAGAAATAAATAATGAAATATCCCACCCTCGCCCATATGGCAGTGTCGCGGGCCACGCCCTCCACGGAGCCCCCCAAGTGGGGAAAGTCGGGGAGGGGGTGCAAACCAAGAGGGTATGTCCGCAACCTTATCGGCCAAATGTGCCCCCTCCTGGGCTCCAGGCCCTCTGGCCTAGCAGCCACAGAGTCAATATCTCACCCTCTTTGCAAGGCAGTCCAGCCTAGTGGCCACAGAGGCAGTATCTGGCCCTCTTTGTAGGGCAGTTATAAGGGCGGCGGCCTCCGGGACGGGTCACCTGCGGTAGGGGGACTCGGGCCCTCCCACTCTACTGAGTCCCAGCCCAGGGCCCTATCGGCGCCAGGGGTCCAGCGCCAGGCTGGCAGGGATCCAGACCGCAACACGCCGACCCGCTGCCAACCCCCCAACTCCACAACCCAGGCCCCTGGGCTACTTCCTACTCAGATCAGTTGTTGTCCCTCAGCCTAGGCTCGTCCCTGGGCTCCTCGACTCCCGCAGTCACTGTCGGCTGCTGCTCTGTGGGATCCTGGGATCCGAGGGCTGAAGCAGATGCCTGTGGATCAGGCTCCTGGTGGCTGACCCAGGACGTCGGCTCCACTTGGCTCCTTTTGAGGGTTCCCTCTCCTGCTGCTTGCGGTGGGAAATCCTCCAAGTCAGGAGCTGCTGGCAGAGGTCCTTCCTCCTTGCTGGTCAGCCCAGACTGAACTGAGCTGCTCCCTTTTATAGGGAAACTGCAGGCTGAGAATGCCCAGCAGGGCTTAAGGGGCGGGGCCTTATCCACCCACAGGGTCTGCTGGGTTCCTGCAGTGCGGGGCGGGGCTGCCCCGTAACAGGCAGGAATAAAGAGAAGTGCTGGGTATTGCATCTGTTGCTGTTGAAAACCCACTGCCCTATGCAGTAAGACTCGGATGGGGCTGGGATGGCCTACACTCTGGAGTGCACACCTTTTTTCTTTTTTTTTTTTAAATAAGAAGCAGAACACTCCTCTGGCTAACACTTGCTACTGAGGGCAGCATTCCTTATAAAAGACAGTTTCATTATTCTCCTAGCACAGCAGGTCAGTGGCAGAGTCAGGACTAGAATCCAATTCTCTCCATTCCCTGTCCTGTGCCCAGCCCACTACCTACATTTATTGTTCCAGCATATTGGTCTAAAATACAGCATTTCACAACGGTGATGCTGTTGTGTTTTGTAAACCCTGTAGTATTTATTTTAATTAGGGGTATGCTGTAGTTGACTTGATGGCTGAATAATCTAAAAAGGCCATGCCCCCTTCAGGGGTGTATGACACACATGCAAGCCCGTTAGCCATCATTCTTTCTTAGTGCTTTCTTAGTGTGGAGTACCATGAAACATGGTCCTGCTGTTTACCTGAGCAATAGGAAGAGACTTGTTATGTCCACTTCCCTTCACATCAACCTATGCACAGCAGAACGTCTCACGTCATGAATTAGAACGTATGAGCACAATCTTCAATTTTATTGGCTTCCACTGTTATGCACGAAACACCCAAAAAGCTGTCATAAAAAGTGACAACCAAGGTTTCTACCAATGCAAGTCAATCCCCAGGTGGTGAAAAACTGGCATATCCAGCTCTATGCCACCCATACCCCTCTCACATATATCCCCTTCCCCAGCCCAGAGGGCATGCTAAGGATCTGAGAGGCTCCAATAGATCCTCATCCTCCACAGGCATTGGCTATCAGGCAGCCTTAACTTGACTAGTCTTGAGGCTGTCTTTAGTAATGTTGTAGCGTAGAGCCACCTTCTCCCGCGCACATACCTGCTTAGCTGTGCCAAGTATGATCTCGGTAGGGCTAAGCTTTGAGCTCCATAATTTTAATAGGTAACATCTTTTTTATAAAAAGTCTATCAGCAAAACACGACAAAATACTATCTCTTTAATTAACTTAGCACTTTAGACATAAGGATTTTTTTTTAAATCATAGATAGTCATGCCAGTCCCTTGTGTTTATTTACTGTAAAAGTGTACCTATATTTTCTTCTGTGTTTGCTCATTCTCAAGTATATTATTATGCCAATATATACTGTGAATATTTTAAACAAACCTTCTTCTGAGTATACTGTAGAGTCAAGAAAAAACATTGCCTCAAGGTTTTTATTTATTTTCATTTAATATTAAATCAGTATTTTAAGAATGACTAAAATAAGAATTAGACAGTTTGCCAATTTTATGCTGAATTGCTATGTGAGATTAGAAAAACATAGGATGAGTAGCCAGGTAATTTTAATATTTATAACCATTTTCCCATCTTGGTTTAGGAAGCCTACTAGAGCATTTCTCAGATATACTATGGTACGGATGCTCCCTAAATATTAGGCATATATCTCAAAAAATCTTGGATCTGAATCCTCTTTTACGACGCAGTGTTATTGTAGCCATGTTGCTGCCAGGGAATTAGGGACACAATGGGTAAGGTAATATCTTTTATTGGACCAACTTCTCTTGGTGAGAGAGACAAGCTTTCAAGTTATTCAAAACTGTGACACTTTGAGTAGCTTTCCCAGACCGAAGGAAGAGCTCCTTATAGCGGAAAGGTTGTCTCTCTGACCAGCAGAAGTTGGTCCAATAAAACACATGATCATACTGCCTTGTCCCCTCTTCTTTAACCAATATAAGTCAGGAGTAACTACACTGATGTCGGTAAGCATAGGCCACTGGAAAACTTCCAGAAGTGAGAAGAGAATTGGACCTAATATTTCAATTTTAAAATTGGGGTGGGGGAGGTCTTGAATATGATTATTTGAACATGTCTTTTAATCACAAGGGTGAAGGAGCCGGATAAAGAACATTTTGCTGTAAAATGGCGGATTCTGAAGATTTGAGTTTCAATGGCTATGTCTACACTTGCAAGTGAGGTCTAACTTAATCCCTGTCCGCGCCAGGCTTTCATTAAGTTGACTTAAGGAATTCCTTAAGTTGACTTAAGGAAAGGTTAGGTCGACTTAATAAGAACTGTCAATTAGGTCGATCTAACCCTTGGGTCAACTCCTTAAATCGACCTAAGCACAGTGTGGATGCCTAAATCCACTTTATTAGGTCGACCTAAGGGCAGTTAGGTCGACTTACTAAGTCCCCATTCAGGGGAAGCACTTTGTTAAGTCAACCTAATAAGGTCGACTTTAGGTCGACTGAACAAAGTTGACCTAACTTTTTGTAGTGTAGACATAGCCAATATGTCTACTTGTAGAATCAAGTACTGTACTACTTAATATGAGTAAGGATGGCAGAAGCTTGTCCTTAGAACATAACACACTTTTAAAAATAAATGTATTTGAATAAATTGGTAACCTCAGGGTAAACATAACTTTAGTAAATAGATATTAATTAGGATGTTTGATTCCCCGGTAGTAAAGCAATCATAGATGTATTCCATGACAAATGCTTCATCTCATGATCAATGATCCTCTCTTCTCAAAAAAGGAACGTAAACGTTTGAGAATGATGAATAAAACAGCTAACAAGTAAAATTTTGAAGTAGGACTTAAGGAAGAGGCAAACCAAATAGATAGTTTTATAATCATAATAATTAATATCTATACCGCACCTTTCATTCCAGAGAAATTGACTTGACTTCTGAGCACCACTGAAAGGCAAATTGTTGTGGGGCAAAAGTCAGCAAATAGACAGTGCATGGTCACCAAACAAAAGTGCACGATCTTTGACTGGTTTTAGTGCTTATGGTCCAAACAACACTAATGGCCAGAGACTGCCACCCTATCTCACACTGAATAGTATCTTACTCCATAAGTCTTCTCACAGATGTCACTGTAATGGTGGCAGAATCTGTCACTAAATTGTGATGCATCCCTTCTACAGTTATGGATGTGAGAGCTCGCAATTTTGAGTGGCCCGTCCACTTTGCTGCCAATGACACCACCTGCTTCAGTTGCCCCTAAAGGTAGAGCTGCCTCGTGTCCGCATGTATTAATATTCCTTTGTTTGTGAAATTGACTAGCCTTGTTTCTGTGGTCGCCTGGAGTTGTAAGCAGTCTGTGAAGCACTGGGCTTCTTGCAGTCTATGAAAGCCAATGCATTGTTTTGGTTATTTGATTGTTGGGAGAGTCCCTGTGCATGTTGCTTCCTCGGCGCCTCTTTTCTTCCCACATTTCAGTGTTACATTCCAGATTTGCCCACTCCTCATTGAATACCATCCAGACTAATTTGCCATAAATGTCTCTTACTTAGTCATGCTTTTGCCTCATACCTTCATGTTGTGCTGTCAAATATGTCCTTGAAACAATTTCTCTGCCCACCTTGTGAATGCTAGCCAAGTCTGTTCTGGATGCACAGAATACACATGGGAGTTACATTGTCATTTGTCCAAATAACATGTCCTACCTAACAGAGCTGTGCTTTAATTAGCATGGTCTCAATACAGTTTTATTTGGAATACTGAAATACTTAATCAGCTGGTAAAATTATATTTCACTTTTGTATGCATGATGAACCTGAAGTTGAACAGAGGAAATCTGTCAACATTTAGGAATGCAGATAGTACTATATCCAGGCTTCTCAATCAAAGAGGAGTTCACATGACAAATGCAAGTCAGTTTTTAGTTTGGTACACAGCCTGATGCTGTGATGGTGCTAAGAGAATGTTATGAGGTGAGCATGAGCTATACAATCAATAAGAACAACATTCAACAGCAGGTCACTGAAATCTTGAAAATAATTCTCCAGTACCTAGCACTGTTTACATTTGTAGATGCAGGCACATGCCAACATCATCAGAATAGTGTGTTTTGTTTGATGATAAACTTATAGATCCTCTTGGTTTTAATAAGCATAAATAAAAACAATCTCAGTTAAGTCTCAGATCTACTCAAGTTAGAGGTCATTAGATGTATACAAATTGCTGAGTACGCTCATATTCAGATGTTTGGTGATGATCAAGTCCAACAGCAAAGATAAGACCTTAGAGGTTAGGTGTGCAAACACAGCCCTGTTTGAACCTTATTTGAAATGTTAAATGCTTCAAAAAAAGCACCCTCCACAAACACTCTGTCCAGCATACCAACTTGACCAACAATGTTAATGTACTTTCCAGACATCAGATCTTGGATAGCACTTTCCATAATCCACGTCTGCTGAGACTATTTCAATTGCATTTGTCAGCTCCATGAAGACTGAGCAGAGATCTATGTTCTGTTCTCTATATTTTTCTTACATTTGACATGCTATGTCAGTAGTGCTTCTCTTTGCTTTAAATCCTCACTATATTTCCAGAAGTGAAGTCTTTGTAACACTAGCAAGAAGCAATTAAGAAAGCATCTAGCTAGAATATTCCTGGCATTAGAGCATGTTCCTCATAGTTTCTGCCCTCCTGCTGTTGCACTTTGTGTTTCATCAGGTAACTCTGGTTGCATCTTTGAGATTCTCCAGATCTACACAATCTCTCTAAACTGCTTCAGTGACCAATTGGATCTATAATATAGTCCCTGTAGATGTAGATTTCTGACCATAAGCCATTAGAAATAAATAACTCTCCTTTGAGTTAGCTTCATCAATTTATTAGTTTCAAGTGTAATAATCCCATTCATTTTTTCATTAACTTATTGCTGTATCCTCTAGCCTAACCGTCAATTATATTAGGAGACCTATTTATCAAATTGGTCCAAATTTTCAGTGAACTGTTTGTTGCAGAATCTCAATGTAGTCAGTAATCAGTATTACTTCTGTGAATGCCTTTTGGAGACAGAACCTGGATAACAAGGTCCCTAAATGATCTTCAGAGCATTATAGATGTTTTTTGTGTCATTGGTTAACAAATCATTGCACATCATGACTCCTGGTACTTATTTTGCATAAATTAATTTGGATTGATCTCAGTAAATCCCTACAATATACTCAGCAAATCAGTCTCAATCTTGGTTTCTCTGTTCTATGGAAACTTGATGGAAATTATAATATACTGTAATGATATTGCTATACAATTTAATATTCATGTTTGGCTTTAACGTCTTGTAGCTGAAGTGTTGCCTCTCCCACTAGGAATATGCTCTGATTGAGCAGTGTTACTGACAGATCAGAAAATGAACAGGCAGCGTCTTCCAGTTTAAATCTATATTAGATGTGTATACTCCCACCCATCACCACAGTATCTGTGTGCCTTCCATGTAACTGCAAAGCAAAACAACTGAGAAGTCTTGAGGGGTATGTTTACACTGCAATTAAAAGCCCCTGGCTGGCCCATGCCAATTAACTTAAACTGCAGAGCTGTTTAATTGGAGTGTAGATTTCCAGGCTCAGACTAGATCTTGAATTCTAGAACCCTGTGAGCTTGGGCCATAGCATGAGCTGAAATGTTTATACCACAGTTGAACAGCCCTGCAGCTGAAGTCCTGCAAGCCAAGTCATCTGGCACAGGCCAGCTGTGGGTGTCGAATTGCAATGTAGACATAGCCTTAGAGGGGTTCCTGAGTTTCCAGCTCTTCTTCTTTGTCGTGATATGGATATTCTGCTTGGGATCAGGTTATGTTTTTGTTTTCAGAGACGAGGGAGATGGCAGGTAGGAAGAGGTGTCAGTACCGTGGGTGCCCTTCTTGTTGCGGAAAGGCTTTGTCAAAGAGAGAGACAGAGAGATTTACCAGCATTTCATAAGTTAGGTGGACTCTGATGACAAAACTTGCACATAGTGATCAGAATCCTCCCCACATGTGAGCTAGTGAGAGAAGAGGGTGCAAATGTATCTCTCGTTTCTTCTCTTTCCCATAATAGGACAGCTTGGGAACACTCTCCCACCTTGGCTGGTACATCTGGCATCTGATTTGTTGGCGTGGGAGAGCCTAGCCTGAAATCTGTCCCTTGATTCCTTTGCACAGATGTTGATGTGTGTGCTGCAAGTAATAGACCTTGTCACACTCTTGGACATTATCAAACTTTACAGTACAATACATCTGTCTTGTGTTGATAAAAAATACACTGCTTTTTCACAAGCTGACTTTGGTAAACTTTTGAGAGACCATAGAGAAATACCTGCACACTTACCCTGTCTGCATTAGGTGCTGGCGCTGGTATAGGCTAGAAGACGAGTGCATAAATAAGAAAGTGAGATGATTATTTGGACCTGTTCACTGTTCTGTTTTTAATTAGTAATATTGTTATATTCAACCATTACTCCCTTTAATGTTTTTTAGGCCCAGTTGACACACACAGTTTATATCAGTACAACTATTATCCATAGGAGTGTGATTTTTTTTTTAAATCACAAAGTTCTATCAGTACAGCCTCTAGGGTAGACATAATTATGTTGGTATAAAGGTGCCTGTAATAAATTCCTCTTCCTGAAGTCAAGGTCTCAATCTCTAGTGCTGAAGTCATCTGTAATTTTCTAATAGTCATACTGATCGATCGGGTCATCATCATAATGAGTTTACTTCTATTTCTATTACCACATATTTTTGTTAGTATATTGTACTTATTAATAAAAATATTCCTATAGTTAATTTTTCAGATGAATAGTTTTAATAATCAGGAAAAATATTTTCAATATCTTTGCTTTATATGCTGAAGCTAGGATAAATGAAAATAAAACTGTGGTATTGTCATAGATTACATTTGCTACTCATTTTGGACCATTACAATAACATCTCACAATTTAATACAGGAGGAAATTGCAACAGCCAACTTCCTTTATTGTGTTAATAATGGTAAATGTGAATGTGTCATACCATTGAGAGGCTCAGATTTACAGAAATAGATATACACAAACATGTATTTTCAGTAAGAAATTCCAAGGGAAATTGTGTAAGTACCTAGTTCAGTGTTTCAGCAAACACTTATTTCTAATTTTACGGTAAAACTTCATTACATAAAGATTATGAATAAATGTTTTTATAGTTTTGTGATTTTAATGCAATAAGAATTTTGCATGTCCAATTTTATCTTTTTAAGTACAGGATAAATTAACATGACATCAATAGGCTGAAAAGTCACGTAATATTGTATTCATAGTATGGTAATATTTAGAACCAATTTAATACTTGGATTGAAGTTTGGTATTGTATAGAGAGAGGAAATGTCCTTTCCCAGAGAAAATGACTAGAGATTTTTTGTAGAGCCCTGCAGATTTGTGGGTACCCGCTTCAGATCCACGGGTAACCACATCCGTGGGTGCGGGTGGGGATATCTGCACCCCTATTGTTGCGGATTGGCCGCGGCTGCAGATTCTATTTTTATGAATGATCAGCAGCACACAGGGGAACAAGGAAGCACTCCAGCCAATCCCACTTGAGCGCTGATTGATAGTCTGCCAGCCAATCAGAGTCTCAGTCACAACAAGCTGGGACGTTGAGAGATACCACTCACTGTCAGTCAGTCAGTATGCTGGCCTTTGATTGGCTCATGCCCCATGCCTTCCCTGTCTACTTCTTCATTTTCTTGTTTGTGGTTCGTGTGCCATTCTGTCAATCAGAAATTTCATTGGTGGCCAAGGAAATCTGATTGACAGCACAGCATGCAAATCGCAAACAAGAAAAGGAAAAAATGGGTGGGACCCATGTGATGAAAGAGTCAATTAAATGCTAAATTGCTGACTGTGAGCCCAAGCTCGGTTGCGGATGCAGTTCTGGATCCACATAAAACATGGCATGCAGATTGCAGATCTGATAAAGACTGACATTGGGGGGGTGCAGTCCGGTTCCAGTTCCACATTTTTGTATCCTTGCAGAGCTCTAGTTTTTTTGTTTTGAAAACAGCAGTCAGGTGAAATAGATTTATCAATTTTTTGTATATGCATAGATATATGTATGTATGTATAGATTGCCAGCATTTTCTGGGTTGCTGCCATTAATGTGCATTTATGTTATGCAGGATTTTGTCCTAGTATGATCAGTCATTATTTAAGTGAAATAAACTTCTGATTTCATTTTAGCAATATGCATTTAGTGTAAGCAGTGTTCTGGGCTTTTATTATTAAAATGCATAGAGCAGCCATCATATCCGGGCTTCTGCTGAAATATGCTTTTAATTGAAGCAGAATTATAGCTATATATTATCAATGTGAATCTAGTTACAGTACCGTATTGGCTGGCACAGTGGCTCATTGCACTGTGGTACTAGTAGAACAGGCTATATTTTGTGGGTTTGAATTTAAATATCACCATAGGGTGTCTAGGGTAGGTGCTCAATGCAGGAAGTGATCAAATACAAACTGTATTCTATGAAAATGTGTACTTCCAGTTGACAAGATAAACAGCATTTGTCTTCTAGAAGAATGGATACAGGTATACACCAACCATATTTGTATCAACAGTTGTGCATTTAATACTCTAAAGAATGCTTAGGTACATACCAATATATAGGTTAACAGTGCCTTGATATAGCAAACAGTACTGGAAAAGAAAAGTCATATTTAGTTTTTTCTGAAAAATTGAGCTAATAAATAATGATGGGTTTTAGTAAGTTTATAATATAATTTTAACTACTCTCAGTGATTAAATACATATACTCAGAGCAGTGGGTTTTTACATTCTTCCCATTCATAATCCCAAGATTGACTGGTGTAACTTAGAATTTTTGGTTTTCCTATCCCAGAATACTTTGTCATGGTTTGCCAAAAATTAAAATGCTATAACACATCATAATTAGTTAGCTTTAAAATTTATTGTGCTACATGTAATCAAAATAGATATTTAGGCCTTGATCATGAACATATTTATCCATGCACTTCATTTTAAACATGTGAGTTAACTATTCTCATTGATTTCAATTAAACTAACCACGTATGTAAAGTTAAGTTAAGGTTGCAGAATTGTGGCCTTACACTCAGTGCAAATACATTTTTAATAGTGGACATTCAGGTACTTTAATGCAACATAAATTCCAGTGTTGTGTATAGTCTAAAATTATCATCATCAAGGAGTACACTAATGAAACCTTTGTTTTTCTTGTAATTTCAAACTGCAAAAGCAGGTCTTTGGGGCATAATAAGATGATGGCATGCAGTATCTGTTTTAATAAGTAATGTTCAGAATACAGTTGGTGTCTGATATTAATGTATTTTGAAACCTCTGTTGTTAAGCTTTTCTTTCCCACTGAATATTATTGCCTACAGTGGCCACAAACACAGATGGAACAGGACTACATTGATAAAAAGGAGGATTCCTCTATTGTACTAATGTGTGTTGTCTGGCATGGGGTTATTTTGCTGACTGATTGCCATGGAATTTTTATTTATGCTTTTTAATTAACAATTACATTTTAAATGCTTCACATAAATCTACAGTCTCGCGGGGAGGGGGGGGGCAGGGAAGAGGTTGTTCAACTTTATGATGTTTTAGCATGCAGAAATATATTAGTATTAGATTTCACCAAGCCCCCATTTTTGTAGAGAGTCTCCTTGTGCTTTTTATATCACTTTATAAAGGGAATACTCCTTCTGCTTTTTTATCTCAGTTTACTATGACCTTTCACTGTATGAAACTTTTTTAAACATTATATACCTATAGATTTTTTTTCCTGCTTATTTTTTTTAATATAACATACTGCAGCTAATGACTATTTAACTATTGTAGTTTTTATGGGCATGAATGAGAGCCCTTCAAATCATAATCACCTTTAATTTCTATAATATTATTACAATGACAAATAAAATACTTAATTTCCCTTCCACTTTGTCAAGGTATTTTCTGTAGGAAAATATGTTAAAAGAAATAAACACAAAGGATTTAAATTAAACTTTTTATATTTTAGTCTCCTCATGTAATTGTTCTCACCCTACATTGGAACCTGTTCTTTCTGTCCATATGCCGAAGATTGCTTTGCAAAGGTCCAGCCCCAGCAGGTTGATTACACACTTGTTACCTGTAATTCAATACAGCAGTGCTCTGTTTACAAAGTCCAGATTTCCTGTGCTGTCAGTTAGGGCAATCAGCACAAAGACCAAGAGCTTTTGGAACTAAATAAACAATGAGAAAAACATTCAGGGCTGCCAGTAACCCTTCACAGGTAATTTAACAGCCTTTGACTACAAGGCATCAGTTGTTGTAGATGTCTGCTGAGTATGAAATCTGACATTCTGTCTTGCCATGTTCTGCCATTGGGTCTGTACGTAATCTCTTGCTGAGGTTCACTGGAGCTCCTTCGATACATTGTGCTTTCATATTGAACCTAAGTGGTTTTATTATGACAGACGTCCACACCTGCATTCTGTCACATGTGTCATGTAGTCTTCTGGTATGATGCATCAAATTATTTAAAATTTTGGGATTCACTAAACTGGGATCTTTACCTTAAAAAAAAAAAATACACCAAAACATCTAACTTGACAAGTTCAAGCATTTTGAACTGTTCTTGAAAGGTTTAAATACTAACAACCAGGCAATTGCCACAGTAGGATCAATGCAAATGCCATATATGTAGGACTCTGCTTTCATTTCACACAGAGAACAGAAAGATCACTATTTTCTAGGTGCCCTTTATGTATTGGAGTAATTAGTATTATTCTCTAAAGCCTTGTGTTTATGTATTTTTAATTTAACTTGTTTGCTTTCTGATACATTTGATGACTTTGCTGATAGTCTGGATAATGATTGCAGTGACTGTTTTAAAAACTATTTGCATGTATCAAAGCAGACAAAAACATCTGTGAGGAGAAGAGCATAGAGACACAAATCCATCTGGGGCTGTGTCAGAAATGTTCATATCTCTTACTTTAGCAATCAGATGGTATTGTGAGCAACAACAACAAAAAATGCACCATCCATAGCTATCTATATAAACCCTAAAATGTATTCATTTCAGGAATCACGGCTGTAAATATACCATGTGCAAGTAAAATATTTATGATAAATCAACAACCCAAAGTATCACACAAATATACATTTTATCAGATGACTGCAGCATCACTAAGGGTCCTATTCATCACACATTTCTATGCTTTACCCATACTCAGTCTCACACACATTATTGCTATGATCATGGGATTCCCTCCGTCCTTCCCCAGTTCTTTTATTCCTGCTATCCCAAATGGACACAGCATTCCTTGCATGCTAATAAGTTCCACATTCCACCCTATCTATAATTGTATGAACTTAAAAAGTAAGGCTATTTTAAAAGTTGAGGTCTGTGAAAAATTGTGTATTTTTAGCCTGGTAAAAAATTTGCTTGCAGTACTATTTGGCTCTCTGGCTGTCTTTTGGTGACCTACAAACTTTGAACATTCTATTATCCAATTATGGGTACTTAAACAGAAATTGATTATTTTATTTTACACTTTCAACTATATGAATTTCTCCAAGCCTTATTGTGGTCAGTTTAAAAGGAAATTCAAATGTGTTGTTCCCTGTTGCCTGTGTGTCCAGCTGATTCACACGGCTGTCTTGTAACTGACTCTTGGAGACTATGAATGTGCACTTGTTCGTAAGAAGAGCTATACATAACAGTTGTTGAAAGGCAATAGTGCATCATTAACTTCAGCCTAGGAGCTACAGGTATTTACACACCGCTAATGTTCATAGTTTTCATGGATTTTTAGACCCAGTTTATAAAGACATGGTTTGGTCTTTTTTAAAAACAAATAATAATAATAATTCTGCCATTCCCTGTAATCCCAGATAGTGGAACCACCACAGATAGACGTCTATTTATATAAAAAAGTATACAGCTCAGGTGGAAACCCTGAATTCTAACAGGATCTCAGGATTCTTGGTGTTCTTCTTGGCTATATCTACACTGACCAAAGTTAGTTCGAATTAGTTAATTCGAACTAACTAATTCGAACTAATTTTAGTTAGTTCGAATTAACTTAATTCAAACTAGCAGATTGTAGTTCGAACTAAGCAAGTGCCATGCATGGCACTTGCTTAGTTCGAATTAGTCAATTGCATTGAGCTCAATGTGTCGGTTAGGTCAAACTAAGCGCTTAGTTCGAACTAACATGGCCACATTGGGTTAATTCGAACTAACTAACCCTTACTTTGAAAAGTATAAGCTAATTTATTAGTTTGAATTAAGGAAACCCTTAATTCGAACTAATGAAAGCCTAGTGTAGCCCAGGCTTAAGTTAGTTCGAATTAAGCTTCCTTAATTCGAATTAACTTGCCAGTGTAGACATAGCCCTTGAGTTCAAAGTAATAGAAGGCAGCTGTCAGTTTAAGGTAATGATCACCATATTTTAGGTGAAGACTATACAGTCAGGAAGTACATTGATGTAGAAACACCACATTATGGTGTAGAGATGAACTTGTGCAAAGTGCAGGTATTGTAAAGAATAAGAATTCTAGTATAAGAAGAGTTAACATGTGAGGCCTGTGAGAGAAGCAACTATTGTGGCTTCTCATTGTGGCATACAGATCCAAAAGCAGTAGCTAGGTCCTTGCTTGCCCCAGTAGTGAGATAGATTTCTTCAGACAAAAGTTAAATACTAAACAGCTTTCAAGGGCCAATGAGAAACTGGTGGCTGCCAAAACATATTGACCCAGTCTAGATTTAACTCTTTTAGTGTAATACTGTGCACTTTTGATTGACAAGAATAAAGGTATGAATTGAAGAGTTTTCAGAGTGGGAGCAGAAATTGATGGTGACTGACATACGTTTCCAGAGGAGTAGCCGTGTTAGTCTGTTGTACAGCAAAAAACAACGAGAGTCCTGTGGCACCTTATAGACTAATAGATGCATCTGACGAAGTGGTTTATAGTCCACGAAAGCTTATGCCGAAGAAAATCTGTTAGTCTGTAAGGTGCCACAGGACTCTCGTTGTTTTTTGCTGACATACGTTTGTTTTGCTTTGGACAGGACTTCCTACATGGTTGTAAGCTAAAACTGGAAGCTGAGCACAAGTATGCCTTTGTGCTGCTTATACACTGCCCATGAGAGCCTGAGCATGAAAAGCTTTGGGGCATGTTGCAGGGCCAGCCCAGAGATGGAAAGATGGGTACTGGGATGGAAAGGTCACAGATTAGAGAAGTTGTTAAAGGACTATTTCTGATTTAGCTGGGGGATTATGCCATCGTCATTGAGTTTATTGTGTGGTGTGTTCCAAAAAAGAGTGAGGGCACCCAAAATCTAAATTATTCTGCGTAATCTGAGGCCCCGATTTTAAAGGAATTTAGGCATTGTGGTGCTCAGTATTGCAACTGACTGTCTTACTTCATTTTCAAAAGTGAAAATCTGATTTTGACGAGTGATTTAGGAACCTAGATGCCTTTACCTGCCCCATAAAAATAAACCTGGCCCAAAAGAGCCAGACTGTCAGGGCACCAGATTGTGCTGGCTTGATTCTGCCCACACCCAGGTCCTGGAGTGCTGCATCCTCCAGAGCACCGCAGCCTCCCTAGCGCCACCACCACTGATTGTAGTGTGTCACGTAGGGGAACATCATCTCTCAGGTGTTTCGTGACGGAAAAAAGGTTGAGAACCACTGTTCTAACCAGTCCTGTGAAAAGGTGTTTCTGGTTATGGGTACAATTTGGATGCCTACATTAAATTAGATCAGTTGGATGCTGGGTAGGTAATGGTATTTGATTGTCTCATAACCTAAGTAGATTGAGACCATCGTGGTAGAGGTTGGAACACCTTAGATCAGGGGTTGGCAATCTTTGCCGGCCCCCGTGCCAGGCCCCCCCAACCGCATCCTCAGCAGGTGCCGGAGGCGGAGCCAAAAGGGTCAGGGGCAGGCCTCGGGTTCCCTCCCAGCTGGGGCCGGAGCTGGCTCCCCTTGGTGGGCAACCTCCAGTTCCTAGCCAGCACCCACCCGGAGGGGAGCGGGACGGGTCGGCCCCAGGAGCTGGCCCTGGCCATGGCCAGCAAGAGGGTGGGTTGGCTCGGCCCACCTGGAGCCACCGCTGACGGTGGGAGCCAGCTCCGGGGCTGGGAACTGGAGGCTGCCCTCCAACAGGAGCTGGCCCCGGCCCCAGCCCCGGCCAGGAACCCGCCAGCAGCAGTGACTCCGGGCAGGCCAAGCCGCTCTCTTGCCAGCCGTGGCCAGAGCCAGCTCCTGCCATCCTGCTGCTGCCGGCAGCGGTGGCTCTGGGCCGGCTGACCCACCTCCCTCCCCTCCAGCAGCCCTGCCCAGCAGGGGTCAGGCCCATGACCACGCTTCCCAACGGGGAAGCCCGGCGGGGGCGGGACCAGCGGGGGCCTCAGCAGCGCCGTGTGCTGGCGGTTGCCGATCCCTGCCTTAGATCATATCTTCATTGCAGAGTTAGCTTGTGTTATCTACACTCAAGTTAAGTCCTCTCAAATTAATCTGGCTTGGGTAAGAGCAGACGCAAACAATACAAGAGGTGAGCAATACAGACTGGTTGTATTAGTAGCACAGAATATCTGACTCTCTGCTGCTTTAGTAGCTGGAATATCAGCAGAACTTTAACTTCAATCCACACTGCAGGACAGGCTAGCTAGCTTGAGTTTATAAGATCACCTAACTCAAGCTACTGATTCTTGTATGTGGACAGGAATCAGGTTAGAGGCAACACTTGAGTTATACCTTGAGCTAACATTGCAGTGAAAACCAGTTCTGAATGGCAGATATTGGAAGAGGTAAGTAGATGGCTGCATTCAGTCCACACCTGACAGGATACAAGACAGTTATATAGCTTTGGGTATATTTTTGCTGCCGTATTAACTTGAGTTACCTACACCTGAGTTATTCTTCTCAAGTTAGCCTATCTCATATAAGAGCTACCACACTGTAAAACAACAAGCCTCTGTATCCACGTGGGTCTGTGTGGCACATAGGTTTCTAGGGGAACATCCAGTGATTTTTAGTTGTGCAGTAAACCAAGCTGCGTTGTGAATTCTCTTACAGTGCATAAGAACTTGCCTGTCCCTAATCGGCCCATAGGGGAAATTATAGGAAGTCATTGGAAAATTTGTGGCAGTAACCTGTGTCCACTTTGCAGAGTGTTCATGTTAATGACGGAGGAGTTATGCTCACTTGATATTTAGCCTACACCTCTTTTCAGACTAACCAACTGGGTTTTGTATGTAGATAGGAACAGCAGCAGTCCTACCAAATCCGGAACCCAGGGCAAAAGTCAAGGACGGGGCCCTCCCACATACAGACTGATGGACCTCCTCCAAAATCTGCATCATCTCCATTTTACATAGAAGAAACACACCAGTTCCACCTAGTTATGGCCTACCAAGATCACAGAGAAGGGGACAAGATTTGGTTCATTAGAAATTGTGTAAAACTGCTGCACTTTACAGGAATACTAGTGCAGTTTTATTGAGAGTTCTATAATAGCATATATTCTGAATATATTTTTCTTCTAATTACATATCTACTTATTCATTTCAGTATAATATAAGTCAAGCTGGTGCAGGAATTAAAATGATGGGACCACTACATATGCTATCACACTGGGAGTGAAAGAATATGGTACCACATGAGGAGGAAAAACACAGGTGTAAAAATAAGTTGATACATGCCAGTTTTATACATTGCCACAACACAAGCGCCAGCAATATTTATTTCCTGCAGTGACCACTCTGGTAATGTTGATAAAAAGAAAAACGGCCTTTAAAAAATACTAATTAAATGAGCACTTTGGTTAGGAGAATCCTTTTTTCCCAAACTTTTTATAAACTGAATTTATCTAAAGAAAAATTACCATTGTCACAGAAAAGTTTGTTTTTCAAACTCACTAGCAGAAAATGGGGTTGAGATCGGTTTTCAAGGGTTAAATGTCTCTTAAGGCTAATGTTACATGTCAGAAATTTATTTTCACATAGAAATCTGTTATATGTTCTATATTTGTGCCTTGTTCTGAAATGTGAGGTTTATAAAAATTCCCTGAAAATAAAACATTGAAGCTATATTTCTCTAGATCATTTTTAATATGGGTTTAGTATCAATGTCGAAGGATCTAAGATTACTTAGAAGAAGTTAGAGTTAAGTTATAAAATGGGATCACAGAAGCTTTTGCAATGGATATATATATATATATATATATACACACACACACTAAAGCAAAAACAATTAGAGCAATAAAACAAGTCTTACCAAATAAGTTCAATGGATTTTTTATTTTTTTCAAATGAGTTTAGTACTCATGAAAAGTGCCAGTTTGATAGTCTTGGAGACTGAATATCTCTATTCCATAGTCTAGATAGAGACACTAATAGTGTAATAAGATGTCTTACTTGGCCCTGCTACTGTGTCTCAACCCTGATACGGAGTAACTATCTTTATTGAGAGAGAGTTTTTCAGTTTACAGAGCCATTCACTCCTTGAACTGAAACTGTAAACAAGGATGCCAGATGTGATGGTGATTTTTGTGAGAACTGGTTGGAACCATGCTAATTTTACATGGGCAGTTTCATAATTTTCAGCCACTACTGATCTGGGCCAGATAACAAACTGGCGATCTAAATAGGAAAGTTTCCATATACTATTGGCAAATTCCCAAGGCTGTGGACACCATATTTTTCTTTGCTTCCTGTCATGTTGTGTGCAATGCTTAACATCTTCCATGTTTCACCCCACTGACGGCTGCTAGTGATGGTTACTAGTGAAGTGACTGCTGATGGTTACTAGTGAAGTGACTGTTGAGTCTCACTCTCACAAACCTACTGGAAATCACTGGAACCCTGGGAACATTGTACCTTGTTTTACGTTCATTCTGGCCCAGATGTGCCAGGAGCTGGAAAGAGCCAACGGAGGCAGTCCTGTAAATTGCTTTTTATATACCTCCATCCACAGCTGCTGAGCTGTGACAAATGTCCCGTCCATTCCAGATGAAATGGTCTTATTATTTAGAATATTTGGAGTCACAAGTGTGTTGTAGAGTAAGTCCTCCAGGAAGTGTAATGCAGACTCTTCATGCAGTCTTTGGGGTTTTTGTGACATGCTTTCTGGTGGGGTCAGAAAGCAAACAAGCCTAAGGGAGGACATTTGTGGGCCGCAGCCACACAGAGTAAAAGAAAGCTTGTTACCTTGTTCTATACATAATAAAAGGTTTACCTTTACACTGGTTTGCTTGTCAGTAAAGATTCACAAGCACACCTATGTAAATTGCTTCATCTGTACCAACGACCTAGAATGAATTCACTCTATTTTCTAGGGGATCAATCAATCTTATTGCAGCTCTGAGTTCTGATCTGGAATAAGTTATTCCTGTACATGGCAGAAACTTTCAACTGTTTATATTGGTCTGAAACCACAGAGCTTTGCTTTGGCAATGGCATACCCATTTCTCTTGGAGCACAGCCCATCTTTTGTGCCGTGTCGGTTGTGGAAAGTATGCAGATGTACATATGTGCTTGATTTTGTGCTTGGGAATTAGACCACATTTACAGAAGTTATTCTTAAAAGTTTTCCTTTGCCTTTGCTAAATTTAGATAAAGTTATTTGTATTACCTGTATTTAGTAAGGAATACTAGGATATTCTGTATTTAAATCATTTCCTTGTGTTTAGTAAGGAATAAAAAGACACCCTGAATATTGATGTAACTAGAGTTGCCGATTTTAGTTGGACTTATTCCGGGAGGTTTTGTCACATGGCATAATTTTTAAAGATTAATCTTTAATTCTTGAAGACTCCAGGGCAATCCTGGAGGGTTGGCAAGCTCCAATGCGACAGTTTTTAGTTGCCAAAGACAAGTACACATTTATAAGGGAAACCACCTACAGAGGTGCTTGTTTGTTGCTATACGACACTTTCTGTGTTCGTGGGTCTGTTTAAAGTCAGAATTTGGACCCTAGATGAGAAAGCATTCTGGGAGCCTTCAGAATCATAGAAATTGGAAGGAACCACGAAAGGTCATCGAGTCCAGTCCCCTGCACTCATGGCAGGACCAAGTACCCTCTTACACCATCCCTGACAGGTGTTTGTCTCTCTGAATGAAACATGATGTGGAATTATACATGTTTATGTACTTATTAAGCCACTTCACTAGGCATGTTTCAAAAGTGCATCTCTGAACTCTCCCCTGTAAAAAGAGGAATGTTGTTAGAGTTTCTTCTGGTTGCGTAAATATAAAACTTTAAAAGTAGAACAGGGCAGAACTATGCAGTTTTTTAACCTTGCAAGAGGACAAAAGAAGCCAAATATGGTATTAGTCATCACTTTGGTTGGAATGGTAAAATTTCATTCTGGCTAAGAAAATTTCCATTTGAAGTGACTCAAGCACCCTATGTGTATTTTTGTGTTAATGATTGCTGATACAAACCGAGTAATGGAAGTGGCATCAAACTGGACTGCAGAAAAAATATAAATGTAGTTTTGTTATCAAAATTAAGCAGTCTTTCAACCAAGCTTTGATATAATTGTGTGCTGTACAAATGGCACATGTGGCAATATACATATAAAATACATTTCTGAAACAACTAATTCCATTTAGGACTGGTTTTTGGCCACAAATTCAGAAAGGATATAGTATCACAGTAAATATGTAAATATCAGCAAGTATATCTTTGTAGGACTTTTTATTACATATTTTTGGTGCAGAAGTTGTCATTAAAATCTGCTATATGTGGGTTTTACTTGGTAGTGACTTTTCTTAAGAGGATAGTGTAGAGTATCTCTTTAAAAGAGTGAAATGAGATGTATTTTCAATAAATTTTCAACAAAGCTTTCTGACAATAGCAGCCTAACCTTAGAAGCCTTCTGTTATTAAAGAACTACAGTGCAGAAAAGAGTAGAAGCTTTAGAAATATGTTTTTCCAAAGCACTATTGTGAATTCAAACAATTTGTTAAAAGGAAAAGACAGTTCTTCAAAGTAACAAATTTAATAATTTTAAATGATCATGTGATAATTATTAAACTAATATGTAATTAGCATTTGCTAATGACAATCCTAATCTTGACAAATGCTTTCATTCATTTTGCTCTGATCATTAAAGACTTTTGAAGCACTGATTTTGTTAACCGAGTCCCTTGGCTATTCATCAATGGTGCAATTCAGCCTAATACTCCAGTGGCCAGTAATCAGTGCGTTGCCTAATAAATGAAGGAAATTTTATTATTGTCTTTATGAGCGCCACCTTTATTTCCACTCTTTATCACACAGCAGGTAGATAGACAGAAATATTACAGTGTCTAGCAGATATATCTTGTGGGGTTTTTGGTTTAAAATGTCAAGTCAAATCAACCTTTGGTCATTCCAGATGATACAGTTTTTTGAAAAAATGTTGCCAATGACCTGTTTGTCAGGACAGTTCAGATGCATTTTTTAAAATATGGTGAGTTAAAACTAGATTTTTAAGAATGCCAATGACTATGTTCACCACTGTTGTTTAAAAGATTGACTTCTCTTATAAATTTATCTTTAAAAGATGTTTTTCCTCCATAACCAAATATCTGCTCTTTATGTTTCCTGCTAAAAGCTGTAATTGTGACATCTTATCTAGAGGCCTGATCCTGCATGGAGACATACAATGAATTCTACAGTCCCTCTGAAATTAACAAGGGTTGATGCTGAGCATCTTGTATGTTCAGATGCTATATGCAGGTAATGTGACCTCCAGTCAGTGGTGCCACTAAAATCGTGTTTCTCATCAACAACTCAACCCACGTCACTCCCGTCTTCAACTCACTCGTTTTCTGCCTCAAGTGCAGACTTATTATCCTCCTCTTTAAGATGCTGCATGACACTGTGCCAACTTCACCTCTGTTCTGATGTCCATAATAGGCATTATCTCTGCAGTCTGCACCCCTTCTGCAACATTTTTTCCTCCCATCTACACTATCTACAAATGCCCATTTTTTTAATCTTTCTTCCAAGGATTCCCAGCTTTGATTTTTGACTTACAGAACTTTCTGCTTTTGTTTTTGTGTACCGAATAAATGAAAGGAATGTATATATAAAAGCACGGATCTCCAAAGCAAACAAATAAAAATACCTGTATTATATTACTAACATTTAATCATCCAGTACATTACTGTGTGAGCCTGAAATTAATTTTAAAACTACATTTTGAAAATGTCTTCGTGTCTACACGCAGCCCCACTGATTTCAGTGGTGCTCTGTGCAGAAATAAAGATCTGCCTGCACAGACCCAAATCTGAGATCAGAGATTCTGAATGGGTAAAGATCAAGTCTTCCACTATTTTGTTTAGCATAGAGCATAGTAAGGGTGATCAATAAATTATGATGATTTTGGAGAGGAGAATATTGATGATTCATGGATCACAGGGGATACTATATGTCATCAGCATGGCTTGCACAGAGAACCACTTCTGAATAAAACTTATGATCCTACTGATCTGATCTGTCTATGCCATTTTGCAACCTAAAACACTGGGCATTTTTTATAACTATTATATTATTAGAGATCAAAATATGTCAGAGCCATATCCCTAAAATTCTGTAAGAGACCATTTTTTCCAGTACACTGTGTAATCTATTTTAGTTTTAAAAAAATCAGATATTTTCTTTGATTACATATCCTTCCTGTCACATCAAATTCATTTCAAGGATTTTGTATTGCTGCTCCTCTACTTTCCAGATTCTGTTCCTGCTGTTATAAACATATTTCTCTCAAATAAGGGGAGGGTTATAGATTTTGGCTTGAAAAAACATATAATATAGATAAGGAATATTACAAATATATTTGTGTACCAAATATATGCATGCTACAGTTTTGTAAAACTACTTACAAAGGGAGAGAATTATATATGTATCAATGCAAAAAAAGATAAGCATCTAATTTACATAATCACACCACAAAAATTCCCAGATATAAAATTGCCTGGTGTATTGTTTCCAAAAATGGCATGAGTCTGAGATCAGAGTATGATCTTATGTACTTGACTGTAAACTGAAATACCAAGGCATAATGGGGAATAGTGGATACCTTAACTCTGAAAACAGACCTTACACATGCATTTTCAAAGTGTTTATTTTTGCAGTTTTGTTCTGTTTCTTAAATAGTAGTTTAAAGGTGTCCTGTAGATGAAAAAACACAGGGCCAGTGGTGACTTTTTATGCTTCTTTATGATATGTTAAGAAGGATGCTAAGCTATATGGTTAGTTGCTTTTTATGTTTGTTCTTCTCTGTTGGTTTGTTTATATTTTTAATGTAAGAGATAACAGGGTTTGTCTAACCTAAAAAAATTATGTGATGTCTGGAGAACTAATGAAACACTGATATAACAAGGGAGAAGGTACTGAAAGTTTGGCAACTTGGGAAAGAGATTTCTATTATTTTTAAACACTTTGTTTTTTCTTAACCCATATTCAACTAAATTTACTTAACATTTTGGGTAATGAATGTTTTGTTAAAGATTCAGTATGCTCACTTTTTTTTTTTTAATCCTGGAATGAATGCTCGCAATGAATATGCTGTATGAAATGCTCGCAGTGAATATGCTGAATGAAACATCAGCAGGTACATAGTCTGGATGTTTTCAAGGTAGAAGTCAATTAAGGCCAAGCCAACCAAAAATCAGTACTTTTTTTTCCTTGGGGAATAAAAGGGCATCCATTCATGCCTTCTTTACACTGAATGAAGAAACAAAAACATTCAATTTTTTAAAAATGCTTTGTGGGTCACCTTTAAAGAGAAGACAAAATAAAATTTCAGTCTCTTAGAGAGTCTTAAAAATCTGGGTTTATTGACAGTGCAGATATCATGAACATTCAAAGCAACCGTTTGTGTCTCTTGTGTTAATGTGTAGCAATAGCAACCCTTGAACCAAGGGTTATTAACAGAATGGATTGCAACAGCTTCAGAAGAGCTACTCAGTTGTGTCTGAATGCATTTAGGCAGCCTTTATTCCTGAATTAATTATACAATACACTATAGTGCCACAAAGAAGAAGCCATTAAAGTCATCTGTGTCAAAGGGAGTTTATATATCTAGGACTATATTATGCTATTTGGCCACAGTTAGGAGTCTAGGAGGGGTGGAGCCAACTGCTCTCAGTGGTTGTATAGGAAGGTGTTGACTGAGGAAGAATGTCTCCTAGAGCCCCCTATTTACAATGGAGTCTTGGTATCGTAAATCTCTAGCACTCAAAAATCATGAGTCAGGTCTCAAAAAATCAAAACATTTACAAAAAACTTTTTCTTGGTATTTTGGGTTTCTGAGCCCTTCAGGCTGCATTCAGGTCAGGTTTTATAGATTTTTTTTTCCCTGCAATTTTTAGGGCTAAAAACATACTGCATAGAAAGCTGAAATTCTCAGTCCCTTCATTACAAGAGCTGAGGTTTTAAAAAATACACCATATATTGTGAAACTCATAATAAACTACCATTTACAATACTGAAAATCATTGCATCCTCATTCAATCAATCAATCAATCATTGCATTGTACCCAGGTACAATGGGGCAAAGGCTGAGCCCCCTGGCACTTGGCAAGGGGTGCCCCCCTACCACCGGGGACCAGTCCAAGGTCCCCCTAGTCCCTATAAGTTGACCTAGGCGTCCAGTATGGACGCTCTAGGTCGACTTTGTAGGGTCCCCCCAAAGTCGATTTAAAATTTAAGTGTAGACATGCTAAGTCGTCTTAAATTAACAAGTGTAGACATAGCCTAAGGGATTAAGAAATGGTGTATACGGCATTTTATAAGACTTTATACTAGAATAAATTTTACCCAAAATGATTACATGAAAAAAGAATAGTCACTTTTGCATGCAAAGTAGTTGCTTTATCAACCTAGGCATCTCAGCCATTTTATGCATTATTTTTTTTTATTTAATTGTCCAAACATACAATCAGATTGCATGATCTGTCTGGAAATTCTAATTTTGAAGAGAGTGGATGTGGGAAGAAGTAGGAGGCAAATGAAGGGTTTCAATATTTTAAATTCAGCTTTGCTTCAGTCTTCTAAATAGGCCAAAGTCCTCCACTCTGATCACATTACTGGCAAATATAGGTGGTCTTATAAAGATATATAACATCAAGCCAGCACAAACCCAATTTGGTATTTGTGTACAGTATATTTTATTTTAAATAGCTCCAAAGCTGAGTATACCATTTTAACCCACAACACATTTGTATGGCTGGCAGATCTTTATTGTAACACTAGCAGGTGACACTTTAACATTGTAAAATATTATGCTCTGACTGCCCTTGTTTTAAATTAGTGTGTTAAACGTGCACATAGTATTAGAGTATACTCTACATTTTGGGGAATTCCAGGCTTTGTGGCTAGGGAGCCAGAACAGAAAGCATTTATTGTTAAAGAAAATACAGCTTTACTAACCACAAGTTAGACACAAGGAACAGACTAATAAATCTGTCAAGATGCCTATTGTATTAAAATATATTATAATCTTTGTACATTAATGCACCTCAGTAAAGGCTTTGTGATCTGAGCCAGTATTTTTCTTTTCTAGATAAATCCAAAGGTGTTAAGATCATATTGTTTTTGTGGTCATATTTGATGTATGATAGTAGCATCTACGTCTAGAGAATTTATGCCATTAATATGAAGAGGATGCCGGTGTTGTGTTTATTTTGGGTCACACTGGATTACAGAACTCGGGCGTGTTACCCCTTACAAAGCTGTCAGCTGGAGTGCAGTGTCAATGCCCATTGTCTCAAGCTGTTGTAGTTTACATCAGAAAGAGCCATTTTCGCTAGAAGCGTAACAATCTCATTGGATTAATCATTTTCTCTGTTTAAGCAATGTGAGAGTGCCTGCTTTCAGTGACACAAATAAAATCCTTGAAGGGGATGGTCTGTGAAAAACCTCTGAAGGGACAGTAAGACTACCTCTGTTGACACCCTGTGGCCTAATTAAACCATAGAAAGGCATCATTAAATTTAAGAAGCCAGATTAGCAATAGAAAGGGTGTGGCATCAGCTACCATATCTGGGTTTTTTTTCATTCTCATGTAAAAATGGTGGTGGTGGTGATAAAGAGGTCATATGACATGCAGAAATCCCTATTATTGCTCTTTCTCTTTGTTAAAGTCTCTTTTTAGAGCAGTTGTAGCACACTACTCTCTTATCTTGTTTCTTCCCTTTGCAATCTTCTGCCTACCCTATTACATTATGGGAAAAGATACACAACTCAGAATTGCTATTCTTCTAGTAAATATTTCCAGTAACAGAAAGTGAATAAATAAATAATTTACCATCTCAATTTTAAGGATGCCTCCACATGAAGTGCTTTAAAAAAATAAAAATATGATTGGGGATCCTTATAATTTTTCAATGCTTCCTTGATGTTTGCAAGAAAAAATGTATTTAAAAACTTGTAGTTGTTTTCTTTGTTGAGTATATGAATGTTGTCAAAAAACAAAAATTTACTGTCAGTCAGGCTACTGGAAGTAGAAAGGACCCAAAATTCCTTTCTTTGTGGACACTAGAACTCACTGGAAATCTGTTATTACAAATAATATATTTTAGCTGGATAATACCAGGCAGTTTTGCTTTGATACACCTAAGATCAGTGATATTAGAAAACTGCTGGGAAATGATAACATTCATGGGTCTTTTGACCTATTTGGGGGGCCTGAAAAATTGTCAAGAATATTTTCTTTGAAATACAATCTGGCGCTCCGTGCTGCCATCTTTTCAAATAAATTTTGTTTTTACTAGGTTTTTTTCCCCCCAAATAATCCCATCATTGCCAATATTGCTGCCACCAGTGGAACAGTGCAAGTGATGAGTATTAAAGGCACTATTCTCTTCCTGGTACAGTGTCTGCTCCAGTCCCCATTGAAATCAACGGGAGTCTTTCCATTGACTTCACTGGACTGTGGAGCAGGCCTAAAATAAGGTGTGGTTTGGCTTGGTTTTTTTTAATCCAGTAGTCAGTTGTGCCCCAGATTCAGTGTTTCATACCTCACTTCTCTCTCCTGTGGTAGATAAATCCAGATGCAAACCATCTGCCCTAATATTATCTCAAGGCCAATCCGTTTTTTGTGGAGTGTTTCTTCTTTTCAGAACAGCCATTTGTTCTTGCCTTTTCACTACACTTCACCTAAGTCCATCGTGACAGTTAGAGGCCACTATTTTGAGATAATCTAAAGGAATTAATCCAAATCTAATGGCAGTATATATCTTGTAACCATTAATGTTTAAAGAAACCCCATGTGCAAACCTATTCTTAACAAAGAATTCCAACAAAAATTCACTAAAGAAAGACTGAGATCAAGATGGCACAATCACTAAGTTCTCTTGAATTTGGAATCACCTACTCGCACTAAAGGTGCCTTGAACTAGCTTTGTCATTCACATAAGAACTTCAAGGTATTATTGGGCTGCTCAAGGAATCATTGGTAGCAATCCTAAATTAGCCAATAGAAATCTCAGTGAAAGCTCTGAGTCTGACTTTATGCATTTCTGCTATGGTAGGTGCCAACAGTGTCAGGAGGAAGAATCTCAAAGCTGTTATTGAGTAGATAATATTTATATGGCAATATCACAAAACAACGAGGGCCAAATTATTAGTGATCCCAAGGCAGAACAAGGTGGAAAAGCACAAGGTAGGATACTGGGCAGGAATCAAGCAGCTGTAATACAGCTGTTTCCGACCAGCTTTATGAAACAGAGCGAGGGACAGCTCCAGCCTAGCTCATACTGAACCACAAGCCCCCCAAAGAGGCCAGTAGAATAAACAGATCCTTGGCCCTGCTCCTCCTCTTGCAAGCAGATAGTCTAGACTTGGAAAGAAAAGCATTCTGCATCACCTTCAACGATGGTACAGCAGGCACATTCTACCTGTGCCTCTGTGAATTTGTGCCTCGTGTGAGCACAATCCCTTGTAGGGTAGTGTGGCTTTGCGCCATCCCCGATACAGAGCTGGGCCTATCAGGCAAAGTCATCCCTTGAGCCTGGAATAAAAGTGACATCATAAGCCATTTGGTGACACTTACACTGTAATTTTACATTTTAATTTTTAGAGCCAAACAGCACAGAAGGATTATTTTCCTTGTAGTCAGTGAGTAGAAAAAATGATTAGATCTTTCATCACCCTGTTAACCATAATACATTTGGTTTGACATGGTCCTGGAGGCTAACATCCGTATCTATCTTATTGTATGTTGTTTTCATCTTGCTATACTAATTTTATTGTCTGAGGCCGCGATTCTGTATCTTTTAGTTACGTGGGCATTTTTAGTTACGTGGCCCTATAAACATTGTGAGATGTTGGGACAGCTCACGTCAATAAATGTTATTCGTTGTAAGTCTTGTGGAACAAGATAGTAAGTGATGATTGCTTTTGTGCATGTATTATTCCATACCTACTGGTGCATATAGTTATTATTTTAGTATCTTTATCTTATAAATTGTTATATTGAAAAATCTTATAGTAAAGTTCCTGTACATATGGGTTATATATTGGTTTATTTGTGACACTCGTATATCTCAGAGGAAAGGCCTGTTTAATATGCATTATGCCTTTCTGTGCTTTGTTTTTGCCAGAAGCTTGGAAATCAATAGAGTGGTTTTTTTTCTTTTTGATAATTAAAAGAGCAGTTTATCTTGATATGGATCTTTAATTTTAATAAGCTAATAATTCTGATTTTAGCGATTATTATCTTAATAGCTAAGTCATCTTGAACATTTTTTATAATAATTTCTTTAGCTAGTGTTGGCATTTTATCAGACTTGAAAGAACTTTTCTCCATAGTGGCGCCTATTGGGGAAGGTAGGCTGGAACAGTCAAGGGTATTTTTAAGCATTTGAGCTTGGAATGATTTACTGGTTGTAGCATTGTGATATGTGAGAAGGCAATAAGAAGGCAATATTGTGTTTTCTCTCCCTTCAGTGATGTATGTTTTGAGTGGAGAAAGTGAATAGTGTTAACTGTGTGTCTTCAACTCCACTGGATTGGGTAGAACTTTAGCTCTTGCGTTAGTGACAGACACACTGAATGAGCACTTGTTGCTCCGTAATATATTCCAGCTATGTTCTTATGGCATTTAAGTTGTGTTTATTTTAAAACCCCTTTAAAAAGGAGAAGATGGAGTCACACGGTTTCGAGAAACAAGGGTTTATAATTGTGTCGGATCCAGAAGCAAGTGCTCTGATTTAGTTATTCAACATTTCACACCTGCATGCCCATCCCCCAATTTTTCAGCATTTATTGAAAGAATAGTGATGGAAAATTATATTCTTTTAATCTGAATTAAGTTATTTCTGCTTCAGGTGAAGGAAATGTAAGAGTCAAATGGACATTAGACGTTTTGCATTAGAAATAGGAAAGGAAAATAATGAGTCCCATTTCTAAATGAATTTGAAAAGCAATCTGATTTTAGTTCTAGCAATGCAGAGCAAATAAAATATAAACTATCGTACTTTATTTACTAACCGATGAATTGAATTGTCCGCCTTTTATTACAGATATAAAGCAAAGACTATGAAGAGGCAATCATTTTTGCAGCTATCAGACTTTCAGTAACATATCTCTTGTGGTTTAAATAACAGATAGTTTAAGTGTTTTTCCATTACCTTCGTGTAAATGAAAAATGCATAAAATATTTTAACAAGGCAAAGTAATCCAAGGAGATTGTTATTTTGTGTTACAAATTAGGTTATTTCTGTCATAAAATTAAAGAGAAAAAATCAACGCAAGGACATTTCAGCTTAATATCATTTACCAGAAGGAACATGTAACAGATTTAATGAGCTAGCAGGTCACCTGAATCCAGCTGTTTCCGACCAGCTTTATGAAACAGAGAATGCAGCTAGCGGTGGGAGGTAAGCATTATTACAAGCTCTCAAGGAGTTACAAAATCGATTTCTGCTTGAATGAATTAATTTAGATTATCAATTTATAACCAGCTACACGAATCCCATCAACTCAACAATTCAGTGAATGATCAGGCTCAGCCCTTGCAAGAGCTTAACAATTAGGGAGCTCGATAGTTATCTCCTGTCCTGCAGGGTTTCTAACAAAGTTACTGGTTGGTTTGACAGGAGGAAAAGGAAAATGTTTGCTTAAAGTCTTTGTACAAGAGAAATATAGCATCTGGAAAAAAAATTGCCTCTAGAGTACAAGTAACCATGATACAATTCGTGGGGTCCAACTTTCTGATACCCCGGCCAAAGGGTAACTTTAATGCAGCATCATTCTTTTTTATAAGTATGTGTATAAGACATCTCAAATCAATCAATAAGATCACACTGATTATTTCAATTACATTTTTAAATAAGCAATTATATGTGCTAAGAACTTTTTAATGTTACTTACTCTAAAAAGTATATACATTTTGAAAATATCTTTACTTGCTGTTGAAGCAAACATGGGGGGGGGCTGATTCTCCATCACATTACACCTTGCATCATCATTTATACCTGCAGAAAGAGAACATAAAAGACCACCAAGTGAGAATATTTTTTTTTTTACAATAACTTTGCAGGAGTGTTAAATGACTACATAAGATGCAAGCCAGTGGAGGATCAGACCTTGTATGTCTTAGTATATAACTTGTCTCCTTCTTTTAATATTACAGAATGGCTATGAGTAAAAGGACATTTATTTTGCATCAAGTACTTCTGTCTCCCTAACCCTAAAATGTAGTGGTTAGTTTCCCTCCCCTTTTTCCATCATTTTTTGGCACACTCTTCACATCCTCAGTAATAAGGAGTGGTATAAGAAGCACAGTGCTTTAATGTGATTTACCCTCAGAGAAATTAATCTCAAACAGTTAATTCTATTTTTAAATATCTTTTCAACAGAAAGTAGAATTCATTTCTGTAATCAACATCAATAGTGAAGTGTAGGGAGTGAGTGATCAGGTGTCTGGTCATAGAGCATTACTGTTGTCCCATAATATTCTCAAATGATTACGTTTTAAAACCCAGAGAAATCAATAAAAGTATATTATCTCTTTCTTTAAAGTATATATTTTCAGTTTAGTGTTCAAGGAGTAATGGACACAATGACTCCTGTTACTGACAGAGAGAGTTTTGCCTACATCATGCTGAAAATACCAATAAAAAGACTTTGGGTTTTTGACAGTTTTGAACTGCTTACAGAAATTGTTAAATATCTCTATTGCCCTCTTGTCTTGAGACAGTGTATTTTAAAATTATTGAAAATGGGTGGGTTTATTTTGTATCTTTTGGACAAACTTAGATATAGTACTGGAACTGGTTACCAGTGCTGCAATTTCTTGCTTGGGCTTTATGGCACATTGAAAAAACGCACTAAACAATTGCTGCCTTTAAATTTTTTGTGGGCGGATCATAGCTGAAGTTGACAACGCAAATCTGTGCTAGTTAGATATGTACATTGTGTATTGTAGCATGCAGTATTTAAAGTAATGTCTATGTTAACCAAAGTGTAACCATAATTTTTCTAATTTTACCTAGAAAGTTAGCTGTAATTTGAAAACTAGATTGTTGCTATGCATCTCATCTTTTATGTGTGTAATTACAAATGGATTTATATATTATTCGTAGTAGTACAGTGGTAGTGTCTCGAAACCTCAGCCCTATTATGCTAGACCCTGAAAAAATGGACAGTAAAAAGAGGATGCCTGCCCCAAAGACCTCACACATATTCCTCTTGATTCTCCTTCTGTTGGTCTCTGAAGGGTGAATCCAGAGACTAGTTTGTGCAATATTTTGGAAAATGCAAGCCCCCAAAGAGTGCATAAACTGGCTAAGTTGCCATGGCAATGGCAATGGTTGTTAGTCCAGGGGAACAGTTATGAAGCTCATCTGTGGACCTTCTCTTTCCCATTGCAGTAACTGTTAGGGTTACTTAACTGTAACTGGAGAAAGAAGAGGTGTGTGTAGGATGCTTTGAGGATGGGACTGGGGCTGGGAGGAGTTAATTTACATGAGGTCCTGGAGCCTTGAGCAGCTCCCCACACTATCTGACCACACAGCAAGTACAGGTGCCCCGGGGGTAGATTGGTGGTTTTTAAAGTTGGGAGCAGAGGACCTGCACTAGTTTGATGGTAAGGAGGTGTGGGAGATATTCAAGGCATTGGAGACTCATGTAAAGTAACTTTTCTCATCTGCCCTTTCCCCTCCTCCTCCCCCTCCCCGTAAGCTGCCCTATATATAGCCAAACCACCTTCTCTACCTAGGTATGCAGCATATCAACAACAGAAATTCTGCCTTCTGGAGGGGCTAGAGGACATTAGAACCATCTCCTCCCCCCGTGATTGATGAGGGTGAAGAAACAGTCAATGAGGCCCCACTCTCTCATACATCTCTGAGCTGTCAGATGGGGAGTTCTCTCCACAATGCCCAATTTCTCCTTCGCTGATTCTGTCAGCCAAGAAGGAACCTGCTTTCTACTGGAATAAACAGTTCCAGTGCATCCCCATATGGTATTTTTCTGCACAACCGCCACATCTGGCAGTTAGGCTGAACTGAAACTGTGACTCTGCCCTTGAGAGAGGAAAGAAAAGAACTTATGGAGCCACCAAGGTGACCAGATGTCCCAATTTTATAAGGACAGTCCTGATATGCAGAGGGTTGTTGGTTTTTTTCTTATATAGGCAACTATTAATGCCTCCATCCCAATTTTTCATACTTGCTCGCTGGTCATGTATATACACACATACACACTCTCTTCCTTCAGTACACCCTTAATTCACGCACAGGAAAACTGCAGAGCTGCCAGCCACAGATTTTGACCTGTGAAAACCTAGTGAAACCCAGAAGTGCGATCTTTGTGCCCTATTGCTTGTACTTAAATAATAGAGGCATCTTTTCAGCAAAGTCAAATCAGTGCAACATGAGGTTTTCTTAAGTGACATGCCGTGAACTTGAATGGTTAGTGGAGACCTGAAGTGAAATTCTTTAAACAAACTCTTCCAACTGCCGAAGAAAGACCCATTTTCTGCTTCTCTAAACGATCTGAAGTATCCAAGGGGCTATATGCTCTTATTCTAGGGGAGAAGTATAGTTTCTTGGAGAGCAGCAGGTCAGTGTAGTGAAAGATATAACACATGGGGAGGAGGAAAAAAGCACTCTTTGTTATTTAGCTTTACTTTTTGTATAGGCAATTGCTTCCATGTGAATTACCATGATGAAAGTATCGGAATTAACTAGGCAGGGTCATTCTAACCTACAAAAAGAAAACCCTGAACTCTGTGTATGGTAGCCTTCATTTGAGTCTTTCTCATAGGTGGGATACGGGTGCAGACATATTCATCAGAAGTGATTATTTGTTTAATCATCCCAGGGAACACTGGTAAGCTTTAGGATTTTCTAATTTAGGAAAAGGCCAAATAGGTTTTTCCTCTATTATTTTCATAACTCTAGCTATAATCAACTGTAATTTTTCAAACATATGTTTCCATTTTATTTTATGTTGGCAAAGCCTTTGAATTGCAGTCCCAAGTGCTTACCTTAACTACACCTCATAGAGGTTGTAAATACACCTCCCCTCAGCTGCATTTCAGTTAGACAGAGCTCCTGGCAGCAGGCTAGGATGGGCAAATGACCTCAAAATCCTGAGGGCCTATAGCAGCGGTGTTCCACATTATTGATAGTAGCAGAGATATTGACAGTCTGTGCTTGGAAGGAAAATAGGAGTTTGATATGACATATTGTGTGTCTCAGCAAGACTCATAAATAATTTTGACAAGTTTTTGTATGCATGGGAAAGTCCTTGATTCAGCCTCCCATAAAAATAAACTTCTATTATGGAATGTATTTGTCAAGTGGCTGTGTGATGGATGGAGCTGCGTTTACCCCTTGGCAGTTCGATGAGTTTTAGATGCACAGCTTACCAGAGAGGATTTACGGGCAGTACAGAAATAATTATTCAGTATGAAATACATAATTCCTGTACCTGAATTTTCATTTTCTATTATATTTTGTTTCTGTTGCATTTCTGGTCTTTAAGACAAAAGGCCTTGCCATTTCACTTAGAACTATTGTTTTCTCTGTATGGTTTGCTGTTCAGCTACTCAAAATAAAATAAAAGAGACTCAAAACCAAATCCTTTCCCAAGCTTGACTTGTATATTGTTAATTGAGCATGGACCTTTTAATAAATAAGCCAAAAAAAAGAGAAAGTTCATGCTTAAAAACCTGTAATGGTGTGGGGGCTTTTAAACCCCCCAAGAAGTATAAAAGGTTCTGTAGAACTCGAAGAGGGACAAGAATGAATAACCAGTCAAAAAATTAGTTCCCCTCTCTACTTTAGCAATTTTCTAGTCATTAGTGTTGCTACTTTTCTGTTACTGAAAAAATCCAAACCAAGCACTGTTTGTCTCTCTTACCAAGTCACAGTCTTCCAGTGTGAAACCTTATCATCTCCTATTTAGCAGACCTTCTTCCCCTTCCATTTCTTCTACTTTTGTCTTTCTCTGCTCTACTATGTCTACTTCACATCTCTCCTCATTTCTCTCCTTTTCCCATTCTCTTCATATTTTCATGTCTCCCTTTTCATCTGCCCCATCCCTACATATTCTCTATCTCCTTTTCATCTCACTCTCTTTCTCTCATTGTTGCTGTCTTGTTTGATGTCTTACTTGCTTTTTCCTGCTTCTTTATCCTCTTTCCTCTCATTCCTGTTTTTTTGGCCTTCCTCCTTTTCTCCCAGAACATATCATTCCCTTCTCCTTCTCTCCCTGATCTCTTCTTAATTGCTCTCTGATTCCTTGTCTACCTAACTTTATTTTCTGCATCTTCTCCTGTTCTGCTGTGTTCTTCCCAGCCTGAACGCTTTCTTTTCTCATACCTCTTTCTGTATCACTCTTTTGATCCTACCCTGTCTCGGCTCCCCTCATCCATATCAGATATCTGCCCGCTCCTATGGTGTTTTGATGTGAGCAAAGCACCATTCCTAAGAATTTTAGGACTGGTAGATCATAAGAGAACGGGGTATAGAAAGCTCTCAAAGCCATGGCCGGGAGTCATGTGTGATGGGCTTCCCTGCTTCTCTCCAAAATAAACAGCAAAATCATGGACACAGTAAAAAAATCATGTAAAAAGTAATGTTCAGTAGCCCATTTGTCACTGATTGGGATTATTTGGGACACAGGAAATGGAAGCAGGATATAAAACAAAAAAGGCAAACAAAGCTTGAAATTAAAAATAAAAAGTAGGATGTTGATTTTGACAGTTCCTTACAATTTACTGAATCCATGTATAGTTGGTGTGAATGTAAAAGCTGTGACTGTTCAAGCACAATTTAAAACAATAGGGCACTACATTAGCCTTTACAGCTGGAGACCCGAGTTCAAATACTGATCATGACTTAACGTTTCTTAGAAAGTAGTCCATATTGGTGTTTGTCCACCTCGCAAATTTCCTAAACATTTTGGCCTGGTAGGCAGCTTCTGCTCAAGTTAGGACTAGTATTAAAGAGCTAAACTGGCAGAATTGTTCATGATTAAGTTTAGGCTGTATTGGTTGCACTTTATGAGAGGCTTGAAAAGCATGTCCCCACATTCAGTCAAATCCTGGTTCCTATGCCAAGCCTCCATAAAATACCTTTGCAAAGGAGAGACTGTATAGTTTTGAATCCTCATCCCAACCTTTTCTAACATAGATTGGCCCAAAAGTCTCCTTTACCTTTTTGGGGTCTGGAACAGGTCTATAGGAGACCTATATCATGTCCTGTTCCTGCATAATAGAACTTCACCACTTCCACTGCTTATCCAGGCAGTACCTGCCTGCTGAAGGCATGGAAAACCCAGTATTTGCCCATTGTACATAATTCTTTACAGTGCTAAAATCAAACAGGGAGAAGACAGAGATCTCAGACTCAGAGCAATACAAGTCTAGCCATGCTTCTGCACATTCTTCTGGCACGGGTCAGGACATCCATATAGACTGATCCTATAGATGGCATTGGGGAGAGAGAACTTAGTAAGTGGGGCTATATTCTATAGTCTCTACTCAGGCAAAACACCTGTTAAAAGCAAAAGGAATTTGAAATGAGTTAGGCCTGCAAGATTTGTCCAATAATTTATACAATCTCTTTCTCTTTTAAAATGAAATCCCAATGCACATGTTGTTTTGAACAGGTACTACGTTTACTGCAGGACGACCATTTGCTCTGCTGCAACTGAAGGTCTGTCAGTACTTCCGTTCTACATCTTCTTTATAGAACGGAATTTATAACTTAGCCATTAAGAACATTTTTTGAACTAAATGTGGTTTACAAATTTTCATCCCAGCAGGAAATGCATTTTTATAACATTTCACTAAAATCTGTTTGTCTGCTATTTTTGGTACTGAAACATGAAATATAATGTTCCGTAGTTTTTGCTGCCTTTTTTTTTTTTTCAAACTGCTTTGCAGGCAAAAAATGTGTTTCACAAAATGAATTAACATGCACTTAGTACTTTCTTTAGACTGGTGTCTGATAGGATGTGTGTGTTTGTAAATATATATTAGCATTAAAATATAGTGTGAGGGTGGGGGGGTTCCTATTTCACTTGCAAAATGCTTGAGCAACATTTGTAACATGCGCTCTAGCTTCAGTCTCTAGAAACGGTACACTCTACATACAATAGCTTGCTATGCTTTTTTTCTAATAGATATTTAGACCATTACATTAGGTATAGGATTGTGTCAAAGCTTTCTGTTACTAATATCTCTGGGCACCCGTATTTCAATCTGTGCCATGGTTCTTGTGGGATCTGCTGAGAGTACGTCAGTGTATTACAAAGCATCATCAAAGCGCAACAGCAAGAATTGAAATTGACGGGCCTAGAAGCAAACTAGAGGGGGGACAATAATAACACAGATGGCCTTTCCATCCCAGTTTTGCTTTCTTTTTATACCACCGTTAAAAGTAACAATAAATACAAAAATTAAATACAGAAGCCTATCTGCTAAAACAGTATGATAGTCCTCAGTCTCCTTAATGTTATTAGTTTCATTGGGTGCGTCTACACTTGTAAATTAAGTCGACTTAAGCCTGCTTAAGTCGACTTAATTTACTCTGCGTCCACACTGGAGTTTCCTTAAGTCGACTTAAGCTGTTGCTTAAGTCGACTTAAGGAAAAGTAAAGTTGACTTTGTAAAACCTAGTTTTACGTCGACTTTACTGCTTAAGTCTACTTCAGCTGTGTGGATGCCCTAAACTATATAAACTTACTACATAAACTTAGATGTCTCTAAAGTAGAAGTTTCAAATAGTGAGAAATCCAGTGATTTTAAACATTACTGTTTAGTACATAGTATGGCAGAGATTCTATGCAAGGATGCAGTACTGCTAAGATGGATGATAACAGATGTGGTGGTCATTCATTCTCTTTCCACCTCGTCCATCACCAAAGCTCAAATTTTGGAAGGGTGTTCAGGGGTATGGTATACCTTTGCCTCCCCCAAACAGCCATTTTGTGCTTCAGAACTTTGAGGTTTTTTAAGTCTCTAACCGATATGTTGGAGAGAAAAACCTTCACTTCAGTATGTGAACCAAGCATAGCTGATACAATGATGTCTCACTCAGATTTCAGAGATCTTGAAACAATTGTTCTAAGACATGTGAATGGCTCCTATTCACCACAACAAAATGCTGATCCCCAATTACTATAGTTTAAATCTCAATATTAACTATTTCATTCTTGATCAAATCAAGTAAGAAAGAAAAGGGAATGTCATTTATTAATATGCCCATAAAATAGACAGCATTTTCTTCTCTATGGAAGAGATGCCAGTTAAAATTGTGGGGAATAAAGTAATATTTGGCACGAGGATGCTAGAGCACATAGGAATGTGTGTGTAAACTAAAACTATATCTTTTGATCAATACTTCAAGATAGATCACCTTTCACCATATAAAACAATCTATTCGCATTCCGCTGTGCACATGGACAGCGAAAAGGAGGCATACATGGTCCCTGGAGAATAATACTGCCATGGGGGCACAACCCAGATTAAAGGCAGTAATGTGGAAGCTGCTGATTTAGGCTTGTATTAGAAGCAGGGAGGAATGGGTTGCACCCAGACTATCCTTCCCTGCAGCAAGTCTGTGTTGTGAGAGCTTTTACAATCCAGTGCAATTTAAAGCAATCAAGTCCAGAATCAGGAAGGTGTAAACTTAGGCCTTGTCAATACTGGGGGGAGGGAGGTTAGTTCACATTATGTTGACACATGCTATTTGGTGCACCATACTAATAGTGTGCACGTAGGACAGCCGTGCTGGCTTTCAATTCACATCCTTGCTTTGTAGTAAGTGCTTGCCATTCTTGGAGGGTATCCCAGATCCAATCTAGATCTGACCCAGGCCCAAGGGTGAAAGGGCCAAGTTGTTTTTCGACTGACCTTAATCCTGAGCCTGAGTTGCTGAACCAGCCACCGCCTCCAGCTTTGGTATTAGCTGTCATACAGCTTGGGGTCAGCACGGTGGTGGTGGCATGCGTGCCCTGCTCCTGCCATTTGCCACCATCCGCTCCGCTGAGTGTGTGCTGCAGTGTGAGAAGCCCTGCCATGCCTCAGCAAACACACTCATTCTGGACTGCAGTGTACACTGCACAGAGAGGTGGTAGCTGCCAGTTCCCAGAGTGAGGCATGCCACTGTCCCGGCACCGATCTCCTGGGTAGGAAGAGGAGAGCCGAGCTGAGCGTAAGAAAGTCCAGTTCTTTCCCACCCAACCGGACCCAGATCCAACACTGGTTGTTGGGTCCTATCAGATTCAAGTCGGGTTGCAGGGCTCTAATCCCATGGTCCTTTGCTTTGCTGCTGAGCAGCATACCTTCTGGTATTTTTCTTGTTGCACATTGTGGGATGAACAGTGGAAGCCAAGCTGAAGCCAGAGGAATTCTGGGGACAGATTCAGAAAAGTTCCATGATTCTGCTGTCTCTGTCCCATACTTGCTGTATTTCTGGGTGGGCTAGTCCCAGAGTTGAATTGCTGTCCCCTGGCATGGACCCAGCAATGCTCCATGCCACTGTGCAGCAGCTGCAAGAATTCAGGGGCTGTTTTCACTTTATTTGAGCTCTCAAAGCCAGAGGGCTTCATTTTCAACTTCAGCAGCAGCAACAGGAGAAGGAGGAGGACAACAGAGAGCAACTGCTACAACAGGAGCTGTTCCTGAAGTAGCTTCACACTGAACAGTGCTGTCCCTGAGCTTGGGAAACTAGTGCTGATTTGTGAGAAAGGATCATTCTGCAGGCCTGAAGTGGCCAGCAGTGGCCAGAAATGTCAGGATGGCAAAGGCAACCTTTTTGAGATCTCTGCTGAACTAGCCCAGCAGCTGCAGGAGCAGCATGCCATTACACGGTGCCCCACTCTATTGAGAAGTGAGTCACCGTTGCCATCTGGAAGCTGGTCACCCCCCAAATGTTTCCACTCGTAGCCAACGAGTTGAGCACAGGAAGATTGACTGCTGAAGCCGTTTAGCTCCATACCTGTGCTTGGGGTTTATAAATAGAAAGGGTATTTCTCCAGGGTTCTCCAAGAGCTGGCTGACCACTGTGGCAGATTTACATACTTCTAGAAAGCTCCACAATCCCAGGCTCGTTTGAAATTCAGCTCTATTTATCTTTGTGGTAAAGGATGGTTTGCCCCCATATCATAGACATTAATGGTGTGGGGAGTACATCAGTCATCCTGGACGACATGGTTTATCCTCTGCTTCCCTGTTAAGTAAGGAAGGAAGGAAGGAACTGTTTAACTTGTCTCAATGGCTGCAGATTGGCAATAGAGTGTGCATTACGCCAACTGAAAGGCAGGTGTCACTCTTTATTGCCTAGGTTGGAAATCATGGGGAAAAAACTTGCCTAAGATTATAGCAGCATCTTATATTTTGCACACTATTGGTGTAAGAAAAGGAGAAAACCCAAATGATGGGTGATAAGCTGAGGTGCAGAGGTTTGCTCTGCAGTTTGAGCAGTTACAAGGTGTCCAACTGAACATGGAAATTGACAGAGCAGGAAAATAGTGTTCACAGTGCCTGCTGCTCGAGTCCTAGGCCTGAAAATGTGCCGCTCTATATATAGCGGTTATCCTGAGATAGAAGTGGGTGAAATGGATTGTAAGCATCATGGTCTCTTTTGTGGGTGATAAGGTGTGCCGCCACGAGCCACTTCTATTCTATCTTGTGTTTTTGCCTTCGCTCTTTTGTTAAAACCTATGATTAATGCAAGAAGTATGGATACTCATTGTAGAATGCAATGACTTGTTAATATTCTGTATTAATAAACAACAATTTATTATACAACAGTCAGAAATAAACCTTTAATTAACACAGTAGTAAAACAAAGCCTGTAAGTGACAGTGCAGTGGAAGGCAGTGGTAATCTCCAATACATAGGCAAGAACACACGTGACTTCTACCTCTTCTTGGCTATGTCTACACTTACTAAAATTAGTTCGAATTAGAACTAGAAAAAATCAGTTCGAACTAAGTAAGTGCCATTCATGGCACTTGCTTAGTTCGAATTAGCGATTTACATTGATTTCAATGGGCCGGTTAGTTTGAACTAAACAATTAGTTCGAACTAACATGGCCACATTGGTTAATTCAAACTAACTAGTTCGAATTAACCCTTAGTTCGAATAGGCTATTTGAATGTATTAGTTCGAATTAAGGAAGCCCTTAATTCGAACTAATTAAAGCCTAGTGTAGCCATGGCTTTAGTTAGTTCGAATTAAGCTTCCTTAATTCGAACTAACTTGCCAGTGTAGACATAGCTTGGGCCTTCTGCTATCGAGTGACAGGGTTTGAATTTAATTCAGAATTGATATGTTGCTTGAAAGCTCTGCTTCTGTGTTGCCTCCAGGAGTTGGCTCCACACGTCCCTGTCTTTCTTTACACTGTCTTTTGCCATGGTGACACTGTCTGGCCACTTTACACCTTCTCTCTGCGGAATTTTCTATCTTCTTTCCTCTCCATCCTCAAATACGTCAGCCTCTCTGTTGTTTTCAGTTTGGGTGGGGCCCTCTCATTCAGGTCTGTGAACATTTTATCACAGTTATGTTCGTAGTCTGGCATTCTAGTTTTGCTGTTCTTTGGAGAAGCTCATACGGTGTCAGAGGGTTAGCAGGAGACTTCTCGGGTTAGCTGGATAGTAGTCCTGTCTTCATTCGCTGTAGACTCTCCTGACTCTTGGTGACATTACATTGAAGAGGGTGACTAGGATACAGAGAATGGCCTGATTCAAAATGGCAGACCAGTGAGATACACTGTGAAGTTATTCACAAAGATGGTCTCCCCACAGGGTGCTGCAGGAGTGAAAGGGTGTTGCAAGCTATGCTGAGGTCAGTGACCATGCAGCTATTCTGCATGTTGTCCAGGCCAAAACCACACAATTTCTAAGTTTTAAATTCTACTTTATCTCCCCTGCGGACATAATAAAATTGCAGAGGAAAAAATAGATCAGATTCTTTGCTGATTGTTTGAAGCCTTAACTGCTCCCAGTCTTTCGCTCTGTAAGCCTGTGAAAAACCATTAAAAGCTGTTTGGCTATGTTGTCCCAAAGATAAACTTCTTTTCCTGTACAAATGCCTGCTTCAGGACAGGAAGCTGTAGTCTTTACAGACATTCTATGTCCATGTCTGCTTCAGGTAAACCAAGGACATCAATCAGACTTCTTTTCCAGTAACCATTGTCTCAAAAAACTGTTGAATTTCAGATAACTGCATGCTTTCATTATCTGAATGTCCCACAGGACTGAGGGGGAGGTACAGGCTACAACTGTGCCATGCTGCTAGCCATCATTTAGACCAGGTGGTCAGGATGATGGGAGGGAGTGCATTCACCAGGCAGGATGGATGCTGGGAAAGGAAAGGAAAATAGGTAGATGGTTATGTGTCCTTCCTGGCATGGGCTTGTAAACAGTCGATGTTTGGGGCTTTAGTATGAGACTATGGACAGGTCTTCACTGATGGCAACAGATTTGCTGCTGTCAGTTCATACTTCGTGATCGACTTCCCAGATCTGTGAAGACCCGCTCAAACGATCAGGAAGTTTCATCCAGAACACCACCCTGGCAACTGGGTAGTGCTGAGTCAAAGGGAGGCCCCCTTCCTTTGACTCAACATAGTGAACAAGCTGGGAGTTAGGCATTCAAACTGAGGTATGCAAGATATTTGAAGTAACTTAAGAATCTCTAGTGCTTTTTTGTGATGGAACGCAGGGATGCGGGGGGGAGGGGGGGTCAGCAGGGGAAAGGAGTGTGCCGCTGGAAGAAGGGGGTGACTCAGGAAGAAGAGGAGTGGGAGGGGCATTTTTCAAATTTACTATCAAGATATGAGTACTGGCACCTTTTCTTTCCTTAAAAAAAGCACTGTGTATCTCAGTTTGACTTCTGCCAAAAAGGGCAGGCAGTGTAGACCTGCCCAGAAGCTGATGGTCCAGACAGAGGAGCTGCCATTTTGTAAATGTACTGGGAGTGGGAGATAGAGTATTAGGGACGAGAGAGGGAGGTGAGGGTTAGAGATTCGGAAGCGCTCCTAGCTCACAAACACCAAGGAACCTAGAACAGAAGGTAGCACAGTTGTATAATGTAATAATAAATTGTAAAGATAGATACTTATGTGCTGAGGTTTCTGCCAGAAGATCTGCCTCCTCATTCCTGGCCTGGGTTTCTGACTGGGAGTTGGGCTCTCTTCCTACATGGCTGCCCTTTAGAAGATCCTGGTTTTCCAGGGAGAGCTGTCCACTGGCTTCCTTGTGTTCCTCCTCCTATGACTCTTTCAGCTCAGTCTTGCGATGAGAAGAGGAACAGAGGGACTGCAGGACTCAACCTCTTTATTTTAGTAGTGGTGTAATTGCTCATAATTCTGTCCAGCTTCTGAAAAAATGGGCAGGCTATATTTCCATGGCCAGACTGTTTCCTGGCATCCTGGGTTTAATATAAGTCCTCCTGGGCTGTTGGCTTCTTACTGAGTACTGATCATCATCCCAGATGTGAAGCCTCATAGGCATCAGACTAGTAATGTCCACAAACAGATCTTTTTTCTGGTGGTTGGCCCCAAGACCTTCCTGCATTGATGCTTCTCCCCAGAAGGCTGGGAGATCTAGGGTCTCATCATGACTCCAAGCTGCTGCTTGAGGCATGTTGTAAGACTTCTGGAGTAATATTGCAGCAATGCTGATCTGTTCAAATGCAGGAGCAAATAGATAAATTTTGACCCAATAGTTTTTAAATGGTGGAAGGAGCAGCTAGTCAACTTAACCCCAGAGCAGTTGAAGGCACACAGATAAACACAACAGGTCAGTAACAGAGGCCCAGAAAACAGTGGAGGGACAGCAGTTGGAGGACTGCCAAAGTAGTGTGCAGTAGCATTGTGTACACCAACAATAAACCAAACTAGCTCAATTTGCATTGAACTTACCACACTTTGAAAGAGGACTCCAGAGTTTGTAATAAATGTGGAGTTAGTTTACCGTAGTAAATTGCATTGTGGCTACACAGGCATTTACACCACATTCAGTCAAGTTACTGAAGACTAAAAGCACTTCCCCGCCCCCACTAAATTCAGTAAAGGAGGAATGGAGAATCTAGGCCATGTTATTAGTGAATATCTTCAGATCATGAAAGAACTGAAAGTGCTAATTTCTCTGACAGTCAGTTTGACAGATCTGTACAAATTATTCAAAATACAAGTAGGAAGTCTAAACTATGTGTAATCCAGTTTAAAATATTGCATCCAATACACTGAACTTCAAGCAGCTTGTTAACATTATATAACATTTTGGGGAGTAGTGAATTTTGGAGATACAATGTGGACAAATCTGACTGTGGGAATAGCTTGTGGTTGTGTCCACTCACTTGGTCTTTGTGGACCACATAATGGGAAGAGTACTAGCTGAGTCCATGGGTTTAACACTCCTGCATGATCTCATTGAAGTCAAAATTCTATCTCATTCACACAAGAGATACATTAGCAATACTTTTATAAAGAGATCCTTGCTATGTGGGTGGAGGAACCCTAATTCCCCCATATTGAAAGCCTGATTTCAGTGTATTTGAAAAATGACTTTTTTAGAGAAATTGTTAGACAGATTGAGCACTGGACAGAATACATTCCTAGAGATCGGATTGGAATTCCTGGAAATAAAAATGTGGATAGAATTTAAAAATGTTAGCCACAATTCTAAAGACTATTCTGTAGATGCTATTGAGTTGATTTTTCTCATTTTTCCTTTAATTTATACTTCTTTTCTTTCATTTTATAATTTTTCTTCTCGTTTCTTTTTTAAAAATTTTTCAGTCCTCATACTTTTGACTTTAATTTTATTAAAGTTATATTAAAACTCAATCTAAAATCTGTCATATTTTAATGGTGTTTGCAGATAAATGCAGGGATTACAATTAGCCCCTGATTTTGGCTCCAGATCAGTTCTATAACCAAAAGGAACCTATTTTCCACTTATGGTCTGGATGCCAGAACTTCACAGAAATTGCCGACCTCCCAAGATTGCTGCCATTTGGAGCTGAAATCGCAAAAGAATAGCTTGCAAGATTTTGGTTCAGTTTTGAACCAAAATTCTAGCCTTGAGTCACAGGTCATGAGATTCCTATGCTGTTGTTCCGTGAGCCTTAGCTTTAATCCCAGTGCGAATACTGACTATTCAATCCATCTCGAAATATATGTACATACATAATCTGAAACATAAGGATTCTAAGGAATTCCTTTAGTCTGCATCTGTTTTCCCTTTGTATGTTTTAACCAAGGCAGGGAACCAAACTTGACATTTCTGATATTTTTAAGACAACATGCTGAAAAACAGTTTAAAAAACTTGCATGCCTTCTTTAGATATCATTCAGCAGAGAAAAAAAAGGATTTAAATCAATTTTTGTTTTGTTTGTAGGTCACCTTTAAATGTATCCTGTAGAAATATAGTCTGTGCAATCTGACCTAGCATATGATGCAAAATGGGCAACTTCAGTTTTTGCATTCTCTGGCTTGTTAACTCTTTCACTGTGAATTTATTGTTGCATTAGCATTACTTTTACATTTTAAAAATCTTTTTATTGTTTTGAAAGAAAAATAAATGGCGCATGCTTAAGAGTATTCCTAATTAGGTTGTAGGTTTCAAACATTGCTGAAATGAATGAGGTGTGAGAGGGGACAGAACTGAAACATCAATGAGGTGAGTGGGTTGGAGGAAAGGAGTGAATTAAAAACCCTGGTGCTGTTAATATGTGGCCACAAAGCACATTCAGCAAACCACGGTTAACAAGGCACTAGCTCTTCTCTCTACAGTAGGCCAGATTAAGGTATCCTTACTCACACTTATTGTACTTTACTCCACATCACAAGTAGTTCCATTGACTTCAATAGGATAATTTATGGTGTAAGGTACCCTTCCCATTGTGATGACAACTTATGGGAAAATGAAGTCTTAGAATCTTCAGAATGTCCCCTCCAGTTTTTTGAGAGATTCTAAAATTGCAGGAATGGCAATTTTTCATGCCCTAGTTTTTCCTGTCCCTGCTGTTCAGAAAGTAGGGGTTTTTTTTAGTATGAAAACAGTACAGTTTTAATTGTACATTTCAGTGCAATTAAATAAAAAACACTTTGAAACTTACATTTGAATAGGTGCTAACATATCAGTTTTGAGAGTTACCATATTTACTGCAACAGTAGAAAGTCAGTTGTCTCGTTATCATAAAGATTTCCTTTTTGTTTGTTTCTTAGACATTTTTACTCTGTGAATGTTTTTCAATATAACCATCACACGAGTTGTCCCAATAGCAGCCTGTGTGTTTGAGTTGGAGTTAACTTGTAATATCCCCAAGATGTATTCTGCCCTACAAAATACCAATGTATGAACATTGTTGTCAACTTTTCCTGTTAGTTGCAAAGGAACTGAACATGACTTTGTGGTTAGTGTCATGATTGTTTTCAACTGTATTCATTTTGTAGTGTAGATTAAGGGTCACAAAAGACTTCAGGGCTTTATTAGTTTGTTAGCAAAATAATAACAGTAATTCTACATATCTACAGAGACTACTCAGAAGTTAATTTGCATTCTTTTATAACATTACATCTAAACTTTCTTCACAATCTTGGTTATGGGTATATGCCTAAGTGTGCACTTCTTACATGCCCATTTTCAGTGTGCAACTGTTTTTGAGTTATCTGTGTGGCAATCTTTTACAGGGGAGAATAATATTTATTTCAGTCTTGTGTTACAAAGTGGCTGGCTAGCTTTTCCTCAGGCTTTCTAGAAAACATTTTTGGGCAGAGACCACTCATGGAAAATTTCAGCCTAGAAGGAGAACTTTTCAAAAAGTTATGAATGAATGCGAACAGTGAGTTATAAATTAAGCTGCTTTGTAAACTTAGCAATGGCTTTGCTAAAAAGCAAATACTAATTGAATAACCACCAAGCCTAATTTTCAAAGAAAAAGAATGCCTGTGGCACCTGAGAACAAGCAAGGGTGCTGTCAATTTCACCAGTCAGATAGCTTCCTGTGGTACTTGTGCCCCTGAAGACACTCCTAACCCAAGCCACTTACACACTACTGAGTTATTCGTTAGAGTTTGAGCATGTGAGACAAAAAATAAACCCTCAGTTACTCTGCCTGAAGATACATCAGCACTTCTCAGGGATGGCACGCATACATCCTTATGTGCATCATTCCGTTCCCTCCACAAAATCCACTTCTTTTGCTTCGCTTTCTACAACATGCTCCACTCAGAAGCTGTCTTCTACTCCCCTCTTGCCCTCCTAACTAGCCTTTCTCTGTATAATAATGAATCACATTATTTGCATTTGTTCTAACCCTCATCTGTCTTTTCTCTTTCCCCTTCCTTTGTGTATTTATTTGCATGTTTTATTTTTGTCTAATTTACCATGTTAAGCTAAATTAGTTTAAACACGATTGAAACAAATTCAAGTGTACCTGTTTTAACAGTTTGCACCTGTGCAACTAGATGAATTTGTGCAAGTTTTCTAATATAGACAAAATACAGAGGGGACAGCTGGGCTTCACAGGTGCTGGGAAGGGAAGAGCAAGGAGGGAAGGGCAGGAAGTATGTTGAGGGTGAAAACAGGAGGGCAGTAAAATGTCAGAGACTGCACTGCCTGATCCAGCAACAACCCTGACGCTTTAACTTATGCTGCACAGTTTAAATCATAGAATCTGGAAGGAACCATGAGAGGTCATCAAGTCCAATCCCCTGCACTATCTTAAGCCATCCCTGACAGGTGTTTATCTAACCTGCTCTTAAAAACTTTCAAGATGGAGATTCCGCAACCTGCCAGGGCAACTTATTCCAGTGGTTCATCACCCTGACAGTTAGGAATTTTTTCCTAATGTCCAACCTAAACCTCCCTTGCCGTAATTTAAGCCCATTGCTTCTTGTCCTATCATCGGTGGTTAAGGAGAACAATTTTTCTCCCTCCTCCTCATAACAACCTTTTAGGTACTTGAAAACTGTTGTCATATCCCCACTCAGTCTCCTCTTTTCCAGACTAAACAAACCCAGCTCTTTGAATCTTCCCTCATAAGTCAAGTGTTCCAGACCTTTAATCATTCGTGTTGCTCTTCTTCGGACTTTCTCCAATTTGTCCACATCTTTCCTGAAATGAGGAGCCCAGAATCAGGGAGCCATAATCATCTCCCACCTTTTCCCAAGTAAAACTTGGGCGCTATGAAGAATTGAGCTCCAAAGACTCGGATGGACACCCCCCTCCCCCCCTCCCCCGTCACTTCAGCAACAAAGGCGTAAATGGATTGTTTTGGTCCCAAAATGATTTAAAGATATAGTGACAGTTTTAATTCTGGGTTTTGTTGAACTTTATCACTCTAAACCAGGGGTTCCCAACCCTAGCCCACGCGGCTTTTTAAAATGGCCCACGCTGCCAGGGCTCCAGCGGCTGCGGACGGGGCCGTGGGCCAGCAGCACGTGACTGGGTGGCGTGCGGGGGTGGAGGGGCGGGCATGTGCCAGTACGGCATGGCATGGCTGGGGAGTGTGCTTGGGGAGGGGGACACGGGCCAGCACAGCTGAGAGGGAGGGGTGGGCCGGCGTGGTGGTAGGGAGAGGATGGGAGGAGAGGGTGCAGGTCGTCACGGCAGGGCTGGAGAGGGAGGGGTGGGCAGGCGCAGCTGTGGGGCTTGCTGACTGCTGGAGGTGGCTACAGGCAGCGCGGCTTGACCATGGGGGCTTCGGGCTGGCACAGCCATGGCGGGGTAGCGGGAGCGTGGGCCGCGCTGTTGCTAGGACCCACACGCCTGTCCATAAACTGGCCCTGTTCCTGGGCATCCAGCACCTCCCCTCCCCCCTTTTAAAAAAACTTTCATTTTTTTTTCAAAACTTTTAAAAAATCATTTTGGCTCGAGAGCCACAAATATAATTTTTACAACCCTGAAAGGCCACTAGTCTATTTAATTAAAATCTTATTTAAATTTAATTAATTGATTTTAATTAATGGTAATTAAAATTTACTTGGAATTTAATTGATTTGATTTTAATGTAAATTTAATTAAATAGGCTGGGTGGCCTCTCAGGGTTCTAAAAATTATATTTGTGGCCCTCAAACCAAAAAGGTTGGGAACCTCTACTCTAAACATTTAACATTAATTGAAAGAGATTGTTCTATATTTTTAGAACAAAATTAGCACATAGAGCAAATCATTTCTTGGAGAGCCACAATGTCAGTCAGATAATGTTTTCCCCGTATTATACCTCTTGTGTGTTTCCATAAATGAACTTAACACTCCGAAGCTCTGATGACGAGCACAGTAGTAATGTCTATAAATAAATTAATAAAATTAATAAATAAAACTTTTGACTGTATTTGCTAATGGCTAAATATGTTATTTTTCATTTGTTTTCTTTGATTTTCAGGGAATAATTTTACTTGAAGTTTCAAATACTTTTCTCATAATTAATTCCCTTATTCTAAAATGGAATGGTCTGACTCTGAACTGTAAGATTGTTTTCTTTTTTTACAGCATGCTATAATTACTCTGTAAAATATCTAAGTTGAGTTGGGGTTGAACTAAAACCTTAGATGTGAACCTCCTAAACTTTGAGGATTTTAGAGTCTGTTGCAGGATCCAAATTTTACAACTGGCATCAATTTCCATTACGTGCTGGGGGAAAGGTCCTTGATTGAGACACTCCCTAACCAATGATTGTCTGATCTCAGTCCAAATTATGTAGCTGAAGCTCATCTCTGTCCTAATGGTTTTGAAAGTTAATTTTTAAAGCTGAATGAGAAAATGTATATGCAATAACATTCCAGCCATTATTTTAGAAATACAGTAACCTAATTTGTTTCCTATTGTTTCAGTAATACTGCTTTTCATTTCCTTACCACTTTTCAGCCAAAGATCATCTGACACTTTACAGACTTTCATTAATTTTCTTAGCAGTCCTTTGAGTAGTGAGGTTTCCATTGTTGGGTTTTGGGGGTTTTTGTTGTTGTTTTTTTTAATCTATTGTAAAAAATTTATGAAATGAGGCATAGAGAAGTTACCGGTAAGAGATTTAGCTAAGGTCATACCATTATGTCAGTGGCAAAACTGTGGGGGCCGCTAAATCATTGCTTCCGGTCCCTAACTGAGGCCATATTTCCACAGCACTGTGTCTGTCTTGCAATATAGCTGATGAAATTAATTGTTTTTGCTTTGGACAACAGTTTGTGCACAATGGATTATTTTACAAACAAGTGTGGGGTACACCTTATTTGTTTTTCATGTATGCTACTATTCAGAATACTAGTGGTTCAAATCTTAGATGATGTTGAATCTGTGAAAAAGCAAAATATACCAGGTACTTTAAAGTAGACATATTAGGCAATAAATAGTATGGCTAAAAAAATCAATAATAAAACGTAGGTGATTGTTATTGCTAATTTAATTAAGTCTGTATCTTGTATAAAATTGCATCGAGGCACCACATGTAGCTGCTACTTATTGAAATGTAACTCTCGTATGCCATTTGAAAACAAGGTGACATGAAAATAGCTATAAAAATAAAATATTCTAAGATATCTAATATATCTGTGAATAAATGAAGTGCACAGAAGTAAAAGAGGAAAAACAACCTAGAGTTGTCTAAAGAATTACATGAAGGTAATAGAAGGGTTTGGGGCTTTTTCCTTTATTGATTATTCCCAGAATTTTAGGTTTCACCGTTCAGATTGACAATCGAGTTATTTGCTCATCCCTAGTGACTGACAACAGATAATGGAAAGGCTTTTACCATGATATAATAGCAGAGAATAATTTCTAATTTACTACTGTAGTTCTCATCAAAAGTACCCCAGCAAAAACATTAGATTTATCACTTCAATTACTGGAATTTCACATTTAGTTTAAAGAGACATGTTTCTATAATGTGACAGGCTTTACAGATTCTGAACTTCTTCAGTCATTTTGGCTATCAGAGTAATCAGGAAGAGATATAAATGAAAGCAATTGTTTTAGTTTTATAACTTTCAGGGCTGTCTGCTGGCAAGCAATGAAACAGGCCATGAACTGATCGTCTTTGCCAAGTCTATAAAAGGAAAAAAGATGTTTTTCTCATCACAGCCTTGTTATGTATGTACGTATTTATTTATTTATTTTAAAACCAACTGTCTGATAATGGACAGGACCAGTATTGAAATAGTATTCAATTAACATTTACAAAATAACTTTGTATTTCCATTCTAAATCATCCATGTAGCCATAGTAAGTTTTATTTACCTCAAAAGTACATGCACTGCATTTAACACATGTATTCACAACTCTTATATCCAGCTTGCATGCCTCAGGCTTGTACAAGGAACCAAAAGAGTTTGGGGGGGAATCCTACAAAGCAAACAAACCAATGACTTCAGAAATGAAACATAAATTTTAAACAGCTATTATAATCCTTGTTGTTATCGCCTTTTTGTGGCAGAGAGGATGATGTTCCATGCATCTTTGTACAGGAAGATCCCTGAGATATCCACACCTGGGCTATGTCTACACTTGTGTATTTAAGTCGACTTTAACTAAGTCGACTTAGTGTGTCAACACTGAAAATTAAAGTCGACTTAGGGGGGAACTTACAAAGTCGACCTAGAGTGTCCATACTGGACGCTCTAGGTCGACTTTGTGGGGCTAGGGGGACCTAGGGCAGGTCCACGGGGGCAGGGGGGGCACCCCTTGCCCAATGCCAGGGGGCTCAGCCTTTGCCCCATTGTACCTAGTTACAATGGGGAAAGGGGGACAGTGACCCTGGCAGGGCATATGGGCAGGGTGGACACGGTTCTGCCCTGCCAGGTGGGGGGGGCATGCCATGCTCCCCCTGTGCCCCCTCCCCCCTGACAGGGAGGGCATTGGTGTAGCCCTGGGGTAGCCCTACGTCAACTTAGGGCTACCCCACGTCTACACTGGCATAAGTCGACTCTAGGGAGTCGACTTAAGGCTTAGGTCTACTAGAAAGGAGGTTTAATAAAGTCGACTTAATTTTAATTAAGCTGACTTTATTTTCCTTAAGTCGACTTAAGCAAGCTGCTTAAGTCAACTTAAGCAAAGTGTAGTGTAGATGCAGGGTAAATTAAGTCGACTTAAGCAAGCTTAAATCGACTTAATTTACCAGTGTAGACGCAGCCCTGATGATTTCAGTTTTTATATCTACTGCCTTTAAAGTTTCAGAGCCTGACTCTCATTTTTGAGGCTGAGGAGCACTCAAGGAAACTGTCTTCAGCACTATCAGCACCATCTTCTACTTCACAGTATGATGAGAAACAGTCGCCATTTGCTATGAAGGGTTTGGATCACCCACTCCTCTTGGCCACTCATCCCAACACCAGTTTTCTTTCCTACTGCACTCCCTGCTGCTCCATCTGAGATCAAGATCTTGGTGAGAGGCCTTGAGGGAGTGGGCTCCTAATAAGAATCACTACTGTTATCTCCCCTCTCCCTCCCACAGTTGTTTTGCCAACTGGATCTTCATTCTGAAATGGGAGCATGCTCTGCAACCCTTCCATCTCCTGTCAACCGAGGGTGTAAGAAATTGCGATTGGGAATCAAACCTTTATGTCTGGAACAGGACAATCCACAGTATTTTCATTGGGCTACCAGGTCCTCCGTGCTCTAACATATTAACCATACAAAAATGCTAGCATAGTAAAACCCAAAAAAGAACGTATTTTGGATCTTACTATAGCTGTTTCAGAATTCATAAATAAATGCACACCTTGATGATATTTGTTATTAATAAAAGATGATCATACTCTGTTTAAGACAAGCTTCACGATTCCTATAGTACAGCTGATAATACAAATAGGATATTTACTTTAAAAGGGGAGTTTCCTTCATTTCATGCATGAAAATGTGGTCTTATTTGGGCTTTTCTGTAGAAGTGTAACACTGAAGAAGTTAAGCCAGTTATGCATTTTTATGGTCTGTTACAGTTGTGTTTTCAAGAACAACTGAGATTTAGATCACAGAAAGGAAATATCTAAAAGCCCCATGCAGTTGGCAAATATGCCTAAGTGATTGAGTACATCTGTTTATGAGGTACAATATTTGAGTGATAATGTTTATGGTGAATTCTATTAGGCTGATAACATAGTTTCAGATTAACATTCTTATTCTTTTTATATTCCATCATTAGTTTTGACTTAATTTGTAGTATAGCTCTGTAATTTAGTCACATATCCTAGGATGATTTGCGGGAGAGGGGAAGGGAAGGGTATTTTGTTTAATTTTGTGCTAAAAGGAAACTAAAGCATTATGAAATTCCAAGATGGCATCCCCAAATGAACCAGAAACACTTTAGTGACTTATTATATTGGTTCCTTCTGTCAAATTTTAAAGCATAGCTATTTTGGTGTGTCATAAGTATTTTGTTTTTTAATATACATGCCACAGTAATTCAGAAGGTTTAGTAAAATTACATTTAAAATTAAGTTTGGGGTCAGAGTGTTTTCTTAATGGAATTATTTCAAATACTTTCATCTTACAGCCATGTACTGTGGCAGATGTTTGCAAATCTTGGTGTAAAACTGATTGAAATATTTTAAGAAAACTGAAATAATGTCACTGGCAAAATTTATTTTACCAAGTGCAGATGTAAGGCATCAAGTTCTCAGGCTGATGGCAGAATTAACAAAAAACACCATCTGGTTCAATAATTATCTGAAAATACTCATATTCATGCATTTGTTTTAATACCACTTAGTTCCCAGCTTTATTTTATCTTTGTTTGCACACCAATGAGACTAGATTGTGCAAAACGAAGACTAGTTCCATCTGATCATTTTTTAAAAATGTGTTTTTGCATGAATAATGAATCTTTGAATTGTTACTAAACAAGCAAATTATTTGCGTATGTGTCGCATCGGTTATCAAGTTTGCACATGTGACAGCTTCAACAGCCGTCACATAAAATGCATAGAGCTTGTAACCATATGTTTTTGCTTGACAAAAAGCTAAAACTCAAGATCAATTTTCAATATGGAATGCACAAATTAACACTTTAAAATGCACCACAATATGTGCGGTGTGGCAAAATTTGCAGAAATAGCACGTTTCTAGATATTAACTGATATCTTTGGATTCGACCTTAAGGTATTCAATCATTTTGATTAAAAGACTGATTTCTCATAAAACCACAGTCTGTTGGAGGCGCAAAGCCAATGACATTTGAGCATTCATATATTTTCATAAACTTTGAACAATGTCAGTGAGATACCTCTTCAATCTTGGCCACACAACAGCAGGGTATTCAATCTTTCTTTAGCTTAAGACAGAAAATTTGAATATCAGCATAGGGTTATTAATGTGACAGTTCACATGGTGTGTACCATGTTGATTCCTAAGAAGCAGATCTGTGGAATGTACAGAGTGCTCTACTTTGTACTCTTCCCATTAAAAATCAAAACAAAACCAAAACAAAATAATATTTAAAACCCACTATTTTTACATAACTTGATTAGTCTATGTAAAGCATGAAGAGCTGACTACAATGTGCACATCCTGAAAAGAATTAATATTATTTCCAGTATTCTTTCTTGTGGTTTATTTAATATTGACGATAATGATACAGTACAGGATCCATTATGCATTATTTACTTCTATTTGATTTGTCCTTAAAAAATGACTAAATGCCACAAAATGGAGCATTTCGCCACTTATTCTCCATGCCTTTATTTCCTGACTTCATTTCTGTCAAAATTTAAAGCATTCTAAAACAATAAATTGACCCCACTATCCTTATTTCTTGAAATTCAGATTTTTGAGTAATGTTATGTTGTGTCATACAGTCATGTCATTTTACATTGCATCATGTTCGTCAGATACAATGGAACTTTTTGTGATGCATTGTAAATGACAAAACGTGCACCAATATGTTGTATCTATCGCTATGTGCCCCTGATAACATTGCTTTTTCTGTAAAGTATTGTAGCCTGAGCAGCTTGGGAGAAACCAGATGGGCTGTGAGGGGAAGATGAGCAATTCTGTCTTGCCCAAACTGCAAATGTGACAACACACTATTAAGAAAGGAGACAGTGAGGTTCATGTGTTAATATATTATAAAGTACTCACAGATGTCCCAAAATATTTACAAAAATAACCCTGCTAAATTAAAAATAATAAAAAATATTGATTCTCTTCTCATCTGAGAGAGAATGGGTAGGTCCACTATTATTGTTGTACAAAGATGAGGACTCTGATTTGCTCAGGCTACATCGGACTTTGTAATAAATTTTACTGCTCTCATCCAGGAAAAAAAAACAAGTACTGTATTTTGCAATTTATCTTTCTAAATTAATTCTGTAATCCCAAATCTACTATAGTATTTTAATATTTTACATAGCACTTTTCATTTCAAAGGATTCTGAAGTACCTTATAACTATATAGACAGCTGTTCACCTACCTCTGAAAAGCAGCCACCTCTAAGGTGAAACATAAAAGCTGCTTGATAGAGCACAGTAGTGCTACACAACTATTGCCATGTCTAGTTTAAACTTTAGGGAAAACTCAGATAAGCAGAATGTAGCTATACAAATTGGAATTTGACCAAGTTACCTTTATTTTTGCAACATATGCTATAAAATCCTGCCAAAAGTGTCTCATCTGAAAAACTACACTATGTTTCCAGCTGCACAATACCTTGTAACACTATGCTTTCTTAACCATACTCTGTTACTTTATTCTTATCTTAGACCGTAAGCCCTTCATTACAGGTCCTGCCTCTTTTCTGTATGTGTACAATGGGGATTTTGTGCACTATTATAATATAATTGATGGGAGACCAAATTATGGCTTGTGAGGTGCACATGGCTCTTTTTCAGTTAAAGAGTAGCTTGCAGAGTCCCCTAGGGCCCCCCCATTCTCTGCCTACCAGACTGGGCTAGGAGCTCAGAGCTTCCACCCAGTGGCAGGGTGGTGGGGCTAGAGGTCTCAGGGAGAATCTATAAGTTTGGCCACTCCGGTATAAACATTTAGTCCTGCAATGCTGGGGCACTGGTTCAGTACAAATTCAAAGAGACCGATAAAGTGGAAAGAGTCCCATTATAGATTCAATAGCACCAGTTCCTGCAATATTTGACTCTACCTTGGAAGGATCACATCCAAGTATACACTAGCACCAGTCCATCTTGGGGCAGGTCTACATTCACAGTACTACAGGCGTGCATGTGTGGCACCAACACGGAAGGAGAGCGTTTCTCAATGACATAATGTTGCTGCGGATAGTACTTATGTCTCTGTCACTTGCATCACTCAAGGGGTGTCTTTTTCACACCCTTAAGCACCATAAGTTAGGTCAACTTCAGTAGTAGTAGAGAACTGCCCTATGTTTGTGAGATGTGATATCACAGACCAAGTGTTAGATCTGTAGGAGCAGTGAAATACACTCAGACACAGTAATTGAACCAATTGATATAATCATTCATACTTTTAATATCTGTGGGTATATATATCAGCCAGTCAATAGCTGTAGACGTTACACGTAGTATACATGATGGTGGTGTGGTATGGACTGCTGTAAAGCTGTTATTGCTGCAAAGTTGCGAAGATTGCATTTCTCCTGACTGCAGAACCACAAGCGAGTTATGAATATCTTCCCAATAAATGGTAGTAAAAACTCTTCAGCATTCTTCAGTGTGCCACACATTTTAGTAATGCTCTGTGTATTTTTATTTATTTTCTTCAATTTTTATCTAATTTTAGTTTCACTGCACTTCTTAGTTAACTCTAAGCCCAATCCTGCATTGTTTATTCAAGCACAATTCTCATGGAAGTCCATGCAAATTTTGCATCAGTAAGGTTTCAAAGATTGGGTCCAGCAGAAACCATGCTGCTGTTGATTGGCAGGCAAGTAGCATAGGGTTAGCAACGGAGGTAGCAAAAAGTCAATATACATAATTGTTATGTTCACAGTGTGCACAGAGATGTTAGATTTGATAGCAATCTTCAACTACTTGAAGGGGTGCTCCAAAGAGGAGGGAGCGAGGCTATTCTCAGTGGTAACAGAGGACAGAACAAGGAGCAATGGTTTCAAGTTGCAGCTGGGGAGGTCAAGGTTGGATATTAGGAAAAACTTTCTCACTAGGAGGGTGGTGAAGCATTGAAATGGGTTACCTAGGGAGGTGGTGGAATCTCCATCTTTGGAAACATTTACAGCCCAGTTAGACAAAACCCTGGTTGGGATGATATAGTGGGAGTGGTCCTGATTTTAGCAGGTTGGACTAGATGACCTCATAAGGTCCCTTCCAGCCCTAAGAATCTATGATTCTATAAACACATACATGTTCTTACTGGAAGATTGCAGTGTAATATCACTTTATTACTTAAAATTCAAAATGGGTACACACCTGAAACCAGAGAGGAAGGAAACAGGCTGCTCCTAAGAGCAGAAAAGCACAACTCACCCCACCTTGTGTTAAGCTGGCATTTTCCAAAGCTGACTGCTCACAAGCTACAAAGCTTCTAGCATGCAATCAGGACCAGGGAGCCTCCTGTCCCCTAATTTTAAAGCCATAACTTGCAATTCTAATTGAGTTCAATTCACCAGAGTAATAGTTTGAAATAGCCCAGTTTGTGGAATAAACGCTTTGATTCTGTAGCAATAGCTATTGTGTTGGGGTGTCCAATGGATCCCTCTTATAATGACTAATTCTTTTTTTCCCAAATAATGAATTACAGAGTTTCACTGTAATATAAGAGGGTTTGTGTAACAGAATCTCCCACACACGTTTAAACCCAGAAACGATGCCAGTGCCTCTCCTTACCGTTTGTACTTTCAGTGGCACTTGTATGCATGGGTGGGAAACTTCTGAAAGGCCATATATTCATTCTCAGTAGGGAATAGCTTGGACGAGACTGGTGGCCAGTGATTCTTCCTTATCCTTCCCACAAGTTTACTTCTCCCCAGCTCAGCTGTAACGGGAGTAGAGTTAAAAATGATAATCCCCTAAACACGCAGCTTTTGACACTTGTCAATTAATAACTGCATTCCAAGAAGATTATTATAGTGGAACCTGGTCATGGAATAGTAACATTCCCTATAAATAGAATGAAGTTGTAGAAGAAGATGAAGAAGGCTCTGTGTAAGGGCAGTCTTCCACCACTCAGCTACCATCAACACAGCTCTACCAGTTCTAGTAGCAGAGGGAACACAACAGTAGAAAGGGCACAATCATTTTTATTCACAAAACTGCCAGCAGCCAATCTACACTAGTGCTTCAGGCTCCTCATTGTACCACTTGTGTTATTGCACTGGAGGGAGGGTCTCCTAAATTCCTTAGTGAAGATGAGAGCAAATAGAAGTTTCATTGTAACAGAGTTCAAGGAACATAAATTAAAAGAAGAATTCACCGTAGTAGAAATGTGTTTCCTTGAGTTTGCAATCTACACATGATGTTGGACAATATAAATAGTCAAATTCCAAAGGGGTAGCCGTGTTAGTCTATTGTAGAAAGACAACAGAGTCTTGTGGCACTTTTAAAGACTAACAGATTTATTAATCGCATGAGCTTTCGTGGGAGAAAATCCCACTTCGTCAGACGCTTTGAAGATAGGAAAGTTACAGAGTGGGAGGAAATTAAATGCAGGGGAGTGTATGACATAGCATCAGGTCAGGCTGTAACAGCAAATCAAAATAGGTGTTAGGATTCAAAACACCGGGGAACAGCACATAGAGGAGGGGGAGGTCAATTCACTTGATGTAATGCGAGAAAAATCCATAGTCCCTGTTTAACCCCAAGACAACTGAGTCAAATTTGCATATAAGTTCGAGTTCTGCAGACTCTCTTTGGAGCTGTGATTTGTTGTTCATCTGTTTCAACACAGCTATTAACAAGTCGTTAAGGGAGTGAGCAGGGAGGTTGAAGTGTTCCCCTACAGGTTTTGCAGTATTGCAATTTCTGATGTCAGATTTGTGTCCATTGATTCTTTGGCGCAGAGACTGTCCTGTCTGTCCAATATATAAGGCAGAGGGGCATTTCCGGCACATGATGGCATAAATCTGTTGAAACAGATGAATAACAAATCACAGCTTCAGAGAGAGTCTGCAGAGCTCGAACTTATATGCAAATTTGACTCAGTTGCCTTGGGGTTGAACAGGGACTATGGATTTTTCTCGCATTACATCAAGTGAATTGACCTCCCCCCTCCTCTATGTGCTGTTCCCCAGTGTTTTGAATCCTAACACCTACTTTGATTTGCTGTTACAGCCTGACTTGATGCTATGTCATACACTCCCCTGCATTTAATTTCCTCCCACTCTGTAACTTTCCTATCTTCAAAGCGTCTGACGAAGTGGGATTTTCTCCCACGAAAGCTCATGCGATTAATAAATCTGTTAGTCTTTAAAAGTGCCACAAGACTCTGTTGTCAATATAAATAGTAATACTCGTTATATTTTTCTTATTATTTACTATAATAAAACATAGTATTTGTTAAGAGCCAATGATCTGACTATCAAGTGCTCCTCCCCCAGAGAATTTACATTTTAGATTATATCACAGTAAGGGGGATAGGAGGGGAGGCAGAGGAAGGAGTTGCTTTAACTAGCTATTTCTTTGGCATTCTTGATTTGGGCTGTTTTTTAAGTTTGTTGGCCTCACAGAAGACTGTGTCTTTAGCAGGATTTAATGGGAAATTGGGGACTTTAGTTATTGGAATCTGCATTGGTGATTTCCCTTTGTGAATTGAGTTGGTGATATAAACTTCATGATAGCATTATTAAAGGATGAAAGTCTTATTTGGAATTGAGAGACCTTATAAGGAGCTCTTTGGTTCATGTAGTATTTTGTAATAGCTATGTTTCTTTTCACTAGAGAAGGAAACATTCATATTTTATAATTTACAGAGCTCCAATTGCCACTTGACTTTTCTTCATAACTAAAAAAATTATGCAAGCTATATGGAAGGTCAGAACAGTGTTTACAGTCTGTTCAGTCACTCTGCCCAGAGTGCGTGAATTTCCTTGAAAATCAAAAGCATTATTACTTGTTCTCCACTCCATGACACCAGTTTTTACACTAGTGTAAATACATTTATTTAAACCATAAAACTAGTGTAACAGAATGGTGAATCAGGCCTAAAGTGTTCAATGCATAATTAAGGTCATTTTTTTAACCTTGGGACTATAACAAGCTACAGTGCAATAGGGTGACCAGATGTCCTGATTTTATAGGGACTGTTCCAACATTCATGGCTTTTTTTTAATATAGGTGCCTATTGCACCCCACCCTCTGTCCCGATTTTTCCCATTTGCTATCTGATCACCTTACAATGTAACTACAGAAAAATTGTCAAAAATACACTTTCTAATGCCCTTGGATTTGTTCTTCACTCACCTGATGTAATCCCATGAAAGAAGTGCCATTAGCCACCAACCATTTGTCAAGATGGAGTTTGTTTTCGGTTTCACTTCACAGACCTTTGTTCTGCATTGTGGTTTCATGCATACACTAGCATACTCACTTTAGTAATCCATGGCAGCGACTTTTTCTCCCTATAGCAAACAGTGACTCCTTTTCTTAAATGCCCTACCTATGTTTCTTGCTTCAGCATATGGTTTATTGCCTGTTTATATGGTCTGTCACCTCTTTGTGTAAACTGTTGCCAACCTGCGTGGGTATACTGGACAATTATTTTAAGATGTCATGCAACCGCCCTTGCAGCAACAAGAAATAATTTCAGAAACCAACAGCTCAAAAATACATAAATTGAGGATAAACTCTCTCAATTAATTCTATTATTCTGAGCAACAGTGAAAATAATGTATGAATGCTGTTAAGTTAAAAAAAAAAAAGATCTGAACAAATGCATTCTATTTATACAATTAAATATTTGCATCACTGACTCATAGACATTAGAAATGACAACAAGCTGTTAGTTCATCTCGTCCATCCCACGGTGTATGTAAGATTATGCTTACAATATATTTTCAAGTGAAGCCTTAGCTATAACTGTCCCTTCAGTTGTAGGACAAGTCTTAAGCTGTGTCCAATTATTTAAAAATTTTAAAAGGTTTTAAAAAGGAATGTCCCAAGAAAAACATTGTACTTGAAAATCATTTTGGATCAATATCTCTTAAATATCCTAATATTCCTGGCACTGAATCATCTGGCATATGGAGAAAACTAATTTTCCAAGAGTAGAAACAGAACGTTCACCTAACATGTTTAAAAATGTTTTGTATCCTGTTTTCGACTCTGCCAAAAAGAATGCTATGGCCATATTAATTTTTGGTTTTGACAAGTGAAGGTATTTGCATTTGTATCTTACTGATACCTTTACAACAACATCTTAGAACAGACCAGATCCTCCACTGGCATAAATTGCAATAGCTCCACTGAAATCAGAACTACTCCCCTGATTTACACCACTCAGGAGCTGATCCATAACACCTTGAAATCAATGGAGGTTGGCAACCTGCACCATGCATGCCAAAAGTTGCACACACACCACCTTTGAGCAGCACACAAAGCTCCTGGCTGAAGCCTTGCTGCTCTATGCTTGCTGCAAACAGTCCTGCTGACAGAACGCCTCCATGGCTGACACTGCGTCTGGAAAGGCTCCCCTCACAGCCAGTACTGCTGGATCGATGTCTCTAAACCGCTCTCCGCCACTACCGCTAGAAGGGATGGTGCTGTCAGAACGGCTCTGTCCCTGCAACCAACACTGCCCAACCTGAGGGGCCTCTCCACCACCAATGCAGCCAGACCAGGGGCTCCAGACCACTGGCAGACCAACCCCTGCTGCCGACATTGGGATAGGAGCATGGAGGGAGATTGGGCATGGCTCTTTCCTAAGGTTGCTGACCCCTGCCCCAATCCCTATAGGTGTCTTTCAGTTCACTGCCGCAATAAATGTACTGCTCTTCCTTGTACTCCATGCCCCAAAACTGTGAGATATTGCCAGAGGTGGAGGGTTGCAGTTGCTGGTGTTGGTGGCATAAGAAAGAGGTGCTCTTGGACAACTGCGACAGCCAATACAAAAAAGAGGAAGAGGTGATTCTGAATTTTAGAAGTGATATCTAAGACCTGGTCTACGCCATGGGGCTAAGTCGGCGGGAGATACGCAATCTGCGTGCCGCATAATGCGTATCTCCTGCTGACTTAGTTACTCCTTCCTACCGCGCTGTCTTCACTTGGCTGTGTCGACTTGAAGTGCCCTCCAGTCGACGCAGCCTTACTCCACTTGGAGAGGTGGAGTTATTGAGTTGACCAGAGAGCGGTTCCAGGATCAATTGAGCAGGTCTACACTGCCGCTCAATCGATCCCGCTGTTTTTCAGTGTAGATAAGGCCTAACACTTCCAGTTAAAATGTTATGTGCTTACCACCCACAAGTGAGCTCTCTGCAAACAGACAGAATGATCACATATGCTGGATCTGGGTTTAGTGCATTTTTTTCTTTTAATTTTCACAGGTTCACATGTACAAATAATAATAATAATTAATATCATAGCTCTCAGGGTGTTTTTTCTTCTCACCACAAAGCAGACCAGGTAGGTTTATTTTTTCACAAAAGGATGTCACTTTTAAAGTGTGGGGGAAATTTTATCAAAATATTAATTAAACTTTCCTTTTGTTTTGCTAGTTTGCATTAGACAGATGGAGTTCTGATCTTTAACAGCACCATGACTCATGAAACTGCTTGTGTACTAAAATGCCATTATTAACACAACAGTAGTTTTCAGCAGTTGGTAATTATTGGCATAATTAAACATTTATCAAGAAACAAGTATTTATCATTCATTAAACTTTCATTAAAAATCCATCTTAGCACAAGCTAGATTAGCTAGCGATTTTCAAGTGATAACTTCTTAACTTCTGGAGTAATATAGAACATTTTAATAATGAAGAAAGTTGTGCATAGGCTAATTTTCCAGGATCTGTAAACCATTATAGGATTTCAGAATCAGGAGAGTGGATTTTTTAATTATTTTGTAAGATTTGTACTAAAAGTAGGAGACTATTTGGCTATATTCTCTGAGGTTTACCAAGTCTGGCACTTTTTTTAGCAGCATATCTGTTGCTGGTGGCTGTGAAAAGCTATCAGTAAGTATGCTTCATAACTGCATTTACATAACGTAAATTCCCCCAAATAGGAAGTGTTTACACTGATTGGGACATTGATATTTACTTTTGTGAATGGAGTTTCTAATATTACCTCTATTAAGTATTACCCATAGAATGAAAGTCTTAGGGCTTGTCCGCACGGCGTTATAATGAGCACTAGAAGTGTGTGTGTGATTTCAATCGAACCTGAAGACTTTGTAGGCACTATTCCGATCCTCCTCATTGCTTGCAGTACTGAGATATTTTTTGCAAAGTAAAACAAAACATTAAGTGGTGCAACTAATCTTTCTCTTTTAAAAGATGACGTGAGTATTCTTCTTCCTAGCAAAAAAGAAACATAAAGTACAAAATATTACCTGAAGCAGATCCTAAGATATCTCAATTGCAAATACTTAGTCCAAAGGCTTGTTGACACCTCACAGTAGTATGCAGTGCCTGGATTTAAATTCTAAAGCATCAATCTAACTAAATGCCTTTATTCCACATGTAGTTGGCTTCTTAATCTTGAAGACATTGATTGGCTAGTTAACTTTCCAATCTCTTGCTTCCTCTCCTGCTCACATTTAGGTCTGTTCTGCTGTGGTAGGTTGTACTACATAACCTATCCTACACAATCACTGTTCTCCACTAAATACCAATTTGGAAAGGTTAATATAGGTTTAAAATAGTACGTGTGATTGTTGAGTCTGTGCTAGAGAAGAAAACCGTATTCAGTAAGTAAGACTGTCTCTGAAAGCTCCTTCACATACATACTCGTGCTTCACATCTTAGCCCATATTCAGCAACTTTGTTTGTGTTTTCTCTTGGGCAAAAAATTTACTGTATCAGTGCTTTTATGTCACAAGAATGAATTGAATTCGTACCCTTTAGTGCAAACAACAATAGACAGAGTGGTAACCTAGTGGAAAACAAATAGATGCCCCGTCCCTTTTGGGGATTCAGAGAGGTTCAGAAAGATGGAGCTGACGGTAGAGAGGTGGCAGATAAAAAGAGGCCGAAGCAGGAAAGAATCCTGCGGTCATTTATTACCATGCCATCTTCATAGTGTTTGCTGAACCAAGGTGCAGAGTAATGATTCAGACAAATGATGTTAATAATAATAGCTGGCCCTTTGGCAAAAATGGAATACCTAGTATTGCAGCATGAGACCTAATCAGATTCTCCAAAACTTGCTTCAAAAGGATAGAATTTTCTATCTTCCCTTTTTCTGTCAATTGATTTCCTTTGGATATGTCATCTTTAAAAAAAACAAAGCAATAAGCAATTGTTTTGCAACAAAGGAGACAAAGGATTTAAACTGTATTATATTTAATGCATGTAGCAAAAAGGCTAGGATTAAAATACTATAATCATTCTTTAGTTATGAATATGCTTTGCTATAAAGAGTTAGGACTACTAGAAATATCAGTATCTGATACTTTTAGTGATCAGTGGTTACTTCAGCATAGTAAGAAACTTTCTGGGCTTTTATTACAGTTTTTTAAAAGCTTTCTCAGTATTGGATTCAGTTTGTTTATATGCAGTATTCACAATGGCATGTATTCATTTAGGGGTGTGTGTGTGAGGGGGGAGTAATAATCTTGTGCAGAGAAATACTGCAGGTGAAAGTGAAAGCAATAGAAATCATGGATACAGATATTTAACAAGCATTTGCTAATGCTGTTGACCTGGTTAATTATCTTGATCCCTTGTTACATATTTGTACATAAATGAAAGCTTTCACCAGAAGAATTTACTGTTTTTATTTCGTCTGGCAAATTACTCTGTTATTTCATTTCAAATCATACCTGTATATCTGAGAAGTATAGGGTGCAATTATTTTTGTAATAGCTGCAGTTCCATTAGCAACATACCAGCATCTGTTTTACTCTAAACATCATCAGACTTATTAATTAGGTACATTTTGGCATCAATTTATCACACATGCTTTGACACTTTAGATACTTGAAGCATAAGCCATTGTGTATAATGCAAAATTAAATAAATAAATATGATTTGGAGTCACTGTTATACATCATTTGTAGGGGACAATTATGTTGGCATGTGGGAGGTTAATGTACACACTTAAGTTTCCTTTGCTTGATTTGCTGTTTTCTTCTTCATAATTCTAGGTAAACAGTTTGTGCTGCCATTTAATGCACAGGTTAAATGTAGTTGCAGGCTATTATACATCATTAGAGTAAGTAATATTCAGCCATGAAAGAAAGATGGAAGCTTTTCACTTGTAGCCAGTTGGACATTTCATTTTTCATCCAGTATGCCATTGCAAAAATTAGTTGTGGCAGGCCTGTTATAATTTATAGCCTGGTACCCTGAAATTAAGCAATGAATCACACCATTTTGGCTGATTAGAGTTAATGTATTTTTCCGATGACATACTTTATAAAACAATGCAGTTTATTCTAAACTTTGCCTTATCAGACGTGGTCATTTCTCACTTCAACCTGTGCAACGGATTATACCACATACAGTGCGCTCCATCACTAGCCATTCTTTCTGCTGTTATCCATTAGTTATCTTCTAGATTAAAGAAATGGCCTTCAGTCACTCTCCGACCTTTTCCATTAGAAAACACCTCCCATCATCTAGCCAAACAATTCAGAACCAAAACATAAAGTGATTCAATGCAGCTTGACTGAAATATGCAATACGTAATGATTGAGTAAGTAGAGACCATTGGATTGTGCCTCAGGCCCTAGCATTCTATAGCTAGTCAATAACAAATTTATTACTAATCAAATCCAATAAATAGAAAGCAGCATACATTTATTTTTATTTGGCAGCTAGCAAGTCATAGAATAATAATAAAAGATAAGTCAGAAACTGCCATATAGAAGAATGTATGTAGTTGATGTGTTCTGCACTTAAAAGCTACTGTATGTTACAACTAGACAGCTGGTCCCAATGAAGCCTTGTTGTGTGTGTCTGATTACCAGTGGGCATTGCATCCCGCTTGCCTGTGGAATATATTAAGAATGCAGTTCTTGAGTTTTGAGAATTCTGCTGCGATCCGGAGAGGTATCACACTAGAATAGGATCTATGGGTATTAGTGTCAAGAAGAAGAATGTCTTGTTTGCCCTTTCTCTTGCGTTATTGCATGGGTTATACAAAGACTGGGATGAGTCAATAGAAAACAAAACAAAACAAAACAAAAAAACTAATGGTGGGGGGAGAATCACCAAAATAATGGATATACGACAATTTTGCTGTTGCCATAATTAATATATGACTTCCCCTTCTCCTCCCTCACTCCAACACAAAGCACTAACGTGTAAAAGCACAAGACATGATCATTGCAGGCATCTTACACCATGGAAAAGTGAGATGGGTAAATAGTGCATGGCTAATGTAAAGCTGATTTTCACCAGTCAGCAAAAATATTATACCAAGGAATTGTAGCAAAATCTTCTTGATGTTGCAGTTCATTTACATGAATATATTATGGATTAGATGGTGGGGACCAGAGACCTAGTAAATAAAATGGGTGGGCGTCTTTGATTACATTTAGAGTACAGTTCAAATAAGTTGAAAACTATGGAATGCACAAATTTATTTGTCTAAGCCACTGTGGCCACTAAGCCACTTCATATTATGTATGGTTTCAGCTGATATGGGAGGGAATCAATTTGCAATTTGTAGAGAAAAAAAGAAACACACCTGCAGGAATCTGATCTACCTAGTTCACACCCAGGATAGGGGAATATGATTTATTATCTGTCCCTTGAATTTCTCTGAGTGTGCTGTCTAAACTTTAAAAGTAGATTACATTTGCGATTAAACCTTAACAAATGTTGTTTTAACTAGACTGCAATATATGTTATTGACAACAAGCTTTTTTTCCCCTCTGAAAATAACATTGGTGCTTAGGCATGCAATTTACAAAAATGACAAGAAAGGGTGGTACTTCTCCCAAGGTGAATGCAAGTTGACTGATTAGCTGGTATTTTAACTTAGATTCTTGCAAATTACAGACATAAGAAACCCTGCAATTTATATGTACTTTAGAAGTGAAAGCTTTAATCCCATGATTCATGAAAGTAAAGTGGTAATAATTTAAGTACCATATTTTATTTATCCCTCTGAGTTGTCAGCTGATACCAGAAGTATTTTCACTATTTTTGGGTTGCTGCCTTTGGCCACCTAATTGCTTCTTAGGAAGTAAGAGGGAAATTGCTTATATAACTACATGGATTGTCTTTGGCAACGTCAAGCCAAGGCATCAATCAGTCCATCTGGGTAAAATCACAAGCTGACTCCGATATTGCTAAATATTTATACTGTCAAATACACACAGACATCCAGATGAAAAGAGGCATTCATTAGGAATTCTCCAGCTTGTCAGTTTAAAGATGTAGATTAGAGCAAAACCTCCCACTATGGTACTGAGTGCTCAGGAAAAGTCTATATTTAGCCATTCTGAGCAATAAATATCATCATATTGCCTCATTTAGGTAAATAGAGAATAAATATTGTCAAGATGATCTAGAGATAATGTAAACAGATCCCTGTTCAGAGTCTGTGTTACTAGGGTAAATTCCAGGACATTGATGTGGTGCTGATGCTTTTGGGTTTAACCCTTTTTCTTAATCATATCCCCGCCCTTTATGATAACACTAAGATTTTGTCCCTCACAGGTTAGGAAGGAAAGAAGAAAATATTTTTTTAAACAAAGGTGACTTCAAGTTATAAGTGAATTATTACACTAATTAGCAGTTTTGCTTTAATATTTCCTTGGCATTGCTAAAGGCTGATGCTGTTGGAAAATAAAGATATCTGTAACACCACTGAGGTTCATTCCAGAGTTTAACATGGGAACTGACAAAGCCCATCAATCAGAAGAGAACATTACAGCTCTAAGGTTAAGACATGATTTTGACAGTACACCAAGTTAAGACTCATACTGGAATTTCTTTTATAACATATTTTAGTGAGATAAGATGAGGCATATTGAACCCTGATAAAAATTAAATTTCTTTCCTTGCTTCAAAGTGGGTGACATATACCAACTAGTTAAGAATAAAATTTGTTCACTACACTGGATACATAAAGAAAGCTAGTTGTAGGAATTTGTACCTTTTTGAAAAGGCTGTTACTCTTTTCCATACAACTGATATCTTGGAAGTAACACAGAAGGAGAGTGGTAGATGACGTCAAAGTTTTAGTTAATTACACTAGATGATTTTTTAGATTAATAATTAACATCTCTCTTTATAACTAAATATCCATAATTAATCAGCAAATCGTAATGTGAAGACTAATTAACTTCAAACTCAAATCTTAACAGAAAATCCATATTTACTATCCAACATCATTAATTACTATAGTAATCAAAATTATCCCTCATGGGATTTGACATAAAGCTTTGTAGGTTTATAAACTAAGCTATTATCACAAAAAAACATTTTGAAAGTAGCTTCAAATAGCCTTATAGATAACTAACATATTAGATTGGATATTTAAGCAAGTTTTCATTTTCTGTGTATTACATTATCAATAATCCACTCATTAAAGCTGGATAAGTAACTAATAAGAGTACAATTTTTCCCTATAGTGTCTACTCTGGGTTGTTTTTTTTTTTGTTTGTTTTTTTTTTTGGGGGGGGGGGGAGGGTTTTTTTTGTTTTGTTTTGTTTTTTTGTGAGGTTGCTGCAGTGATTACTGTCGAAAGGATATGTTTTTTCCAGTGTTTTTAAAAAGATGCTATGCTTCTTTCTGTCTTTTTCTATGGTGCTAACAGAACTAGTTAAGTTGTTTAAAAAATGAATTAGAAACAGAGCATACACTGTCATTATTCACAGAGAGAGGCTTTGGATTGCAAGAAACAGAGAAATCTAGAAATGTTTGGTCCATCAGTGTTAAATGGGAAGATAAGGACAAAAATAGGGCTGTTATGCCAAAAAGCTCTCCAAACAAATCTTATTTTAATTAGCCTGGACATCACAACTAGAAAGATATGAAATAGGTTTGCTTTAATTTTTAATCAACTTGAAAGCCAATGGTACCATTGTAACAAAATGAAATCCCTTAGCTGTATTTCATTTAGAAAGTTGGGAGTTAAAATTGTGTCTAAAATCCACATTTCAATTATTTTATCACCAAGTACACGCATCCAATACTGTTCTTTTGTGTGGCAGCTGTAAAAATCCTAAGCAATTTTTACTGTCAAGAAAACTCTGAATAAATAGGGGCTGTTAACTTAGGCATATATCTGAGGTTATTTGGTGGCAATCAAGAACTCACAGCACTTCAACTAATGGGTTATGATCAGAAACTGTTCCTAATAGCCAGCTAGACGGATCTGAATATGAAGATTTCTATAATTTTGTTGTCAGCTTGTGATGTACTCTAGTGCTAATTATTTGGAACAATTATGTTTTCCTAATAACAAAAGAAGAAGCAGTGAATTAAGCAGGCTTACCTTCAGATCTTTAGATAACAGTTTAAATGCACTTGCCATTAAGAAATAACATTTCTTTTTCCTGTATGGAACCCTAATTATTTAAGTTGCTTGTCTTTTAAAATCTACTACTTCTACTCCTTTTAAACACGTTCAATGTGTCAGTTTACACTGATGACTTCAGTAACTAGTATTTTCTCAGTCTTAGGTTTATGCCTGCACCTCCCATAGACTGCTTACTTCATTTGGTTATTCAAAAACCATAATTAGTGCAATAATTAACATGTGGATCCTTCAAAGGAAGACTGCTAGAATCATGGGACGTCTCTCATCATTCTCACTGATGTATGGATGATAAAGAGACTTAGGTTGAGGTGACAACAGGATTTGTATTATTGCACATTAACTGAGCTGCAGGGAAATTCAGACAGGACCTTGGTCCACAGAGTCTTTCCTTTTGAAAAAATAATTATCCACACTGTTTCTATAATACAACTAGGTGTTATCCTGCATTTGCAGCTGTCAAATCATTTGTTTTAAAACATTTTTTATATCTTATGAATACTTGAAAGTTTTTAGTTTTGCACATTATCTCTTAACCAATTACAGAAATGAGGTGCCAAGATGTTAAAAAAAAGATATAATCCAGAGAACCATAGCAGAGAGATTCTTTCTTGACAACTGATTTCAGACAATTTGATGGTAATTTTGGGTTGATGCAGTTTACTGTCTTGAAATTACAGTAATAAAAAAGGGGTAATTTTATTCAATTCCCTAGAGGATTTTTTTTTAATTTCAGTTTTCAAATAAACTGAATCTGTTGAGTTTTCAAGTCATAGTAAGCAAGTTGTTCTGCATTTGAATCAGGATGTGTCTCACATAAAAGTGAACTAATGTGTTTCTGATATGCCTATAGCTGATGTCTTCAGCTTCAATATACAATAATTTAAATTGGCACATTATAGAAATTCATGTTCTTTCATATGGCATTTAACTTTCTGTAACTAGTGGTTCTCTTTTTCATATTGTTTCACACACTGACATATGCCAGAAAAATACCATATTTTACCCTACAGGCTGCCCTTGGGATTGGGATGAAATGGCCTCTGTACATAGAGTATGACTTTATTTGCTAAAGAGGTCATTTGAAAAAGCCCTTAGGGTGCTGCTGACCTTTTGTCCCTCAAACTAGTAGGGGAAAACATAAAAGGAACATACAGTAATCCCTCATAGACAGGTGACCTTAACCCAATTCTATACTTTAAGGTTTGTTTCCATTTAAACTCAAAATAGACCAAGAGAAAGCAAATTACAGATCTGAATCTGTAACCTGGACTGTGTGAAAGATTACAGCACAATTTATTTTTCTGTAAATGAAGGTTCAGTGTATACAAGCTTTATTGCCAATGCAGAGTTTCTAGTATGATAGTTTAATTTAGTCTTAAAATATGTAGATCATCTATGTCATAGGTACTAACAAAAACAAGTTCTAAAGCCAAAGTAAATTAGCGTAGCTTCCTTGACTTCACTTAAAGTATGCTGATTTACAAGTAATGAAGATCTAGCTCTATGTAATGCCCCAATCCTGCAAATACTCACGAGTAGTTTCATGGAAGCAAGCAGACTCATTGACTGAACAGCACAATTCACATATGTACAATTATCCATGTATGTGGATATTTGTAGGATCATGTTCTAAAATACAACATTGAAAAGTCTTTAGGCAGATATCTCCTTTAAAAAGTTAATTTTTCTGTCCTACTTAGAGTTTTCTTTTTGGTTGATGTAATAGATGTAATTGAGCAGCTACACTCAATACTAGATGTGGTTATCAGAGGATAATCATATCACCTATACGATGAGTTATTCATGCAGTAGCTAAGAATTGTGTTTTTCTACACATTGTTGTTCAATAGAACCTCTCTGCCAATCAGAATAAAGAGCTACTGGACTGTCCTTCCGAATCATATAATATACATAATCAGCATATAAAATAATACTTTAAAATATATTAATCCCTTTAGACACTGTTTATCAGTAGAAAGACAGTATGTAGCCTTCAAAATACCATTATAATTCATGAGTAGAAGTTTTGAACATACTTCAAGGTAGCATCTCATAATTCAGAGGTGTGACATCACTGAGCACTGTAATTAATGGGTGTTATGTCATACCCATGAAATATGAGTTTTTCAGAGGTTTTTAATTATTTTTGAATTTAAGCCATTCTGGCAGAATTTTGAACAACCTCTGATGGCAGCATGTTCTGAATGAAGCTACTCTGCTGACATTCAGAAAAAGCATCCACTCGGGTGGCTAAGGAAAATGTTTCAACTGGTTTTTGCGCCTGGTGATTTAGAGGGAGGTTAAAGGAAACAGCTGCCAACTGCTGCAGGCAGTTACAGCTTTCCCTTTCTGCATCTAGGGAGGAGCAGTAAAAATTGTGATCAAATCCAAATATTATATAAAAGAGAAGAAAAAAAATGAAGTAGTAAAAACAAGGCCATAATAGCCTGAACAGTTCTCATGATGACATCAAACTAATTATAGGCAAATAAGTAAAATCCACAATTAAGGACCATAACACAACTGGTGAAGTAAATAGAAAGTAAAAAGAATTTTAAATGATAACAATTACCCTGTATTTATCAAGAAAAGGTACTAAATGATAGCCACCCATTCAACACTCCCAGATTTTTTTTTTAAATCCTTTTAGTAGGGAATTATTTCAGTGTTTTTAAATGTAGCCTATCTTCCCAACCCCAAATATCAGGTTAAGTCAGGTATAAACCTCCTCTGCTCTGTAAACACATTGAGCTTCATCTCATTATTTATATATGAGAACACACATATTCCCTCCTACTTTGACTCTATGTTGGGGTTACCACCACAATATTCGATCTTCTACTAACAATCTTTCATTATAACATTTCTTATACGTTAGTGAGGCAAATAAATCTAGAGTATGTAAATGTAATTATTTAACCAACTTACCTTGATCATTGGAAGCTGACAATTAGTATTACAGCATCTTGCCAGTGAAATCCACACATGAGAGCAGTCTGATATTTTACACTGCAATATAAATGAACAGAGTGAATTTATTTTCTGTAGCAAGTAGAGAGAAAGAGAAAGGCAGAGGATGAGTAAAGGCCCATTCGATCAACTATTTCCTTACTCTGTGTTTGTTCAGCATGTGCTACGTTAATTGTTTAATTTTTCCAATTGGTAAGTAATATATTGGGACAGCTCTCTTGAAAAGCCTGGGATGACAAATGTCACTTCTTAGAAAGCATGCACAAGGGAACCAGCTGATCAGTTAATCAATGACTATGTTAGACGCTTACCAAACTACCAGCTGTAATTTTGGTCACTGATAGGTGCTGAGTAGGTGCAGGTTGATCTGCTTACTTCTATATTGTAAAAAAAATAATAATAATTAAGGGACATACAAGCACACTCACGTGATCAGGTTTATTTTCAAAGCTTAAACTTGTCAATACTTCCATGAAATAGCTGTGAGCTGGAAGAGCATTGTGGGTATTGTTATGCAAATGAGAGCACCAAACATACCACTTTGCTCCAAAATTTTGCTGCAGTGACAAGTCTTTTAAAACAAGAGCAGGATTTTCCAGGCTAAATGGGCAGTCCTTGTACAAGCTATGGGGTCTGCTCTGGTTCCACATTTCATTGCTGAAATTGGCAGTTAGTCCATCTATGTACATCTATGCAATATGAGCATTCTAAAGCAGGAGTAAGACATTCCATTAATCTTAAAAATTGGCCTTATTATGTCATCTTATGTTTTTCTACAGCACTTGTCACAATAGGGCCCAGATCTGGGAGCAGTGGGTACTCAGCACATCAGCAAAACAAGCTTTCTCTTATATTTTTATTTATTTCAATTTAAAGAGTAAATAATAATGATAATTGAGCCGATTACTGGGCTCTAGGAAACCTAACAGTCAATTAACATTACAGCAACAACCCCACCCTAGCAGCATTCAACAAACCAGTCAAAAAGGAACTTAGCCAGCCAGCCATGAGCAAAAAATCACTTTTCAGTTCCTTTATTGTTCCAGGAAACATACTCCCAGTGCTCTCCAAAAGCCCACCAGACAGAAGTTTTTTGCTTCATGCCCCAAAGATCACCAAATTCAAGCTAGTTTGGAAGAAGATGGGACACAAGCTCCCGAGTGCTGGATTCTTCATAGAACATACCTGGCCATCAGTCCCCTCTCTTTCATAAGGGGAGGGATCCAGTTAAGGCACCTTTGCTGACTGTACTCATTACATATGGCCTGGGGAATGAGGCAGTCCCTCAGGCAGGCCAATCTCAAGCTATTTGGGACTTTAAAGTCTTGGTTATGATATACAAACACCACCCAGACACCAATGGGCAGCCAGCACAGATTCCAAAGTACTCACATCCTGTGCGACCTGTGAGAGGCCTTGCTCAACAGGTGTAAAATCCTGCCCCACTGAAGTCAAGGAGAGTTTTGCCATTGAGGTAAGTTGGGCTAAGATTTTACCCTCCGTCTCTGAATAGTGTAGCCCCATCCAGAGAGCACTGCACTAGACTAATCTTGTGGTAACAAACATGGGTAACAATGGCACAGTCTGCAGGCAAAAGTTTGCCTCCACCAAGTTATATACATATGGTAAAAGCTAACTGGGTCACTGCTGCTGGAGACCTGAAGTCATCCCTCGGTTGCAAACTCTGGTAACTAATGGCAGGTGTACTCCCTCAGACAAAGAGACTGATATTACTTCTACCATATATTCCAGCTGCCTCCCCCAGCCTGCTTATCATCACTTGTATCATGTCTTGGGTGAAAATCCAGACAGTCCGGAAATTGGGGGCTTTGCCTCTTACCCCTCCACTCCAGTCCTGATTTTTCAAAATTTCTGTCTGGTAGCCCAGATGTCTGGATAGAGGTTGAATGTGATCACCTTGGGAGCTCAGGAAGTCCATTCTTCTTTTGGCTAGGAGGAGTTACACAATATGCTATATTTCCTTAAGGGGCTGGACAGGATGACTTCACAGTGTTCCCACCATCTGCTTACTCAGGGTGAAGCCCTAAGATGCTCAGGCCATGTTAAGACTGAAGTTTAACATCCACAGCTGGCCTGTGCCAACAGACTCAGGCTTGCAGGGCTCAGGCTAAGGGGCTGTTTACTTGTATTATATATGTCTAGGGTCATGAACCCTTTCCCTCTTGCAGGGTCCAAAAGTTCTCACTCCAACCTGAGCCCAAATGTTTATACAGCAATTTTACTGCCCTGCAGTCTGATCCCTGCAAGCCCTTTTAGCTGATACAGACCAGCCACAGGTGTTCAGTTGCAGACTGAGCATGGGACCTGAATCACAGCATTTAACCTTCACCTAGCCTAAAAATCTCACTGATCAGTCAAGTACTCTATTTTAAAATATTTTGCTAGTTGTCAACCGACATGAAACAATGCAACATAGTGATATTTACTACATAAAAGCTATTGCAATGTCCTTTGTATTTTGTCTCATATTAGCCACTTATTAACCCCACACTTTTGTAGCAGTCATTCAAATGAAAATTAACAAATTCAGCTCTCTTTATTTCACATACTGTATATACACAAATTGAGACAGATCATGCTGCAGCAAAGAATTCCTTATACTGCACTGATTAGATAGCAATATACTGTACTGTCAGCAATGCATGCTTAAATGAGGAATGTAGTCTTGCTTTCAATCTGATCACTGAGAGGAATTTCATGCACAGATATGATTTCACTGAAAACTTTCATGCTAGAATGACATCATTTGACTGAAAAGGAAAACTTGTTCATTGTAATTGGCTAATGGGAGAACCATACATATATTTTATTTAAATACAATGCCAGGCATTCAGTTTATCAGACAGAATATATTTCAATTAATTTTGCTGGCTCAGTTTGGGACAATTCACAGAAATAATTGGCACGCCATTGCCCTACTGCATTTAAGCCTCTTGTCTGCAAACATGATGTAAAGTGAAGGTGGTTGAGGTTTCATAAAAATGAAGCATGCAGTGTGACAGACCCATCTGTGCCAGCTTTATAAAACAAAAGTGCCCAATTTTATCATCATTGCCTTTTGTTCTGCAACATACTATTCATGTGATTGTTTTATGAATGCTTGCTGGTAGAGTCTGTAAGCCTTGATTTATCTAACTGCTTCATCTACTGTGCTTTTTGTTCTCAGCTGTACTTGCTTCGTCCACTCCGCTCCCCCACCCGCCCCGCCTTTTCTATATCCAGCTCTTCTCCCCAAAAATTTTGACTTAGAACCCTCCAGCAACATTACAGTGTTCTGGGCTCAAAGGCTAAAGTGAATTTGTTTTGAATTACAGATCGAAGTAAACTGCAAAGAAGCATTTAATCAGGTAGAACAAGGATATGGCTTGTTTATGTCCCAGAATCCATAACCTGTAGTGATTTGATTATATTGGTGTCAGTTTTCATTATTTTCATGAATGGATATTCCCTGTTTAATGCACAGTATTTGCATCTGATGAATCAATGAGTTTAAACATGTTTTGTTTTAATGCTTTGTGAATTTGCATTCAAATTCATCAGAAGTAATGTTATTTGAAATCACATGGGTCTAAATGCAGTTGTTCTAAATCCCTTTGAGTTGAAGTGCTAGGATCAGCCCATTAATCTATAGCTCTGCAATATAATTTGTTATTTTGAGGTGGAAGAATGTTGAAGGAAGTGGTGTTTTTTGTGGTGAATTGGCCAGAGAATCCAAGGATAGGCTTTTCCTTACAGAAACAAACCCATGAAGGGACAATACCGAGGGAGGCTGGCCAGAGCTTCTGTGTGGCATTATTGCAGGGGGAGAAAGACAGTCTCTTAGGTACCCAGGTCTCAAACCATTTAGGGCTGCATGGGTTAAAATCAACAGCTTCAATTCTAAATTACTAAATTAAATTAAATTACTGCCGAAATTACTAGGCAGTCCATGCAGATCATGGACCAGCACTCCTAAATGCTCTCTTGGTATGCAACTCCCCTTGATAATCAGACGGCCACATTCTATTTTAAATTCAATTTCTGATGATCTCACATCCAAAAGAAACAGCATAAGAATATTTGATGGGAGGAGAGGAGGAAGAGTATTTTACAGCCACTAGTGCTCATTCCAGGATTCTCGGTGCTTGCAGAAGGTGATATATGGACTTCTTTCAGAGCTTACAGGGCCATTTTCATTTTCATAAAGGTCAATATGTTGAACAGACTAAATTACCTTTAAGATGTTACATTTGGCATCATAGTGAGCAGCTGAATTACCTGATTTGAAGGTACAAATATCCAGTTTAGTGAGTGCAAAATTAAAGGACACTTTTGAAAAGTAGATCTTTTACCATACTTGACTGGTATAACGCTTTCCACATTGCTATCTACTGTTCTTAAAGATAGCAGTATTTATTACACAGGGATATTTTTACTGGACAAATTTCCATTACAAGATAAGTCCATATAATTTACGTTAACCCTTTTAAAAGAAATAAACCTTTAGTCATTACTTAGAATAGATGGTGTTTCAGGGGGGCTGAATGGGTGTATTTACAATGTATTCATGCTGTCACTCCACATGCTTAGGGCCAGGTTCTGTGGTCTGAATGAGCTCTGCTTGGTTCAGGGCAAAAGTGACTTTATGCCGCCTTTGAGGTTTTCTGTCTTTGGAGCCAGTCAGGTCTGGGATGGCTCCTTGCTTAAGTTAAGCAGCCTCAGTCACCAGTTTGATATGAACTAGGTACTCTCTGAGCAAGTAGTTTAACCCCTGTTTAGCTATAAATATACAAATATTGAAGTCAGTGGAACTTAAACACATGCCTGAAGTTAAGTCCTTTGTTAAGGGGTTTCCTGGAAATGGTGGGACTGCTGAATTGAGACCTGAAAGCTTTTACCACCTAGGTCAGCGGACTCCGTCCATTTTTTAGTCAGCTAGTGTCACGTCACAAAATTCTGTAGTCACAGTTGTTGTGAGTGGACACATTGGGTTTGACATTCTCGCTGAGTTGCCAGCACTACATTTTTCATTTGGACTTATATGGACATTGAACTGCTCTCTCTTCATAAAAATAGGATAGGGTTATTGGCAGGATAGTGGTGGGAAATTTGCCTGGACATTGCTGGAGCCCTACTTGCCCAGTGGATAAATGGAGTACTGCAGTTTCTAGGGCTGACAATCAAGTGAGAAGAAATGGTTTTATGGTTAAGCCACTGGTTTGAAACTCAGTAGACCTGGTTTTCCTGTCTCTAATACTTCCTGTCTGGCCTGGGGCAGATCAGTTGGGCAAGATGCTCTCTCTGTATCTCAGCTCCCCATCTGCAAAATGAGGATATTGCTTTCATATCTGATAGGGTATTTTGAGGAAAAATTCATTATTAACTGTCAGTTTCACTGATATTTTGGTAATGGCATGAGCTTTCATGGGAGAAAATCCCACTTCATCAGACGCTTTGAAGGAAGCTCATGCGAGAAATAAATTTGTTAGTCTTTAAAAGTACCATAGGGACTCCTTGTTTGTTTTGCTGAACTAGACTAAGACGGCTACCCCTTTGGACCTTAGCTTATACTGGTTCAGCTGCGCTGGTGATGGAGTGTGACTACACATTCTCTAGTGTAGATACATCATGCATCACTTTAAGGATAGAGCTAGACTAGAAAAATAGGTGCTGTTTTAAAATATGCTAGCTAAAATGCTTTCATCACCATATTTTTAAGCACTAGTTAATTCCTAGTTTAGACAGGGTTTGACAGCTTTACACGGCACTATGCACTAGAAGGTAAGTGTTTAAAAATGTTTAAATAAAACATGTTTGTTAACAAATTTTAAATCCCCATCTTAGTTTAGATAGGCCCTAGAAAAGGAAATATTAATAAAGGGACAATGAAGTGACATTGCAGGGGGTGGCAACTGTTACTCACCAGTTAATGGCTGAATGGGAGTCTTGTTCAGATGACTGTCAGCCGTTCCAAATTCTTTGTCTTGTGAGGAAGCAAGAAAGTTAGGCACCATTTTCAAAGGGTATGCTTTTGTTCAGAGATACATTATTGACAAAAGATAGTTGGGTAGTTACTGAACAATAACGAGCCTGTTTCACAGTAAATATTTAGGAACAGAATTACTCAAGTAGCCACGGTAAGTCAGGTTAAATTGTCTCCTAACTGCTATGCAGTAAATTCATACCACCACAGGAACAGTCCCATTGAAGCAGTTGGACAGTCTAGATAACCTAATAGGCCTTCTCTAGCTCTGATTTCCGTTATTCATTCTGTTCACATTTTCCTTCAGCTATTCAACTTGAATTCTTTAGGTCCTCTCAAAATCTGATTGTGCTCATTCTTTACCAGGAGAGAAAATAATAGCCCTTCTCTCTTCAGGGTTTACATCCTTCAAAAACTATATACTGTTATCATGTCAGCGTGACCCTTAGTCATCACTTTGCTGAGATTCATATATTTAGATCTTTAAATCTTTTTAGTTAAGTCAGCTTTCTAATTACTTTTGTTGCTTTTTTCTGAATAATTCTCTCCAGTTTGTCCATATCTTTTTAGTCAAGAGGTACCTAAAAATGAATGGTATAATTCAGGTGAGGTTGTGCTAGGGCTGTGTAGAGTGGGCTTATTAATGACCTGCTAGGTTACATGGTATCTTTAGCTATGTCTACACTTGCAGTTAGTTCGAATTAAGGAAGCTTAATTCAAACTAACTTAAGCCTTGGCCACACTAGGCTTTCATTAGTTTGAATTAAGGGCTTCCTTAATTCGAACTAATAAATGCGATTGCTTAGTTCGAACTAACCCTTAATTCAGATGAGTTAGTTCAAATTAAGTCAATGTGGCCATATTAGTTCGAACTAACTGCTTAGTTCGAACTAATCGGCAGATTGACGTTCCTGTAACTGGCTAATTCGAACTAAGCAAGTACCCTGCATGGACATGGCTAGTTTGAACTAGCATTCTAGTGGGGCCGTGCTAGTTCGAATTAAATTAATTCAAACTAAAATTAGTTTGAATTAGTTAGTTCAAATTAACTAATTCGAACTAGCTTTTATAAGTGTAGACATAGCCTTTGAGTATGTGCAATGGAACCTCAGAGTTAGGAACCCAGAGTTACAAACTGACTAGTCAACTACACACATCATTTGAAACCAGAAGTACACAATCAGGCAGCCACAGAGTAAAAAAAATTGCAAATACAGCACAGTACTGTATAAAACATCAAACTAAAAATAAAGGGAAAGCAGCATTTTTCTGCAGCATAGTAGTGTTTCAAAGTTGTATTAAGTTAGTGTTCAGCTGTAAACATTTGTAAGAACAGCTGTAACGTTTTGTTCGGAGATAATAGACTAACACGGCTATCCCTTTGGATTTTTTTAGGAGTCATGAATATTTCAGAGTTACGAACAATCTCCGTGTTTGTAACTGAGGTTCTACTGTAATCCAAAATTGCACTGACCTTTTTTGCTGCAGTATCAAGTTACCAATGCAAATTTTATTTTCAAAGATTTTGGTTTGTTTGTTTGTTCTTTTATTTTTTCACTCCCAATTGAATACCTCTGTTTCAGCTTTATATATCCCATGTTTCACTTTTGATTGTTGCAAGTTAAATCTCATGTTGTTATTTTATACTGCTGTTTCTAATTTATTTAATTTCCTTCTGTATCCTCATTGGTTTGGTAACCCCTCCCAATTTAGGATAGTCTGTGAACTCTTCTTCTAGTTCATCTGTGATTAAAGTGTTTTTATGTACATTGTGATATGAAAATTCTTTGTTGCCAAAATCCCTCAACTTTGAAGCTGAATGGAGGCAGCTAGGAATTACCAGGATCTTGACCAGTTTCACTGTGCACAACTTTGCAGATGCTACAGTGAAGGAAAAGAACACTTTCTTTACCTCGTACACAGCAGCAACATATGATATTAAAAAATCCATGTCACCATGGCTATGTCTACACCGGCAATTTAAGTTGACTTAAGGAGGCTTAAATCGACTTAAATTAAGATGCGTCCACACCTGGCTGTCATTAAATCGACTTAAGCAGCTCCTTAAGTTGACTTAATAACTACCGATCTTTAGGTGATGTAGCTCTTAAGTCGAATGGTTAAGTCAACCTAAAGACAGTGTGGCCGCCCTAGGTTGACTTATTCTATAAGTCGACCTAGGGCGTGGTCCCGGTAAGAAGGAAGCCGGGCTCCTTTCTCCCTGGGACCTTCCCTCTGCCCGGGACCCCACGGACCTAACCCCTGGACCTAACCAGTCGACTTAGAGAGTATAGTGTAGACTCTTTAAGTTGACTTAAGAGTCCTGTGTGCACTCTCTAAGTCGACTTAATAAGGTCGACTTAAAGTCGACTTGGTAAAGTCGACCTAAATTTCTAAGTGTAGACATAGCCCTAGTGAGTGTGAATGGTCCTTCAGCTCTGTACAGTTTTGCCTAGATATGTCTCAAGCCATGAGACACACATTTGGGAACAGTGAAAGATAAATCCTGTGATTACATTTCACTGCATCAGGTCAGATTACTTCAGCAAATCAAACAAGTTGTATAGATTCAAACAGAACATTTCAGAAAGTGGTGAGCTTGAGGGAGATGAGAACCGCTGCTAGTAATGAAAAGCAAAGGAGGAGTCCTGTGGTACTTTTGATGTTTGTAATGGGAGAACCAGTTCATGCCATCATCTTGGGTCTCAATGGGTGCGTCTACACTGGCAAGTTAGGTCGACTTAAGGACGCTTAAGTGGACCTAAACAAAGCCACGTCCACACTGGGCTTTTCTTAAGTCGACTTAAGCATTTCCTTAAGTCGACTTAAGGAAAGATTAAGTCGACTTAATAACACCTCGTTTTTAGTTGATTTAAGCCTTAAGTGTAGATAGGGATTAACGCTAAATCGACTTTATTAAGTCGACTTAAAGCCAATATAATGGCTATCTCTGCTGTTGTCGACTTAACAAAGTCGACTTAAAGTGTAGCCAGTTTGTTAAGTTGATTTAACGAGGTCTATTTTAGGTTGACTTAAAGTTGATCTTGTTAAGTTGACTTACCAAAGTCGACTTAACTTTGTAAGTGTAGACATAGCTAATGAGAGTACTGAATTTGCTTATGAATCATATGAATTCTAACTCTGAAGTCTCTCTTTGAAGCCTTGATCTAGAGTAAGTGTGCCTGAGAATACATACAGAGAAGTCCATTACTGAATTGCCTGGGAGATTAAAGTGATTTCCTATTGGTTTTTTAATGTTGTTATTTCTGATGTCAGATTTGTATTTTGGCAGAGACAGTCCAGTTTGTCCAATGTATAAGGCAGAGGGCCATTGTTGGCACATGATGGCATATATCACATTGGTGGATGAGCAGGTGAATGAGCCCCCGATGGAGTAGCTGTTTTTTTAGGTTCCATGATGGTGTCATTAGTGTTGATATGTTGGCAGAGGGTTTTGTTGCCTGCCTTACTGTTTCTATTGTAAGGTCTGTAGTTGCTGGTGAGTATCCATTTAGAGTTGGGGGGCTCTCCGTAAGCGAGAAGAGGTCTGTCTCCCAAGGCTTGGGAGAGTGAGGGATCATCTTGTAGGTAGGTTGTAGATCAGGGGTGTCAATCTCATTTCCTATGGCGAGCCAGATTTGACTTAAATGTACTTCAAGTGGGCCATACATACCATAAATCAAAATACTGTGCCACTCTCGCAGCATTGTGGAGAGGCTGTGCATGCAAAACTGTGCTCTATGATACCCCCCCCCCTGCTTTTTTCTCTCTCTCTTTCTCTCTCTCTCTGAGAGTGTGGTCCCGCCGAATGCAGTTTGATACCCTTGCTGTAGATCCTTGATGATGTAAATAAAAGCAGTTTTCCCCACATGTGGGAGCACCAAAGGACCACATCCATTGTGTCTGGGTATTCAAGTTTTGAGCCCCGTCCCCCCATTCCCCCTCCACCAGCACAGGCTGTAATATTTACCTTAACCAGCAACTTCCAACCAAAGCTCATATATCTTTCCCCACCACTCCCCACAGCATAGCTCCTCCTTCCTGACAGATTACCACCTCCGAATATATATATGCTCTTACCAGCGCAATGTCAGAAAAATCTGTAAAACAGAAGAACAGTCGCTGTATGATCCCGCCTTCAAATTATTTGAATATTTGAAACAGATCAGTTTACTTAACTTGATAATGCTTTAAATTGCTCTTTGTTTCTTTGATTTTCTAGTATAATCCATCCTTTAAGCTTCTGATATTGTGCATTGTGAGGAGTCCTGTCCTTGAAGTTACTATAGAGCACAATGATCAAAACTTATTGCTGATGTTTTGTTAGCATTTACTAGTAACATCTTGGCAGTGGGTGACCTCTAGTACTGTCTCTAAACATTTTCAATTTACAGACTCAAGTATTTTTGCTGTCTTTGGCTCTCATTCTTTTGAAGAGGTCAGACCTTTGTGAATTTGCCACAAGAAAGAAGTTCAAAATGCCCTATAGACATAACAATCTTAATAGGAATATAGCTGTGATGAACACATAACATACGATTCATTTTAATATTTATAGAAGAAATTCACATTGTTTTAAGTATACACAAGCAGCTGCTGTCATTTGGCTATGAGCAGATGTTAGACCTCCGAAAGCTTGGCTGATAATTAAAATACTAACAGCTAGTGTTTTACCCCAGCTGCAGGTTCTGTTTACTGTAAATTTGATTTTAATGGTGCCTCTGTGCAGTTATTGAATAGCGGTTTGTTTTCTACCATACATGCAAAAGTGTCTACAATGAAGACAAATGGGTTATTTCCTGTAATTTACTCCAGAAAGATATGACAATACTCTGTAACATAGTTGCATGTATAAATGAAACACAAATATGACTACCGAGTAATAAGTGATAGTTTCTTTTGCCTTACCTAGAAAGAAATAATTAGGGAAACTTATTGTTCTATTTAGCACCAAACAGGCTCACCTAAAATTGCTGTGCTTTTCAAGTGTGTCAAGAAGCACCCTCAAGCAACGAACAGGTGTTTATTTTTTACTGAACCAATGTGCAAATCAGAAGAAAGAAAAAAATCAATAATACTTATTTTTCAGTGGTCTGCTAGAGTAATATAATTGCCCTTTGTATCATTTAATGTTAAAAGTATACCAGTTCTTTTATGATGTTTTATTTTATGTTATGTATCCTGTGTGTCCATTCTTTTTTGACAAGTTCCAAAGGGGTAGCTGTGTTTAGTCTAGTTCAGCAAAACACACAATGAGTCCTGTGGCACTTTTAAAAACTAACGAATTTATTGTATTTATTGCATGAGCTTTCATGTGAGAAAATCCCACTTTGTCAGATGCTTGAAGATGGAGAACATACAGAATGGGAGGAAAATAAATGCAGGGAAGTCCATTCTTTTTTGAGTTACGTACAAGGGCATCAAATACTACAAGAGGCTAGTAAATCTGAGAATTCTTAGTCTGCAGAACCAAAATGATACATTGTGCAAGCTACATGTTAATCCCTTTGACCATTGAGATTTACCATGGCAGTGAGCACTAAACATTAATAAATAGATGTTTGCAAGACCAGGCTCAGAATGTGTATATACCTGAAAACCAAAAAAGCCTGTTGCGATATTAATAATGAGCAGTGATCCATAACTTTGTTTTATGAAATAAACCAGTAAACCCCCGATTCTCTAAAGAATCGCAAATTGAATGGGCGGGCTCATTGCCGGCTGCGTCACCGGGCCAATCAGTGAGTCAGCAGCCAGGCAGCAACAGGCGACGCTGATCAACAGGCGACACTGATTCGTGCAGAGAGCCGCTGGGTGGGCGGGAGGGCAGCCGTGCGCGCGAGCTATCTAATCCACAGGCTTATGCACGGCATGGACGTGGATTCAGCTGCTGCGCGCGCATAGCTGTATCAGTTATATGCGCGCGCAGGAGCTGCGTCCATGTCCCGCCGTGCATATATACAACTGTGGTTTAGTTATATAGATAAGACCTGGAATTAGCTCTATAAAAATTGGGATGGAGTTTCTAGTCACTTGCTACCCAACCACAGGACAGCAATTCTGATGTTTTAATACTTTTGATGCTGCCTGACATTAACTTTGTCTAAAGTTAAAGGAAGGCCGAAATGTTGGCCAATTGCCTGAAGTGACCTAAAATTTACTTAACTCTTTATTTAAATGCCTTGATAAAAAAAAAAATCCTCATTTTCAGGGATGCTGAGCACCTCCCTTCAAGGCAAGCGTCTCAGCAACACTTGCAGGCCTTTTTTATTAGGACCTGATCTATCTCCTGCTAACGTTAATAAGAGACTTTCTCTTGACTTTTATGGGAGTTTGATCAGCTGTAAGTTACTAAGTGTACCATGTCATGCAATAGATTGTACTAATATTTAGACAATTATTTTCTAAGAAAAGAAACCAATGATTGGTATAATTATTGATACTGATTTGACTTGCAAAACTATTGATGATGACTATTTGATATCTTTTAAATTTCTGAAAAGTTGCATTTCACTGAACATCATTGAATGTCTTCACCTGATTCCACATGAGAAACATGAACGTTTTGTGATTTTAAAAGATAGTTTTGACTTGTTAGCATTCCTTAATAATATGATTTTATTCAAATAGATACTAAATATTTGTAATTCTGGGTAAATCGTATCTTCAAATGGAAGCAGAAAAAAATTTGGCATCGCTGAATATGGTGCAACATATCAGTACCAACAGAAATTTAACAGAAAAAGGAAAAATAACTCTTTATAAGCTACTGAACAAACACAGATCATTTCCATTGTCATAATAAACCAGCCCTTTTTTTTTTTTTTTTAATTTAATACCTCATTTTTGGTGAGTGCATTGTGAAGGGGATGTTAGTCATAGCGTCACTGTGAACAACCACTTAATGCAACTTTTGGAAAAGGCTTCGAAATCTAAAGGAATGCCTGTTAAGAGCAAAGTAGTGGTTTACATACAATATTAGCACAGACTTTCCTAACACATTACGCATTTCTTTCTGAGACAAGTCTCTTTAATGCCATCTTTATCTGCTACACGATGCATGAAATCTACTTTCTGTTTTAGAACTGCAAATGACCCTTGACCCCTTTAGTAGAGACACAATGTGACCTTTCTATTGTCATCAGCTTTCATTCTCTTGAAAATTCCATGAATTTTTATTACAAGTTTTTTTAAACCAAGCTGAGGCTTCAACAAATTACTTGACACAGATGAGATGAAGTTGTTGAAGTAGTGTTAGATAAGTTTTACAGCCAGTATGTGTGCTGCTGAACAGTACAAAGCCAGTGTCCTACAATGTCATACACCAGTAACTGCTGAGCCTACTATTGGATAAATACATCATTTTATGGAACATTGATTGTTCTATAAACCCAATGGAGTATTATGCTCTATGATCAAACCATTTAGATTGTGTGTAGAGCACGGAAAATGCCATATTCAGGATGGTACTAAAAGTGCCATTTGTGTATTTTATGGATGTCATTACGGGGGAAACTTCTCTCTGTAGGCCCTGTTTACTGCAAAATTTTTTAGTCTGTAATGACATTTTTCATTCACAACGTATGCCTTCAAGAGAGGGGCCCTTGTTTTATTTGTTTCATTCGAGTTTACTGCACAAATCCTGTACATTTTAATTAAATGTAAGCTTAACAAAAGAATAAGATATTTATTCTGTGGGGGGGAAATGATGACAGTAACAAAAGAATAACACAGAGACACAAAAGAAAGTAGTCAGGTATTGAGCAAAAGGGGAAAAAAGTATTAAACCCTATTTGTAGTTTCTCAAAATCATATTAAACATCAAAGCATGTCTTTTAGCCGTATTTGGGGGAGTTTGTGCTCTCTGAATATTAAAATAACCTGGAAATATGGATTTAATGTCTAAAAATCTTGACATTTTCAGATTAAAAAAATAACAGTCACTAAGGACTCCAGCTGATAAATAATGCCTCTGTTGAAATGACAGGCATCTTGGAAAGAAACCAGTTCTCTGATCATTGTACCCCTAGATATGAAACACCTCTTTGCAGTTTTTCTGAGTATGAGCTCTTGATTCCTTGAGTTTTGTCCTTTGAATATTTATTTGTGTATCTTTTCAATATGTAATGGCGTACAATCAGCCGAAAATATAATTTTCCTAATATTAATTAGGAAATATTAATTTTATTATAGCTTGTGTTTGGCATGACACCCAACACTTCTCCTGACCCCCTACCTTTTTTGTTTTTAGGGTGAGTCTGAATGTAGTAACACAAGTGACTTGCTGTTTCATATCGACTAGTAATGTGACCTTTTCTTGACACTATGTAAAAATATTACACTGAATAGCAATGCTCCGTTATAGAACTGTATTGTTCCGACGTCAGAATAGTAACTAATCCTAAGGCTTAAAACTTACTGTTTCCCAAATATCTCCCCTATTTGTCTCTTCACTTTCAACCAAAAGAAAACTATAAAGTATACAATTTGTATTTATCAGGAAGATCACTAAACTTGATGTTCCCAGTAAATTCTGGTCATAGTCCAGTTAAAATTTCAAGTTGCAGTAGAGATTCACATTAGTTTAAATGACACTTGAACTTCTATATAGTTCAACATTAATCCATTATAGTTGAAATGGAAGAATCTTCAGTGGGTGAATCTTTTACAATCTGATTGAGGCTGTTACATTTTATAGGAGCCATTTTTCAAAGCAATACTGACAGCACTCGAAGTTATTAAATTGCTGGATCAAAAGATGGACCTGCAATTGCATTTATGAACTGTGATGGAATAGCTGGGGTTGCACTGAGCTGAGGTTAAGATGTTGATGTAGTTAAGCTTCATCACACCCCTTAGTGACAGCAGTATTTACCCATGTAGTTTACTTTAATGGTCAGGAAGTGGCTTAACTCACCTCTGGATTCAAATAGATTAAGCAAGCAGTCAGAAAGGTGTAATTATCAGTACTGCAAGGAATTCACTGGATAACTCTACACCCCAGAGACTTCCCATTCAATTGCAGAGGAAAACGGGAGTTGCATAGATTCACAGATACAGCATTTATTTTAGAGGCTAAGAACTAGATGCATTTCCTTTGCTTTCCTCCCCCTACAAACTGGACCATTGAGCTCTACTGCACCTTTTTCTGAGGGTAATGATGGTGTGGTTTCTGCTATCTCCAATGAAACCTTATGATTTCTGAAGTTAGTTAGATTTCATGCCACATCACTGCAAGACCTGCCTTACATCATGGCAACAAAGCAGGGTGCCTGAGAGAATTAATTACTTCTACATGATAATAAAACAAGGATGAGTTAAGATTATTTTGATAATTATCCTTTGATATTGATTTCTGCTTCCTATTTTTCTCTCGTTTGGGGCTCTTTTAACTGTCAGTGCCCACAGTGAGAAAAACACACTGTGATACCACTGTAGCTCACCCCTGCCAAATTTAATTCAATAGTATGTGCCAGATCAATCATGCATTATCACTTGGAAATACTTAACAGTTTAAATTGTTAATTTTCCTTTCCGAAGATAACCATTAAAACTCTCTCCTGCCATGCGAGCTAAGATGAAGAAGCTTTGTCTTACGCCGGTTTTGATTCCTGACGCTGATCTGCAGTCTCTCAGCTTAACAAACGTCATGTGTGCGTTCTAGAGTGTAATTACCCAGCAAAAGCTTTGAAGTTTAAAAAAATAGTAGATGATCTATGGACCAGGTTTTGGGGCATAAGTATTAGCTTAATGTGTACGAGATCCTGACTTGATCTTATCCTTATTTCAAACTATTGAGGCTTGATTCTGCTGCGAGGTGCTGAGCACTTTTGCTCCGATCCCGCCAAGTGCCTGCACCTGTCCTTAACTTTAAGAAATGAGTCTCTTTGACTTTCAGCACATGGTTCAGTGCTCTGTGGGACTAACGCCAGTGGGCTCAGCACTTTGGAAGACTGAGTCCCCCAAGGCAAAGTATAGAAGCAATTTGCTGGGCTCTACACAGCAGGCCTGTGCTTTGTGTACATCATGGCTACTATTCTTAGTGAAAAAAATAAGCTTTTACTGCTTTTTTTTTTTTAACACCTATTGGCCTTGCACAGCTCACCCAGCTAAGTAACAGTGAGCTGGATTTTATTCAGTCTTGTGCATCCACACAAGATCCAGCCACTACACCTGGTTAATTGCAATGAAGGTAACTTGGAGCTGTACAGGTATCACTGAGGTCATATTTTCAACACAATGGGGTTGAACAGGTATAACTGGGGCATTATTTGGCCTGCAGAACCGTTGTCATTGTTGATGAGGCCTGAAAAAGGCAAGAACCTACCATGGCTCTCAAAATCTGGGTTAGGTGTGCAGAGACAGTAATTGGAAAATGATATTTTTAATTGTAAATTGAGACCCTTCTGTATGGAAATAATCAAAAGACTATTCCCGTGCTGGACTTTTTACAGGATACACTCTTCAGAGTGAGGCTGTATGTTTCCTCCAACTAACTAGACCACTAATATGACCACAAATAACATCACTTACGTGTGTCATGAAAGGAACTGTGGGGGAGGGATGAGGAGGAAAGTAACACATCAAAACAAAGACATGGCTATTACTTTACCAACTAAACTGGAATACTAAAAAGTTGCACATTATCACACCTATCTGTGCTGACTGTACTACAGAAAAAAAAAGATTGATTATAAAAATAGCACTACTGCAGATACGTTCTTTTAAAGATGTTAATGGTTCTTAATTGTGTATTGTAGTTGTATGCTGCTTAATACAGAATGTTTTAAAATTAACAAATTCAAATTGTTAGTACTCTGCAGAATTGTTAGCAGCAATTATTTAGTCCTATAAAGAAATAAATAGGAAAATATGTGAATTGATTTTGTTTAATTGCATATCACACCTATGTTTCCTGCCAGTGAAATTTAAAAGTCGGTTTGGAAAGAGTTTTGTGTTTAAAATGGTGAGCTACAAATATTTGCCACGATTCCTTATTAACAGACTATTTTATTTCCTAGGTATTGTATCCAAGTCCTACGAATGCCGCCTGAAGGGTCAAGGAGCGACTTTTGTAGAGACCACCAGTTCTTTTACTGCGGCAGCATTGGGAGAAGTGTCTCCAGTTAAAGAAAAGGTCCTTCGAAGCAGCAGAAGACAGTCCCAATCAGCTGAACAAGTGCAGCAAGTTATCATCATTCAAGGATACGATGGTGACTTTACAATTGATGCCTCTGTAGAAGAAACGGCTGCAGCAACCCTTCAGACTTTGGCAATGGCTGGTCAGGTGGCAAGGGTGGTTCATATTACAGAAGACGGGCAAGTTATAGCCACAAGCCAAAATGGTTCTCATGTGAGTGGCATGGTTTCAGGACAAATACTCACTGAAGAATTATCAGATGGGGGAACACAACTGGTTGTGCTTGAGGGCTCTGTAGGGGAACCTGATATTGAGGAAACTGTTCCAGTAGATGCAGCTTCTGACTCCACTAGTGCTGTGGTACAACAGATAATGAGACAGGAAATCTTAGATGCATCAGAAACTACAGTCCACCCTCCAGACTCCTCCTCAGCATTAGATGCCCTCCTTTGTGCTGTAACAGAGCTGGGAGAAGTGGAAAACAAAACTGGACTCCTTGACAGACCTGGGTCACATCACAAAGATTTGTTACAACTGCCAGATGAGGAGAGAGCCAATAATCCTAGTGAAACTGAGACACAAGAAATACAGATGTTCCATGAAGTTCAAGGGACTGAGGAAGATGCAGAACCTATGGAAGTTGTGACACAGGTCATGCACCCGTCAACTATAATTGCATCTCAGGAGAGAGCTCAAGCTGCCTTCAAGAAAATGGTCCAAGGAGTACTACAGTTTGCAGTATGTGACACGGCTGCAGCAGACCAGCTAATGAAAGAAGGTGTCACTCAGGTCATTGTAAATGAGGAAGGAACTGTGCATATGGTGGCTGGAGAAGGTTCTCAGATAATAATGCAAGAAGCTGATGGCCACGCGCTCAGCGTCCAAAGCGAGCACATGGATCTAGTGGAGTCTGATGGAGAAATTTCACAGATCATTGTCACAGAAGAAATAGTTCAGGCCATGGTTCAGGATTCCCATGGCAACTTCTCTGAAGGTCATACCCATTACATTGTAACAGAATTACCACCAGATGTACAGGACGAAACTGGGGTGTATTCACATGCTGTGATAGAGACAGCGGAGTCTCAAGAGATTTTGCAGGCTGGTACTCTATAAATGCTGAAACCAAAGCCCCTGATGGAACAGCAGAACAGTTAACAAGTATGGTCATTTATAGAGAGAGTGGTTCACAAGCAGCAGTAATTCAGGGCCAAGGAGATAGTAATGAACTACAAGAAGCATAAAGAATTGTTTCTTGTAGGCTCAATATATGGCAGAGTTAGAAAATTAATAGACATGTATAGGCACTATATATCCTGAACTTCATTTGTAAAACCTTTATAATATGATATTACTCCATCCAGTTGCCAGCCTCACTGTGTGAGGTTAATGTCAGCCATTGGGAAGAATATATAGAAAAGGTATTATCTTCTTGTTACAAGGGACAGAAATTTGACCTGAGTATGATTAACAGGCATAATATGGTAAGAAAATGAGTCAGATATGATTCTGCTTTTGGGTTTGGATCATTTTCTTAATGGTCGTTTTAATTCAGGGTGATTTCCTGGTTAATGCCTTGTCTCTTTTTGTGATTATGCTAACTTAATTTTTTCACTTTACATATACGTTTTGTGAACAAAAAAATTTTAAGAAACGAAAACCACACCATATGTTAAAAATACGAGGTGACAGTTTATAAGTTAGATGCTACAAGTATTGCTCTGTCTTCTTCGAAGGCAGAAAAGCTGACATTCGGTTTTCTACGTTCTTGCTCTAAAATGTCCCTGGTCAAAAACATCTCAGCATAATGATGACCCTTCCTAAATTTGCATCTGAGAATTAGTTTTCTTTATAGTTCTTCATAGTTTTCTTTATAGATCTTCATAGTTACTCTTTTCATTGTTTTGCATTGGACATTGCATAAAAGGGACCTCTAAAATCTATACTTTAGAAAAGTCCTGATACATATATTCAGGGGAAGAAAAAGCCTGTCTTGATTTAGAAAAACCTTAATGCCTGCTACTTGCAACTTAATTTCAGTTACGAGAGTCCTGCATATGAAATGTGCATTTTGGGAAAAATATTGTTGCTGTCAATGTTTTACTTTTCTTATAACTAGTGCTTCGTATAAATACCATTTTGCAGTTCGTTTAGTGAATGGCTTTTTGAAATGTTAGGGTTTTTTAATGAAAATTCTGGCATTGACATTAATAAGTAGAAAAAAGGTGACCTTGTATGTCTTGGTTAGACCAGAATGTCAATTATCTAGTTGTGGATACACTGCAACTGCTCAATGCAAGTACGTGTTGAAAAGATTTGTTTCCTGATACAACTGATTTTGTTTCTTTAAAAAAAGCAATTGTAAAATATAAAATGGGTAAGGGGTTTTGGTTGACTTTTGGGGGCGGGGGGGTGGTTCTTTCAAATAAAATGTTAGCATTAAAAAAAAGCATCATGATTCTTAATATTAAGCAATAAACAACACAAGCATTCAGCAGCAGAAAACGAATGCTCTCTCTTATATCTGCACATTTTCCCTTTCTCCGGCTAGATAGATAGATAAAGATTAAAGAATCTAATTTCTGAAGTGTGCCTCATGCATGCTTAATATAATTGTCTAAGTGTTTAGGGTATAAACCATGCATACTGTAGAAGTAACTGCATTTCCTATCATGTTTAATATCTTAAAATGATCAAGTGTAAGAAAGTTGGGGAGAGGTGAAACAATAGTTTCTTCTTGGAGCAACTGTTTTAAAAAATGTATTTTCTGAGGGAGTTGAATAGAAAAGGTGCCTCACTGTGGGGCTAGAAGATCCTTCTGCCTTTTCATCTTTCCTTCCCCTCCTAGCCATTAAGGCTGTATGTATGTCACACCCCCCAAAAAAGTAAATTTCAAGTTAGACACCGAGATTCATAATTAGCTGAGTTTGACTTGCTCATCTTTCTTAGAGGTGACAAGCTGTTCACTTAGTCTTAAATACTGTCTTCAGCAAACAGTGACAGGATCAACGCCCGTTTGTTATCAGGATAAAGGTGACCTTTACAAAATGATGGCCCTCTGCAAGACTCTCACAGATGTTCAAAAACTGAATGTTTTTCAGTGGAAATATTTCTTCTTGATCATTTCTCCTGCTAACTGTAGCCTTTGGTCTTGCGGCTTGGATGCTAATTCTTAGCTGTGCTTAGTCCTGTATGGCTAACCTTTCTGCTGCAGTACAGGGTGTTGACATTGACATGCTGCAGTTTACCATTTGTGATTTATTTAGGATAAATATGTCTCCGGTGGCATTTAATCCTTCATAAAACCAATGTAGCCTGCAGTGTCAAACCAGCAATCACACTGTTTGCACAATGAAAAGAGCAGACCTTTGCATTAAAAAAAAAAAACTGTGTGGAAGGTGTTTCTGGGCTTGGGAGCACTGGAATGGATTCACAGTGTGCTGTCACTCCCTGGAAACCCAGGTTAATACTTCTCTCTTAGAGTACAATCTGTTCAGGGCATCTTTTTGTTTTTAAATATGCACTTTCAAATTAATGTATTAGTGGCTTTCAAAGGTGGCATTGGAAATTAAGAATTAAATTCATCGCAGTCCATACAACCCAGACAAGGCCCTGGGCGCCAACTGTGTCCCATCCCTGCAGACACAGAGAGCCTGGTGAGCAGGAAAACGGTTGCAATGCACAGAAGGGGAAGAAGATTCTTAGAGCTCATGCAGGGTGTCTGCACTGTGAGAGATTTGGAAGCAGCATGGAGACAGTGGTACGTCACTCCATGGATCTTCCAGCCATTGCTCTCCGCTTATCCTTACGAGCAAGGATGCAATCAGCAGAGACTACTGGAGCCCTGCATAGTCTATGGGGAAGAATGATGCTTCCCATCCACCCTCTTGCACCACTCTGGCTTCTGAAGTTTGGCATGACATGTGGGGCTGAAATGATGTACACTGGGGTATCTTTCACCTGTACTGAGTAGCAGACGCTCTTGTGGAGTGGATCTGAGTTGTGAACAGTACAAGGGAAAGTGTATTTTTTGTTGTTTGGCTTGAAGCACTTCAGATGCTTTTGCCTCGTGGTAGAATACGGAGCTTTGTGAAATCAGTTGTTAAAATGCCATTTTCAGATAATCAGATCAGACACAATTAGTTCTCTTCTGATGTTATCATTGCCAGAGTTCTCCAGTCGCTTCAATTTCCTTGTGTTTCTCATCTCAAATAATTGCTAGTGAAGTTGGATCACGCATACTGTGAAAGTAATAAAAGTGTTTACAGAAGCGTCAAATTTGGTACAAATAAACCAGAGAAAGGAGAGATGGCAAGAGCCTCCCCCGGCCGTCCTCCAGTACCTTAGAGTTAAATAGACACGTACCTTCCAGGGCAATGTCTCCTGAAGAATTCAGGCTCCATCTTTTGGGAGAAATGAGAGATAAGAGGTAGCTGGAAATTCCTTTTAGAAAAATACTTCCTTTAACGAAAAACAAAACAAAAAGTTCCCGCAGCTACATAGCATTCTGCCTGACTATCAGCGTCACTTCATCCTGGAAGTTAAGCCAAACCAAGCCTGTAGTGGATGTGCTAAGGTACGCACATGTGGATTGTGCATAATGCTGCAGGCACAGCTGTCATTTATAACTGCTGCCTTAATACCACAACTGTTCACTGTGAGCTCTTGGAAGAAATATATTTCTGATCTTTGTGGACAGTGAGTTCAGGTTGTATAATCACAGTAGGAAACTCTACACAATGAAGTTTTTTGCCTGAGGCTGGGCCAGAACTGAACCTGACCTAGCATGGAGGCTACCCTGCTACAGGAAAGCGTGGGGATTAACGGGGGTTGTGGCCACTGACAGAATAGCACAAGGCAAACTTGTACTGTTGATGCCAAGTTGTGCCCCAATAAACAACTTGGGGGGGAGGAGAATCCAGCTTTCCCAGCTCTGTAGATTTCCTGAGCATAAATGCAATAAATAGAGTAGAGAGGGATGAAGAGAAAAGCCAGTCCTGCAATTTGAAACTAAGTTAGTTCTATTGAGAGGATTAAGTAACAGGAAAAGGTCATTCATTTGGCAAAATAAAAAAGAGCTGTGCGTTTTCACTTATTTTACTGTGCAATATTAGCCCATAATTTAAGATAGCACACGGTTCACTTAAACAGCCTACCCCCTTCCATCTTGTTGAAGAATACAATTCGTTTTCTACTCCTCAAGGGTGATATCATTTTATATGAAGAAAAAAGTTAGCTCAGATGGCAGTTATACGTTTCGGAAGCACCTTCTAATCAGGGATTGGTGATTCATTATTAGCTTCAGCAGGCGATCCATCTGACATGTAAGGGGAAAAAATTAGCAGCTGTCACTGCATGATGAGTTAATTTCCTGATAGGCCTGACACTGAAAAGCCATTTGGAGACATGGAGATGGCTGATGAGAAAACCCGGCACTGCTTTATAATTGGAGAGAAAGAAAGGGCAGAGAGACAGAGAGAGATGTGGGGAGGGACTCAGGCTAATCTACAAGTGGGGATGAATGTTTGTATATTTACTAAATAGGCTTCTTCACAATAACCTGTGTTACAGTGTATATCCACTGTTGCAGTTTAGTAATAAGGACTGGGTCCTCTCATTTTCTTGCTACGTGGGTGTCATTATTTTTAGTCATTTGTAATTAGTACACTAGACGGCTTTAGTCTTACTTCCATCGGTGCGTGTGGTATACAAGCACGTGATTGGGTTATTTTACGGTGACATTGAAACCTGACATTTTAGAAGAAAGGGGAGACAATGAGGCTATCCCTTTAATGGTTCCCACTGCAATTTTCTTAATTGCATCTCAAGATTTCAATCAATCACACACATATAAACTTATGTGAAATAAATAATGCTAAAACTTCAAGGGTGCAATTGAAACTAAAAGGATATTAAAAGATATGTTTTTTTAAAGTATGGAGAAGATAGTCTGTCTAAAAATATATGCAGATAGATGTGTGATCACTGTCTAGGTAAGACTATATTAAAGAATGGTCATCTGAGGCCAGTTATGTCCCTAATGTAACTGCATTGGATTTAGCTCATGGATCTGAAATGAGAACATCTACACAAGGTCTTTCACAAGAATTAAATAAATCTATCATAAAGCCTTTAGCCAGAGAATTTTTTTTTTATTTCATGACTGCATGTTAGATACCATTTAATAAGGTCTTTCAAAATTACTTCATTTCAAAAGGATTTTCACCATCAACAAAAGATCATTTGTATCTAAGATTAACATTATAGCTCAATGGATCAGCCACTTACCTGTCTTCTTGGACCAACTTAACATATTCAGGACAGCTCATTGAATATTTTGTAAATTGGCAGACTGGCATTTGGGGGGCAGATATAGGGACATACACATGTGCCTCACATAACTGAAATGTGATCAATTGGCAATAATGGCATTAAATACAAGACACTGACCAAAGAAGCTATGATTATGTTATCTGAAAAACATTCCTGTCCTGTGGGAGGAACGCATTTACTGGGGCTATTCCACATGGCCATTTATAATGTAACATCCTGCCAGTGGGTCACCATTAACTGAGTCCCCAAGGATTGTGGGGGCTGATGACAGACTAGAAGAGCAAGCTGACAGAAATCACTGGGAAGAGCAGATGTCTTTTCCGCCATGCTTTTTCAGCCCCATTATTAGTGCAATCTACAGCAGTGCGTTTGCTGTAGTGTTACCATGTATTGGTCCAGCTGTGGGGAGTTCCAGCCATAGAACACTTAATTTGCATTCTGCTCCCTGTTCGCCCTTCCTGCTGTTCATTCAGATAGACCTGGGAAACAGAAAAATGGGTGATTGTTCTGTTGAACCCACCTGTTGTTTTAGGAGACCAAACGTCAGGCTCCGATGCAAGGTCCAAAAGCATGATAGTAGGAGTCATAAAGAGACCTTTTTGAAACAACAGTCAGGTGAGTAACCTTTTATCTTTCCTTCTCATCAAGCCTGTCCCCAGAGAATGCAAGAGTGAAGCATGGAGAAATTGAGGAGTAGGAGGTTCTCAGCCAGCTGGGAATGAGGGTTTTAAAAGGAGTCTTCTAGGGTTCGTCTACACTGGCAACTTAGGTCGACTTAAGGACGCTTAATAACACCACCTCTGATGGTTGACTGGAGCCTTAAGTCGACTTCTTAAGTCAACTTAAAGCCAGTGTGGATGGGGAATAGCGCTAAGTCGACCTTATTAAGTCGACTTAAAGTCCACCTTGTTAAGTCAACTTAACAGAGTCAACTTAACCTTACAAGTGCAGACATAGCCTTAGAGTGTAAGCGATTGGGAACAGACTTATCAGAAAACAAGGGCAGCTATGTGCATACGAGAACCATACCACAAGTCATGTATATGATACTTGAATCCACTGGATAGTCCTGTAAGGTGAGAAGAGTTCCTGCAGTATTCCGGGTGTGGGAAGCAGGGTGAACAGGAAAGTGTGGTACTGGCTGAATGTCAGGGTGGTTGAACCAACCCAGACAGTGAATGATCATGATGTACAGACATAATATGCAAGGGGGCATTCTTGTTTGTGGCATGACAAGAGGTTCTAGTTCCAGACAATAAAAAACCCACAGTTAACTTGGAGGGGGATAATCAATGAGATGTGGCTAGAATAAATTATTCCATTTTGACCAGTCCAGCACCAACAAACCACCCATGGTTTTTCAGTTCGCTGGTCAGCCTAGGACAATGTTACATTTGGTAAGTTGGTGTAACAAGGTTTTCAAAGGGTGCCTGAGTCCAGCCCCTGTGAAAATTTCACCAGCAGTCAGGACTGAGAGCCGGCAGGTTTGCCTTTAAGTGCAAAGAGCAGAGTAAGGCTTCAAACTATTATAAAAGCAAGTGCTAAATCCTCCAAGAGAAGCAGAGGAGCTATAGCTAGTTTAGCAATGGCTTGTTAGACTGCCCCATATAGTGTGGTAGGAAGACAAAGGCACTGTCATTCTAAGAATAAGGATTTCTCTATTGATTAGTCTGCAGGTCTGGGATTGTTGATTATCCTAACAGAAGTATTTTACGGAAAGAATTCTGTAGTGGGTTCCGTACCCCTACCAAGCCCAAAGTCACATTTCATGGGCAAGTTAGAAATCAAACCAAGATATGCATTAAGCAATGGATGCTAAAATGAAGCCAGGTGCCTGCTGGCTGTGTGGCAATCTTTAACCCCCCATCGCCAATGCCTGATCTCTCTATCTCCCCCTTAGGAGAGATATCAAACATGAAAAGCCACTGAAGAATTTCAATTAGTTCAGCCACTTTCTGAATTCAGAGGCTTCCCATTAATAACTTGACTGACTAAAGGCTGTTCATTCAGTCTCATGGTTGGACTGCTCAGAACATGCAGAGGTAAGTACTGGTAGCCAGAAGTGGCATCAAACCACCATTTAGACTTCTCTGGGTATATTCCCTGGAGTTTGAGTGTCTGGGCTGTTCTGGTTGGTCTTGTTTTCATAAAGCAGTGCCTATCACCTGCTCTGAGGCTCACATGACTTTCCTCATTAAGGCAATAATTATAGATGTTATGAAAGGAACAAAAAGCAAACCAAAAAAAACTTCCACGTAGTTATGGAACCCCATAACCATCAGGGTGTCCTCCGTGTCCAGCCACAGCTTTGTAGGGTTCTCCGACTCTAGCACCACTCTTAGGCCACCTGCCTAGGCATGTGAGTTCTCCACCTGAGAAGCATCTAACTCAGACTCCGTCCAAGCGTAAAAAAATATCCAAGTGATGTCCAAAGCTCCAGAGAATTAATCTAGCTCAAAGGCCCTGTTCTCACCTCTTCCTGGGACTCCACTGCTCCAGCTCTGCCCTCCTGGTCTGTCTCCCTGAGACTTCTAGCTTGTAGCAGAGCTTGCTGCTCTTGACTGAACACTCTCAGCTCAATGAACACTTTGGGTGCGTCTACACTTGCAAGTAAAGTTGATTTAAGGAGGCTTAAGTCGACCTAAACTTCTCCGCATCCACACTGGGCTTTCCTTGAATCGACTTAACTTTTCCTTAAGTGATTAGGTATTAAGTCGACTTAACACCTCGTTTTAGGTTGACTTAATGCTTATTAGATCAACAAACCAGTGTGGACAGGGATTAGTGTCTAAATCGACCTTATTTAAGTTGACTTTAAAGTGTTAAGTCGACTTAATAAGGTCGAAAAGGGGCTATGTCTACACTAGAAAAGTTGTCGACTTTTAAGTCAACTTAATAAGGTCAACTTTAAGTTGACTTAATAAAGTCGACTTAACTTTTGTAGTGTAGACATAGCCTTTGGGCCTTCTTTAGTCCTGCCTTCTCTGGCTGACAGGTAACTGCCTAATTACTGCCCAGCTGATATCAGTATGACTAACTGGGTCTTTAGCCCTTGCTAGCCCATGATGGAGTTTCACTCTGTCACATACATCAAGTCAGACGTTGTTTCCAGGAAATGCTGTTGAACTCCCTCTTGATGAATGATCAAAACCAGAGAGGGTAGTGTCCACAATGTTGTTGGGTAGAGGGCAAGGAAGGTAATACCACAGCAGCTGCAGTCCCTTGTGAGTGTTTGCTTCCAGGTAGCAGTTTTGAGGTTCTCACCATGACATCTTTCTCTTGGCCACAGCACCATATGTGCTTGGATTAAAGGAAATTGGGCATTCTGCTTTCTCAGAGGGTATAATGGGATCTGTCTACTTATGATGCACAGAATGGCTTCAGTGGGAGTATAAACAAATAAGGGATCACCACAGTGTTTGAATAATCTGGATACCCTGTGACTCACCTGCCTTAGGCTATGTCTACACTGGCAAGTTAGTTCGAATTAAAGAAAGTTAATTCGAACTAACTAAAGCCATGGCTACACTAGGCTTTAGTTAGTTCGAATTAAGGACTTCCTTAATTCGAACTAACAAGTTCGAATAGGGTATTGGAACTAAAGGGTTAATTTAAACTAACTAGTTCGAATTAGCCCATGTGGCCATGTTAATTCGAACTAATTTCTTAGTTCGAACTAACCAGCCATTGAAACGAATGGGGATTGCTAATTTGAACTAAGCAAGTGCCATGAATGGCACTTGCTTAGTTCGAACCAACTTTTTCTAGTTTGAATTAAGCTAATTCAAACTAACTAAAATTAGTTCGAATTAGTTAGTTCTAATCTAACTAATCTAATCTAAACTAATCTTTGCAAGTGTATACATAGCTTTAGAGACTTGGGGGGTGGGGAGTTTATTTTGCCGCTCTGGGAGAAGTGTTTTGCAGGTCCAAGACCTCGATGTTCACTTAACCTGCAATAATTTTGTTTAGGAGTTGGGAAGAAGGAAGAGCAGAGATTGGACAGAATTGTCACACATGCTCCCTGAAGCCACAGCAATATAGTCCTAGCTTCTGCTCCAGAAAGAATGCAAGGGACTCAATTAACAGCATCTGTGGCAGAAATCAGGAAGTTTACTCATGAGCACGGCATGGAAGGGTCACAATTTGCTATCCACGTTCTTGTCCTAAGAGTGTGCATCTACAAGACCCTAAGTATTGAATTTGAGTGTCTAGATAGTGTGGAGAGAGCTAAGTGCATTCCACATTCAGGTTTGAAACGGTGGTACAGGCTAGCTGCATTTTTGGAGAGTAGTCTTTGCAAGATAAGGTGAGATTGTCAAAGGTGAAACCTGGGTTGAAGGAGGCTCTTAAAACTTTCCTAATTTGAGCGTGAGGCTAGAATGTCAGGGAAACACCAGGAAAGCTTTTGTAGCTCTCACAAGACAGAGCATAACTAGAGATTGAACTACTGAACATAGATTGTAGCTTGCCTGCAGGAGTGGCTCATGCTCGGATGGGCAACTGGCAGCCTGGGATCTGCATCTGTTCTGCAGATCACTTTATGTGACCCAGCAGAACTCAGCTCAGGGCAGGTTATTCAGCATAAGGTCAGTGCATGCTGGGAGGAGAGCCCTGCCTGCGTATGGATGCTTGTGTCACGTGCCACTGACGTGAGAGCCGGTGGGCTGGAGCAGGGAGTTAGGCCCAGCCCTGTGGGATAGGAATGGTGATTGTGGGGTAGGGTGACCAGATGACCCAGTTTTATAGGAACAGTCCAGGCATTCTGAGCCTTTTCCTATGTTGGCACCTATTGCCGCAAACCTCCGTCCCAATTTTTCACTTTTGCAATCCGGTCACCATATAGGGGGGTGAATGCAAGGCGTGCTTGCCAGCCCCAGGGGGTCACCATATAGGGGGGTGAATGCAAGGCCTGCCAACCCCAGGCCTCCAGGCAAATACTGGACCCCCTCCACACATTCACCCCAGAAGCAGCACCTCTCCCAGGTCAAACCCCAAGCCTGCTGAAGATTTGTCACAGAAGGCAATAAAATCCACTAAATTAAAGCTGCCCATCCCTGGTTTAATAACATGAACAAGGGTAGCTCATCAAGGAGATACAATGATCTGCCTCACGCTATACAGCCTTGCAGCTCTTTTGCAGGATTGGTTTGGTGGCCATGTTTGAGTCACAGGATTCCGTCTGAGGTTCATTGGCATCTTCCAGCCCCCAGCTCAGATAATGCGCTACCAGATCTTGATGAGTCACTGTTACTCTGATTTGCACATATGGCTATGGCCTGGACTGCTCCTATCTCATACAAGTATGCCTGGTGTGGGTAGAAAGACATGACACTCTAATTTGTAATCCCAACACTTTCTCTCCAATTGTTGCTTTTGGCCAAATCAAAACACTAGGTAGGGGGAGAAAAGCTCACAGAGAATTTTCCTATACAGTGATACGTAGCCTAGAGATGATCTGTCTAATCTGTCTCTGTTTCCCTCTCTTTCTATCTGATCTACCTCTGGAGATACATCTTTGAAGTGATTCACTCCTACAGGGTGTGCCAAAGGTATTTATACCGTACCTATCACTGTGGTATTTGGACATCCATCACTGTGGGATCTGGCCAAAGGCCAAGATTTTCAAAAATTGGTGGATATGGCACCGGTGGCAAGATTTAGGCCATCAGGGGCCTGATTTTCAAAAGCATGGAGTTGTTAGTGGCCTTCAGTGATGTCATTGGGAGCAGTTTGATGCTCAGCTCTTTTGAAAATCAAGCTATTCGTATAGGTGCCTAAATATAGAATTAGGAGTCTAACTTTAAGTACTCCTTTTTGTAAATCTTGGTCCTCGTTTATATGAGACCGTGCATCATAGTCTAACTCCATCTTGCTATGATGTGCTATCTGCCTTTTTCTTTTGAAAGTTGTTGCTGCTGCTGTTTTGTTTAGAACAGCATGGATTTGGAGAGCTACTTTGTCTTTTTCCACCTTGTATTCATACAACCTTGAATTACTATGTGCAGATTTCTCAACCCCTTGGAATTGTAGGCAAAATTGGCTTTTAAAAAAGAAGTGTTCCTACCAGCTGTAATTAACCCCTATTCAAAAAGGGAGGGAAAATATCTTAGAAAGCAAGGGAAAATACAAGCAGAGTGCACTTAAAAGGCAGGAATATAGCCACTCAGTGAAGCTGACTTCTAGAGAGATGGTGATACTGTCAAAGAAGAGTACAGAGTGGGAATTTATCACCATGTGGTCTCCCTACTAATTGCCTACACTTACACTTACTTTCCATGGAACCTCTCTTGCAATCTCGGTTGCACAATTCCCTTAATGCACACACACAGGAGCGCAGACACAAAATCTTTCCCTCCCCCTCACTTTGCACAAATAGCAAAGCAATTTTGCAAATGCATTCAATTGTGTACTACCTGCCTGGAACAGCACGGGGGTAAAATGGGGCTAGTGTGACGACCTTGTAAACGTGCTGGATATGGAAAGCTGTAGATGATCTTGCATCATGAACAAAGACTAAAAGATAAAAATCACAATGTAGAAGAAAAACTGCTTACACCTAGCCCCTCTCCTCGTTCAGGTGGGAGAGTGTGGGTGGCATGTGGGAGGGAAGGGTGACCTCTTGTTGCAGAAGGATGGGGCCTCGGTGTTTACAAGAGGATTCCTCCTGCTGAGATTGGGTGAGGAGTTTCCCCAGAATCTTGCTGAGCCTCTCCAATCTGCTAGTGCATTCTCCTGTCACTGGAAGTGTGGAACAAGCTCTTGTTTTCTGTTCAGCATATGGTGGCAACTGCTGGTGTTTCAGTAGCTGTGGAATCCAAATGCCCAGCTGCAGGAGGGTTTTCCCTATTTAGGGACATCTGAGCATCAACTCCTCTGCAGCGCTCTTTTTAACCCTGCACTTATCCTGTGCACAGTATGGCGCAGCCTTGCCTGTAATCTGAAACCGGACAATTCCATTGCTTTGCTGCTCTCTTCACTTAGAGACTTAAGACTTGCATGGGAGGGATCCCTACCCTGAACTTGCCCTTGAGTAGTTCTGTGCAGCTGCTTCCCTTGAACCCAAATGCAGGCCAAAGAAATAACATTTATGAACAGAGGGAGCATCTGACATTTCCAGGGCAAGTGGAAACACCTGGAGAATAGCCAGGAGTGTTTTTATAACTATCTAAAAACAGTAGAATGCTCTGTAAAGAGTCATTCTTCCTGCCCCCCTCATCTTTTTTTGGTTTTGTTTTTATCTTTTCTTTCATTTGGTGGGTGTGTTTAGTGAAGGTGAGGGACTGATTGTTCTGGTCAGAGCCAGAGGAATGGCTGACAGGTGTTTTCCTACATAGTTCTCCTCTTTCCTCTTTCCTGACCTGCTGCACCCCCAGTAATAGCACTCCAGACCACTCCGCTGTAGAAACCATGTATCATGCTGGATTGTGACCCAGTCCATGGTGGATTTACGATGTAGGCAAATTCCCACTCCTAAACACTGGAGACAATTCGTGCAGTCCTTACCTAGGCAACAGGGCTGTTGATGTCAGAGAGATAAGATGACCAAACCCATTTTCATTGGTAAAATGATAGAATTTGACTCCTAGGTTCAAGGGGTGAAATACTAGGTGCATCCAAGGATTAATTGGTCCACTCTTTGTGGCATGGCATTGGCTATAGAATACTTCTTTTATGCCATAGATGTGGCTTCTTGTCATCAGTTTTCATTTATAAAATAACTGTGTAAAGACAGAAAATGGCCAGATACCTGCCCCCAACTTGAGCAGTACCAAAGAGTCGGTACTTGGTGCCCCATTGAAAACTCTAAGCTGATATACAACCAGCTGAGTTGACTCATACACCAATCCCTTCCACGAGTGTAGGGAGCCTGCTGGAGCAGTCCCTTAAGGATCATAATGAGCTGTTGTAATTTAGATGTGCCCCTAAGATGCCCTCACTTCTCCTAGAACTGGGGAAATGGGAGAATCAGGGAATTGTGTAACTGCTTCCTGATGTCTCCCTCCCTTTCGCCTCATCATCCGACCAACAGACACTTGAGAGAATTGGTTCCTATAACTAATACAGTACTGTCTGTTTAAATTAGCAGATGTCCACAACAATAGGTCTAAAAGAGGTGTGAGCTTTCCCCAGTCATCTCCCTGTAGTGTTGACTCTGAAACCTAATGATGGTAGCATCTGAGTCAAAATTCTGAAGTACTTAATTGCTGGTCATCTTAGCATCTTATCTAACCTACTTATCCATCATGGTTGGATTAGTGGCAGACCTGAGGCAGAGTGGGCGGTGGGATGGTTGTTCTCAACTGTGCTTCTCTGCCACCAAAAAAAACCCTTAAATAATTTCCACCCCTGCACACAAGTGAAAAAAATATGTATCCTCTCCTCAATGCTAAACACTTCAACTGCTATCTTGCAGCCAATCTTGCAGATCACCTTTCACATCTTCACAGGTGCCAAATGCCCCCCAATCAGCTGCTAAAATTTCCAGTTTTCCCCTGACAACTTCTCCAAGGCAGTTGATACAGTTTCAAGAGAAAATCTGCAAACAGATTGAAAATATTCCAAAATGGAGATTTGTATTAAATTTAATATCAAAATGAATAACACAAGGGATACTGTACTGGCTGTATTATTCATTTTCATATTTAATTCAATAAAAGCTCTATTTTTTACTATACTTGAAGGTACTGCAGAAATTTCAATGTGTTGCAAGATTTAGCACATACTTGTGATGCAGGAATCATGAGAAACGAGAATTGCCAGAGTACCTAGGACACTTCTATTACCTGTATGTAGCACAAGACTTTTTGAAGCAGGAGGGGAAAAACACGATTTCCCTCAGATGTGGTAGTCCTCTTATAGCTGAGTGGGGGCAGGTTACGTATCAGGGTAACTCTGAGAGTAACTTCCTAGGGAGCAAGGTTGAAAAATCAAAATTTACATGCTCCCCCCCAAAGAAGGGAAACAGAAGAACAGACTTGTATTTCTACAGCACCCTTCTTCCAAGAGAACCCAAAAGTGCTTCACAAACTGCAGGTTCTAGCATGTCTTTAATCTAGCCTATGGTGGGAACACAGAGCACTCAGCCTTACTTGCAGCTCTCAGGCTATGTCTACACTTGTGAATTTAAGTCGACTTAGTTAAGTCGACTTAGTGTGTCCACACTTAAAAATAAAGTCGACTTAAAGGGGAACTTAGAAAGACGACCTAGAGCGTCCACACTGGATGCTCTAGGTCGACTTTGTGGGGCTAGGGGGACCTAGGGCAGGTCCACGGGGGTAGGGGGGGCACCCCTAGCCCAATGCCAGGGGCTCAGCCTTTGCCCCATTGTACCTAGGTACAATGTGGCAAGGGGGTCAGGGACCCTGGCAGGACATAGGGGCAGGGTGGGCAGGGCTCTGCCCTGCTAGGTGGGGGGGCATGCCAGGCTACCTCTGTGCCCCCCTCCCTGGCAAGGAGGGCATTGGTGTAGCCCTAAGTCGACTTAGGGCTACCCCACGGCTACACCAGCTTAAGTCGACTCTCGGGAGTCGACTTAAGCCTTAGGTCTACTAGAAAGCAGGTTTAATAAAGTTGACTTAATTTTCATTAAGTCAACTTTATTTTCCTTAAGTGGACTTAAGCAAGCTGCTTAAGTCGACTTAAGGAAACTGTAGTGTAGATGCAGGGTAAATTAAGTCGATTTAAGCAAGCTTAAGTCGACTTAATTTACCAGTGTAGATGCAGTCTCAGTGCTTCTGTACAGACAGAATGCTTCTGTGAGGGTGTGCAGCAAAAGACACTGCTGCTCTCTGTTAACAAGTTGCAGCATTCAATCCCTCCTCTCATACCATCTACATCTGCACCAGCTCTTTGAGGAAGCTAATTTGGCAATTGCTGCTAGACTTTCCCATGTCCCTGGGTGTCCCCCTTTCTCCCTCTCATACATATATAAAATCACAAACAGTTATCACAAAATAATATTGTTAAGGTTGCAATATCGAGTACTCATATTAGGAAATGCCAGCAAGGGTGCCTGTGAAACCTTAATCTGGTCCCCTTGTGTGTGTGCATTATGATAGTCTTTAATTACGTGATCACATATTATTTTTCCACAGGACCCCCGCCTCAATCAGTACATGAAGAGACAGTGCTTACTAGATGAACAGCTGATCAATGTTTTGTTTTCCTCCTCTTTGTTTAGTGTGTGGCCCCATGCCTTATTATTGCACACTATTCAAACCCTGCTGTGAAGATGAAATAATTAATTTCCTCCTGGGCTTTTCTGTGATGTTCGTCATTATAGCAGCTGAGAGCTTCACAAAAGTTAATGAATTTTTTTTCACAACACCCTTGTGAAATGAAGTGCTGGTGTGATCCTCATTGTACAGATGTGGAACTGAGGCACAGGGACATTAAGGTCAAAAGGATATGTGAACTTTGGGTGCCCGATGTGAGACCCGGAGGATCTAACTTTATATAATCAAGCTTTGCTGTCATTTGCAGCTGTGAGTGCTCAGCACATCTGCCTGTCATGCTACGGTCTCAGGGTGGCCAGTTGAAAAATGAGGCACAAGTAATTAGCAACGCCCTGGAAAAAGTTTGGTTTAAGCAATGAATAGAATCACACAGGAAATCCGTGGCAAAGGCAGGAACAGAATCTAATTCTCCAGCATAGCATTCAACTGCCCAAGACTTTCCTTTCACTTCCTGCAGTCCCCTGCACATCTTCCAACTTCTGCAACAAATGAAGCAGGGTTCATAAGTCTTAAAAAACAAACCCCTGAAAACCCCTTGAAGTCCACCATGTGGCACCAATTCAACACCCAGAAGGTTCATCAATAGGGTTGGAACTTTTAGATCAGCCTCACAGACCACTTGGGCTAATATAGTAACTGATACAGGGAATAGGTTGTCTGTTGGCCTCTGTGTGCGCCAGCACTAAGGAGGGATGGAACACTGGTCTTGTGGCTTTCACAGATATTTGCTGAGAGCCGGGGAATGGTGAAACTCAGCAAGCTTAGGTTCCTTTCCAGGGTTTGGAGGGGATTGTGCTCTAGTAGACACAGATTTTTCTGTCCATTCCCCCAAATTTGAACCCTTCTGCCTCATCTCCTCTGACTTGTCCCTGTCCCACTCCTGTTTTCGCCCCTGCCCCCTGGCTCATCACCCATTCCCCCTTCACTCCTACCCCCCCCGCCATCCCTCCTTTACATCCCAGTCACAATCTCCTTGCCAGTTTTTACCCCCTCAGTTTCTCACATGAGTCTGTGTCCTCACCAACCAATTCTAGCCTCCTTCCCCAGGATCTGCACCAGAGTCCCACTCATCCCCTATGCGAGCTTTCAGCCACTTCTACTCTCCTTCCCAGGCACTTCATCCTCTCCACAGACTCCTTGCCCAGTTACTCTCAGTCTCTTTCCTGCCGCCACTCCATGCTCCTAAGAGGATAGAAATTTCCTCTCTGCCCACAAGTTCCTTGTCCCAGTCTCCCCATTTCATGTCCCAGCTCCTTGTCCAATCTGTCCCTCCCAATCCCCTTGCTCACTGGCTCCCAGTCTGAGCCTCTTTACTCAGCCAATCCCACTTCCACTTCCATTTCCTTCCCCCTCACCAGCTCCCAATCCTATTCTTCCCACCTGAAGCTCCATGTCCCAATCTACTCTCTTGACCCTGCCAGGGCCAGTTTCTGTCTCCTCTACATTCCAACAGAGGGGCACAGGCAGGAGAGACAGGCTCCCTGCTCTTGGTTCTAGTGTCTGGCACCAAATTGGCCTCGGCAGCAAGAAGCAGTCATTACAAGGAAAGCCGGGCTTTCCATCTGTCTTCCTGAGGATGCGCTTCCCCAGTGCAGTAAGCACCTAGAAGCTGTGAGAGGAGGGGCTTGCTCAGTAAAGATGGACTCTCTGAAGAATGAATCAGGTCTTCACTGAGCATGTGAGAAGTGCAATTTTTCAAAGAGTTGTACATTGGCTAAATAAGCCCAGATTAACATAGGGATGGCAAAAGACACATCCCTCACACAAAGGGATGTGCCAAATTTGAAGTCCTTGCTCCAAAGCATGCGTTCCATTTCAAAGGTAACAGCGCCAGACTGTTTTCCCCTAATTTTGTTTTTGGAAAGGGCTGGACTGTTTTTGCTGTAAACTTCTAAAAATTCAGCCTGGGGCAGATATTTGTCTTGAAAATTTCAACCCAAACAACTGAAGTTGGGCAAAGTTATAAGCAAATGAAAACAAGTCTTATTTTTGCCGGGTCTAGTCACGGCTGGATTAATGAGCCTGCAAATTGGCTAGTCTTGGGGGCAGGGTAGGCCAGGACTCTGTGCTGGGGGGGTCCCACTAATGTAAGAGAGACCTGAGGCCTGCAGACCGGCCAGGGGTGGGACAGCACTTGACTTTGGAAGGGGCTCACGGCCAGTACTGGGGGCCTGTGATCCAGAAAGTCCTGGGGGACCCAGGGCCCACAGACCAGCAGCCACAGGGACAGTGCTCAGCCCTGGGTCCCAGTGCAGAGTTCCTGCTTGCTTGTGCTGCTCCTGCCCTGCCCCCAAGCTGGCTAGTCTTCCAACCACATCTGGGACCTGCTGTGGTATAGTGCTCAGGCTGGGGCTGTATTTTAGCTGAGCGGCAGGGCCCCCTTTTACCCTGGGACCGGGACTGCTGCCCCTAAAGTCCCTGCCTTAATCTGGCCATGGGTCTAGGACTATGTTATACTTGGCCCCTCTCCATCTGCACCCTTTTCTTATGGATTTGTTTAAGGTCCCAAGCTTCAAATCCTGCCAGACCTGCCACATATCTCTCCTCCTCAGCAAGGGGCATTCCAGCTGCCACATCTGCCTGGGAGAGTCTCAAGTATAGTCCAAGTCCAAGGTCTGCTCCGGTTTCAAAAGCAGATCCAGAAAGCTAAGGGAGGTTAGAATGAAACTGCTTCTCTTAAAGCATTCCCTCCATTCCCAGCTCTAGAGTCTCAGCGTGGGTAAGCAAAGAGCCATTTAAAAAGAAGAGACCCCATTCCCTGGACAGAGAGATCAAGAAAAGAAGAAAGTCACAACAAGTGCTCCTCTCAAAAGGAAATTCTGCACTCCTGGATGTGTGCTGCTGAAGCTTCTATATCTCTTCAAGTACCAAGATCCGGGTACTGCCTAAAAAGAGCTCCAGCATGCTGTGTGCCAAGAAGCTTCCCAACAAGCTACCTTGCACAGCACTGCCACAGATATTGAGTTCAAACTAAGGACTCCTCAGATACCAAGGTCTCAAAATCATTGTCCTCAGTACTATCCTCCTCAGACCATGAAAAAGAGGACACAGTACACTCTTAATACTCTCTCTCTCTCTCTCAAGAGGACCTCCAAATCCTAGAGGTGTCTCTGCTGGGCATACTGAGAGAAATTTCCTGCTGGTACAGACATACCCTTCCTGCAGCCAAGTTCCTATGGCACTACTGCACCTTTCCACAAAGTCTTGACCACTCTCTGATACCAATGCAATCGTGAGTCTCTCCCTGGCCTCCAGTACTGAATATGACTCCCAGTACCGACACCTGTTGCTTCTCCTCTGGACAAGGGTGAAGACTTATTTTTTTTTGGACTCAGATGTATTTGTTCATCTTCCCCTTTGCAGCCAATGATTTTAGTTTATTATTCATTTATTGTGTGATGGTATAATTAACTAACATGTCATACCATGTATAATAATGGTGTGCTAACTACAGCTAAGTTGTAGGACTATAGAAGATTGATCGGTATTTAGAAGTGATAATTAGGTCTCTATTAGCATTGATGCACACCCTGTATCCTGTGGTTAAGACACGTTAGAGACAAATATGCCGCTAAAGCATTTTATTATTATTTAAAATGAATCTTTCAGCTACTTTTGCACAATATTACCCCTTGGTTCTCACACAACAATGTCACAATATGTCCCCATCCTTGCTTCCTACCTATAGTTTAATCAGATTTTGACATTAATCAGGACATTCATCTACCAGTGTTTTACCCCATGCCTCATTCCTTGGGAAAGGAAGCCTGTTTCCACACATTGGATGCAAGGTGAGACCTCACATTAAAAACAAAACTCTTCATGGGTTCTCTGAGACTTTTTACTTCCATCATAGAAAGAATGAAAAGGCACCTGATTTCTTTCCAAAGCCTATATAAATAGGCTTTGGGATGCATCTTGGCATGCTCCAAACCCTCAGCAATGCAGCCCCCAGCTAAGGTGATGGCACTTTCCACCAGGGCTCGGTCTATCTCTATGGATTTACTAAAGAACATATTTCAGCTCTGTACATTTGAAAGGCTGCCACCTGGTATCCAGTTCACATGTTTTCCCAGAACAATGCTATTGTGTGTGGTTCTAGAGCTCTTCTAGAGGGGAGGCTGTTCTCCAGTCAGTATTGAATCTGCCTCCTTGGAAACCTTCTCCGCATACAAGATCCTGTTTGTGCAGCACCCGTAGGGACAATAATTTAAAGCAGAAGGCAAGTGTGCTTACCATGGGGCAGTAACTGGAGTTCTTTGAGATGTATTGCTTCTAAGGGTAAGCCACTAACTTCCATCCTTCCCCTCTGCTTTGTAATCATTCTCTCTGGACTTCATGACTGAGCAGGAATTGAAATGACTGTAGGTCTGCTTCTGCCTATATGCCACCCTCCTGTCTCAGTGGATGGGGGAACTGGTTGGAGCCAGTGGTGAAGGGGGATAGTCACAACAATGAAATAATTAATGAGATTGCATTGTTCAAAAGAAGGTCTTGAAAGCGTAAGGTGGTACATTTCTGTGTACAAGCATGAAGACTTGCCGGTGTCATCTTCTGGATAGCTCTCAAGTGGTTTAGAGAGCATACATGCAATTTAGCTGGGTGTATCCCTGCATGTTATGGACTGCGTGACACAGGACTAGCAAAGCATTGTGAGCAACAGCCCAGGCTGGAGAGCTAAGGGGGCACAGTGGATTGTACTCCTGGGATCCCATCACACAGATCTCATTCTCATTGCCTTTTGCTTCTGCGTCTCTTGATTTACATTAGTTTAATTTTCTCATTGGTTCCATAGTGTCTTTGTATATTTTGTTTAAAAAAAAAAGTTGTTGAAAGCTCTCTCTTGCTTCTTACCCAAACACATGCATTCAGCCTCATGATTAAGAGCTAACCTATTGGGCAAATGGCATCTCACAAGTGCTTCTTTGGCCGTGCTTGCTAGTGGGATTTGCTGCAGCACTAACTGGTGATTGGTAGCTATCCAATAGTGCAATGAATTTTCATTGATAATTAAGATTATTAGGGATTGCACCCCAATATCGCAACCTCTTCATGGACCATGCTGAAAAACAATTTTTGGACAAATGCACCATGAAGCCAATGATATACTTGAGGTACATCGATGGTGTTTTCATCCTCCAGAGAAACAACCTAAACTCCCTTATAGATTTCCATCACAACTTCAACAACCATCGCCTCTCCCTTAAACTCTGTCTGGAACACTATCTCAGAAGCATCAACATCCTGGACCCCACAATCAACTTCAGCAATGGAACCCTGCAGACAACTATATACAGGAAACTCATGGATCACCACTCCTACCTTCACAGATCCAGTAGTCATTCTAAACATACCAAGAAATCTGTTATCTCTAATCAGGCACTCAGGGTGCATCTACACTTGTAAATTAAGTCAACTTAAGCTTGCTTAAGTCGACTTAGTTTACTCTGCGTCTACACTACACTTTCCTTAAGTCAACTTAAGCAAGCAACAAAGTCGACCTAAATTTACAAGTGTAGACATAGCCTCAGATACCACAAATTATCTTCACCAAATCAGGACATTCCACCAGAGAAGGAGATCACATCATGGAGTAGGCAACCCAAATAACCTGAGAACCAACTTCAATTCAGAAATAAACCCCCTCTGAGAACACACCTCCAGCTGTCACCTACCACGTCACACTGGAACCCATACGGGGTATCATCAAACTCTTACCACCAGTACTGGATGGGAACCACATCATGGGAACCAATAATCTTTCATAAATCATCTCTTCTGGCCTTCAAACAATCCCCAACTTCTCCAAGCTCATCAACAGAATCAGGACCCCTATGGACTGGAACACACCAACTCAAAGTGGCACCAGATCCTGGCAGAACAAGAGACGGAAAACCTGCCAACATACCTCCGTTGCTATGATGGCCAACACCTCCACAACACCCTTTACAAGATCCATAGGCCCTATATGTACATGCCTATCACAACATGTGAAGTACTTCATCCAGTGCACCAAATGCTCCAATAACAAATTGAAATCACTCTACTCTCAAATGAATGCACACAGAAAAATGATAAAAGACTAAAACACCCTATCACCTGTGGGTGAACACTTTTTGCAAAGTGATCGTTCTATATCTGACCTGTCTGTCCTCATCTTCAAAGGAAAACTGCACAACACTTTCAAAAGATGAGTCTGGGAGCTTAAATCATAGAATCAGAGGGCTGGAAGGGATCTCCAACCCCCTGCTAAAAGCAGGACCACTCCCTCTAAATCATCCCAGCCATGGTTTTGTCTAACCAAAACTTAAATATCTCCAAAGACGGAGATTCCTCCACCTCCCTAGGTAACCCATTCCAGTGCTTCACCACCCTCCTAGTGAGAAAGTTTTTCCTAATATCCAATCTCAACTCCCTCAGCACCCTCGGATACTCAAAATCATGGACTGAATTGAGACACTGTTTTTAGACCTCATTACAACAATCTATAAACCACTTAACCACTCTCCCAGCTTTTTATTCCTTTCTCTCTTATGACTGGAGAGGTATTAATGGACCACTTGACCTTGAATGACCCCTTGAAATATGTGTTAACTGCCTATGCTAAACTATCTGTTCCACCTTGTATTTAGCTGTGGCACTCTGAATACATTTCTCCAGACCTAAGGAAGAGCTCTACGTAAGCTAGGAAGTTTGTCCCTCTCACCAACAGAAATTGTTCCAAGAAAAGATATTGCCTCACTCTCACCTTGTCTCTTACATTCGATTCAATTGCCCCAAATACACACTGCGGTAACAGATGAATCAGGCCCAATTATTACTAGCAAAGGAGAGTTTTATTAATGAATCTAAACCATGTCTTCATGTGCACCTGACATTCTCACATTTCTCCCAAATCCTGCTTACATCAAATTCTCTGAGGATTGCAGCTTGCGATAACACAGCCAGTTTGGAAATTCTGATCCTGTTAATAGTTGCTCAGACAAGGAACTCTCAATGTACTGTGCAACAACACGTTTCTGAAATAGAAGAAAAATGGAAACATGAGAGCTTTCAACAAAGTGCAAAGAAAGTCCATTGATTTCTAAATGATACCATCTTTTCTGGCTGAGGAAAAAGCTGTGAAGAGACAATTTGTTCCAAATCTGTTCGTTCTCTCTCTCTCTCTCTCTCTCTCTCTCTCTCTCTCTCTCTCTGTGTGTGTGTGTGTGTGTGTGTGTGTGTGTGTGTGTGTGTGTGTCTTTATAAATACATTTCGGTGAATGCTTTAAAATATCGGGTACTTTCCTACTTAGCATTGTACATTTTATGTTTGGGCACATGGGATTTATGAATATTTGGCTTGACTGGCTAAAGACATCACTGTGACATGATGCAATATGCTATAAACATCTCAACATCAAATATATAGGAGAAGATAATTTCTTTAGAATTGAAGTTTATTAAAAACACATACATAAGGACTATTTAAAAGAAATCACTGATGTTCCCCTGTTGCATCAATGCCAGAACATTATGTTTGCAAATAAGAATTTAGCACTACAAAGACAATGCCCTAGATTAACTAAGATCCCATTTCACAAAACCCTATGGCAATAGTCTGCAACATCAGTCACAGGAGAAGATATAACACAGACAAATTTGTGCCCTCATGCAACTGAACTGAAACAAAACAAAGAGTGAATTAGACTGAATATCTTACTGTGTGCAATGTATTGTACAACAAGGCACCTTTGGGAATGTGTCACAGGGTTTGGTAAATTGAAAACAAAATAAACAGATCTATGGGAATAAATAACATTGTATTAGATGCCTGCTACATGTAAACTGCATTAGCTTCCAGTTAAAGCCAGTCTTCAGCTTTCCTACTATTATTTTAAATGACTTATGAAGATGATATCAAAACCTTAATAAGAAATATTTATAATTGGGGGTGAGAAGTAGAAAGAGGTACACCCCTATAACTCCCTCCCTTCCCCCCCCCCCACATTTTCAGCTCAGCATAAATCCTGGCGGACTAGACAACTGTTTATTATTTATTGCTTTGCATACATAAAATACAGTATTATCATTTCTGGAAAGAGGCTCTGAATGGAGGCTGTTTCCTTCGTGCAGTGGTTTCATGAAGCCTCTCACTAAGGTGAGTATTTTGTTGACCTGATTGATCTCTGCCCTGATGTGCACGCCATCTTGATTGGCGCTGCTCCAGGAACTTCTGCTCCCTAAAGAGGCACTGCCAAGCGTGAGTAAATGCTGACTGATCAAGCTTGTGCTATCCTGTCCAAGAGCAATGCCTTTTCAAGTGAGTGGGCCAAATTTCTCAGCTGTGTAAATACACTCAGATCACTTATGACAGGGATTACTTTGGCTCAGCATGTCTAGAAGGAGTAATATGAAATCCCGCAAGACACTAGTTCCTATTGGAGCTATGCATATGGCTATTTGTAGATAGCAGTGGACAGCCAGGTGAGTAAGGCACTTCCAATAACATATCTGTAATTATAGCTGCCCTGTTAAACTGCCTGAGGGGAATATTCAGCTCGAGACTACTCTGGTGAAATCCCAGTAATAGCAGTGGGATTGCTTACGTGAGTAAGGATTACTTCTGTGATTCAGTCTTGTAAGGCCATACCATGACTGTTCAAGGGGAAATTCAAAGCTAATCACTTAAAGGAACCATGTTGAGTTAAATATGACTCTAATTTAGCTTTTATAAAAACATGATTTCAGATAATATGAGAGAAATAGCAACAATTCCATAATTATATTTTTTTAAAAAGTCATTGGATACCTATTTTTTTAAAAAAAACATTCCCTTATTTATGTCCCAAACCTCATCATGCTAATGCATGAAAATCTGAAAGAGGTGTTGATTAATTACTACGAGAAGAGAATTGGAAATCACCAAGCTATTTGTAGATTGCCCAAACGCCCATTTTTAAAATCCAGTTGGCTGAATTGGGCCTCAAGGGGAGTGCAAGAAGTAATCAAACAACCTAAATGGAAAGACAGGAAACAATATTTTGCCATTCTTTCAATGTAATAGTCAAAGGTGGCATTAGTAACACAAGTAAGGAATTTTAGCTGGAATTTTGGCTGCTTTGAGGTTGTTGAGAAAACTCCTATTGAACTGAGTGGACCCAGGATATTACCATTTATCTTTAAATAGACATAGAATCATAGAAACTGGAAGGGACCATGAGAGGTCATCCAGTCCAGTCCCCTGCACTCGTAGCAGGACCAAGTACCCTCCTAAACTTATACCTCTCACATAAACTCACACAACTCCAGCAGAAGTCCAGCAGAGCTGTGGGTGCTGGCCCCTTTAAAATCAGGCTGGTGTCATTTTTAATCGAATAATGTTCCTTTAGTTTATTTCATTAGTTATGGGAGATAGTGATGACTAGTGGATAGAGCACTGGACTGGAACACAGGAGAGCCGTGGGTTTTATTCCTGACCTGCTGTGTGACCTTGAGCAAGACACTTCACCTCTCTGTGCATCATTTCTCCATCTGTAGAAAAAGACCTTCTTTGCAAAGTGTTTTGAGCTTTACCAATGAAAAGTGCTATGTGAACAAGTTATTAATATAGTCTGGGTCCAACTGATCCTATTTTGGTGGTACCTGTTTTTTCAGGTTTGCCACAGATTATGTTATTGGTAAATGTTCTAGATTCCCTACAATTGTTTTCTGTTTTCCAAGTATAAGGCTAGCAAGCTTTTGGAACTCCTCCCATCTTCAAGTTGTGTGCTTTTGTTTATGCACATTTGAACTTTCTCTCTCTAAACGTTGGAGGCTACATAACAATAAGTTCTCTCCCTGTATAAACATAGCTCCATGAATATATCCCCCCTTTTGGACTCTTGAAGGGAGGGCATTCTGGCATTTTTAATTTGATTTCTCTATTCAGATAGACCCCATGGAGTGAGAGAAGAATAGAGCTGACAGCGCACGCAATCTATACTTCTTTTCTTTTGCTGCTTTGTCAAAATCGCAATTTCCTGTATTTTCTTTTCTTTGAATTTTAACAGTAAGTTTCCATTGGCTTATGTGGTGCCATGGATTAGGCCCTGATTCAGAGATTATGTACATGTGTACATGTTTTTAAGTGTCCAAGTGTCATTGAAGCCAAGTGTTTTGCTGCAGCAGAACTTAGTGCACCTGTCATAACTATGTACTTGTGTACTCTCCAGAGCTAGCGGGATGGAACTCGCTGTTCCCTCTGCTGGGGAGAAGAGGAAAAGCCAATTCTGGTCAGATTCACATATATCAAAGATAAAGTTTCATAACCATAGTTCTACATATAGTTTTGCTGGAGTGTGTGTAGCCAGATAGGATATGACGCTAGTCACCTCAGTTTCGAGAACAATGTTGAGACTCGTAGTTTGTACTAGTGGGTCTTCGCATGACACCATAGACCAGCTCGGGAAGAACAACATTTACTGTGTTGGCCACAGAGACATTTGCGTAATTGTGTTGTTCGAGCTTCATGTTGATCTGTGCATAGCACTGTGCTTCCAGCTGCTCAGTGCAATTCTTCTCAAAAACATAGACACATATGGCAGGCACCATGCAATACGATCAATTGACAGTTGTTCAAAGGTCAAGACAGAAATGTTCATTTTTGGCAGATTTTGCTTCAGAGCATCTCTGAAGTGTTTCATCTGCTCTCCTCATTTACAATTGCTGGAGCTTAATTTGGAATAAAAGACTTTTTTTAATAGATGGCTTTTAGGCATTTGAATCTATCTCAGTAGAAACAATGAGGGTCCTATGGCACTTTAGAGACTAACAAATTTCTTTGGGCATAAGCTTTCGTGGACTGCAACTCAATTCATCAGATGCAAGCCATGAAAAGCTTGCAGCCCTTGAAAGCTTATGCCAGGTTGCAGCTGTCACAGGATACACATCCATTCACCCCTGTGTAGTTTTGCAATATAATTATATGGTTTGATGCCCAATATGCCATGCAAGGTTCCTTTATGAGGGCTCACAACATATTCTACATGATTACTATGATATTATGTTTCCTTCAGCATCGTGTATGTGTGCCCATGTGGAGCAGATTACATGATTTAGGTGGGGAGGGAGAGAAACAGAACCATCTGCCAGCAGCACGTAAACAGCCAAAGCTGCAAGCAAGTACCTCAAGGAGAGAACAAAGATAATGTAAACTGAGGTCCCCAGCTCAGAGGGGACAAAGGGATCAGCTCTGCCTCAGAAGGGGAGAGAGGATGAGAAGAGCCTGAAAACAAAGACAGAGGCTTGGGGCTGCTTCCGGTTTTTTGCCAGAGACACTCCATCTTGAAACCTCTACAAGAAGGATTGGGCCCTGCCTTGAAAGAGGCAGAGATGGCTGCAAACCATCACAGCTGGGCTTGGGTGGTGAGATGAGCATAGTTGTAGTAGTGTTAGTAGAATAGTATGCATTTTATACTTGTATTTACTGGTGATCACTCCTGATTCCTTTATTAAATGATTGTGCATTGATTTGCTATATGCTCACTTAAAATCGTATCCTATTCAATAAACTAGTGTTTGTTTAATCTAAAGCTGTATGGACTTTAGGGGATGTGAATAAGAGTGGCTGGGTCAATCCATTTCAGTGACAAATGGATGGATCTGAGTCGATTGTGATTGGGGGTGGACCCCAATCCCTGTAAGACAGGGGTTCCTGCTGAAGTATCTGGGGCTAGGAGTGCTTGCTTAAGGACCAATGCTTGAGTAGCCAGAGGGTGCTCATCCACTGTCTGAGACCGATTACACACAGGGGGCTGGTGTGGACTGACTCAGGAGTGAGTAGTTACCTGGCAAGGTGGGGTAAGTCAGGGTTCAGGAGTGAGGATCTGGGGGAGGTGAGCGGTCACAGCAGCACACCAGACCGGATTCTGGGAGCAGCCTGTCACAGCACCCCATGAAAGCTTATGCCCAAAAAATATGTTAGTCTTTAAGATGCCACAGGACTCTAGTTGTTTTTGTTGTATACAGACTAACACAGCTACCCCCTGGAACTTATCTCAGTTGAGTGTAGATCCCAATTTGACACCCAGCAATTGTCATAGGTGTTGCAAATTGAACCTCTTGAGCTCTTTAGTGGGACCGTTGATATCAAGTCCATGTTTAGCACCCATAGAGCAATATCAGGAGGATTACAGACTTTGATTTTTATCTCTAGACAGATTCCATGTTGCTTCCAGTTTTGGTGACAGACATGGCCATGTGTAGCAATTAATTAATGCATCAGATTGCATGAATGAAAATTGTTCCTGTGACTGTACTTATGAAAAGGCATGGAAATTATGTAAAATGAATTTGTATTAAGTGGGCCGCCTTATCTTTATAGGCAGTGGATGCTAGTTTGGGAACAGATGCAGGTTCATTAAGTGTGTGGAGGGTTCTGGTTCAGAGACCTAGATCTCTTTGCCAAGGAACAAAGTTATTATCTAAGGGTCTTGTTTTACTCTGACTTCCCCATCTGGAGATTCTGAATCAGAATAATTAGGTGGAATTGGACCAGTGGTGCTGAGTTTACTTCACAGGTAGGTGTGACTGGATCAGCACCAGCAGAACTGATGTCATAGACCTGGACTAGACAACTGTTCATCGGGGCTGGACATGGTGGTGTGGACTTCATTGGTCTGTATCACACAGGAGGAGAACAGCTACTCCTTGACAGCTCCTTACAACCACTGTCTAACTGAATCTGTGAATGGGGTTCTAGGTAGGTGGGAATTGCTAGACCTGAACAAGCTGTGTAGTTGTCCTTGACCTCAAGTCTTGGACTTCAACAAATTGGACAATTAATATATTAGAACTGTGGAGTTGGCCATACTCCGGATACACTTTGCTCACTTTGTTATATGTTAATATACAGATAATTGTTATGTTTCATTTATTTGTTTTTCCCTTCTCCCCAAATCAATGGAACTTGTGGTTCCATATCCCCAAATACTCTGAGGGTATGTCTGTACAACAATGTAAACCCAGGGTTAGCACTCAGGCTGAAACCTAATCCCCCTTCCTTCTACGTACAAATCACTCTAATTCGGGGCGTGGACCTAGGGTCCCAGACCCACACAGGGGTGGAGGGTCTGAGCATGAGTCAAGCCACGATCCTGGTTCCAATTCCTATTGTTTTGCAGTGTAGATACAGCCTCTAGGACTCATGATTTGGTTGTCTGCCAAAAGTATTTCACAGTCCCCTGAGATGAACTTTTTTGTCCTCTGGACTGTCATGTTTGGTGGATTGTCAAGTTTTCCTACACTGCAACACAAACCAAGGACTAGGGCAGTCAGGGCTCTCCCTCGGGGTGAGCAGGGCCCAGGGCCAATTGGCCTGGGGGGGGGGGCCCTCTTCTTCCCTTAGCGCTGGGTGGTGGGGCCACCCTAGGTCAGAGACCAGGCTCCTTACCCCCACTCTACCCCTTGGCCAACTGCTCTGGCCCCAGTGGCGGTGCTGGGTGGGCTGGCCTAGAGGCCAGGCTCTGCACTCCTGCCCCGCTCCTGGGCCGGCTTGCCACTGAAGGCAGTGTGGGCAGGGGGAGAGGACATCACAGGGCCTGCTGAACTGCGGAGCCTGGGGCGGTCATCCCACTTGCTGCCCCCACCTGCCCCTCCTCCCCCCCGTCCCAGACAGCCCTGAGAGCAGCCACATTTTGGGAAGGCACTTGGAGGTCTAAGATATGAGTGATTCGACTGGGGCCCACATAAGGAGTAGACGCTGGAGCCCAGGTTGGGACACAGGTTCAACATTTCCTAACCTGGGGTTGCAAATGAGTGTAGACATTTGAGCCCTAGGTTAACAAACCCAGGTTCTGCTAACTCAAGTTCTGCTAAACCCTAGGCTTACCCAGTAGTGTAGACATACACTCAGGGCTTGTGAGTGGGGATGAACCACCTCGAAAGGTGGCCAGGGAGGTTGCACATTAATTTTCTAGAGCCAGAAGTAGGGGTGTGGGTCTGGTTGGGGGTCTCAAATCATAGTTTCTTTCATTTTATCAAACGACCTCTAAATAGATTGACACCAGCTTTTGTTGCTGGGATCTGCTACTGTCAAAAGGATTACATTTGAATAAGAGGCTATGTTAGATCACAGGTGGGGATGTTTTGTGGTCACATGACAGTCCCTCTTTTTGTAGCTCATAAACCCACTCAGCTCCTGGGGGTTGATTGACAGTCTCTTTCGAGGCTCAGGGCAAGAAGAGCAGGGAGGATTGCCAGGCTGGCAGAGCTGGGTTGAGGGGCTTGCCCAGTGCCTTTCTACACTGAGCCTGGCTCATACCAATGCTATTAGTTCTTCACATTCAAGGAAATCAAATTTACTGTTTTATAGAGACCTAAAATTTAAAATACCAAAGCACCCTCTCCACAGCAATGCAAAGGAGGCATATATTTACCGGTTTCCTCCCAGGTGAAAAGAAAAATGTGTTTCATTTGCATAGAAACACGGCATATATTGAAGGTTGTTACAAATGTGTATAATGTCCTATATGCAAGGAGCAGCTTTCATATTAGTCAGTATCAATGAGTCATTACAGAGCATTTTTTTCAGTTTAATATGGAAAATTTGTGCTTGATATAGTTTGCATAAATAACATATAATATAAATTATATATATTTTTGTTTCATAGGAGATTATGGTACTTTGAGATTGAGTTCTAGGCACCACCATTGTAATCGGCGCCATCAGCATTCTCAAAGCACTGTAGAAGCTGCCTGCTTTGAAATGGAGGTGTCTGAGAGCCTTATGGGTAAGCAATCCTTGGCTCAGGATTATAAAGCATAGTACCTGTTTCAGAGCCCTTATGTAGTACTGTATCATGTCAATCTGCAGGGTGAGGACATTAATAATTGGATATTTGACATGATACTTCAAGACCATTATACTGTTTTATATTAATCCAGGAGGAGCTGGAGTATAGAGATGTTACAGTGTTAATATGGCTGTAATCCAGAAGGTTCGTTTAAAAAGCAATGTAGCACCGAGAGTACTTTCATAGGAGCCACTTTTTTATATCCCTCAGTGTAACTCCACAGCTGATCTTTTAAACGTTCTAACCAAAAAGAACAGGGGCTCACTGATTACAATGCAGTTTTGTTAAATGGAAACTCCTTCCACATCCCAGAATGAAGGCCCCAACTTATCATCTGTCTGAATGATTCTTTGGGGTAAAATTTTCAAAAAGCACCTAATTGATTTAGAACCTAAATCCTGTTTTCAAAAGTGACTTAGAGGCTCGGGCTCATAAGTCTGACTGAAAGCTTCTAAACAGGTACAGTTAAAGCAATCCAAAAACGGTATGTGGACAAGCCCTGAATTGAAATAGATTAATTAAAAAGCACTTGGATACAGAAGGGGTGTAATATATTGAAACACTTGTCCTTACACTTCATTAAGGCAGTGTGTATGAAGAGCACAGTTAGGAGAAACTGCTCTCAGATTTGAATGCTAGTGCCAAAGAATTTACACTTCCCAGTACCACTAGAAAGATAAATATTCATAAAACTTCTGTGTGTAAAGGCAGCACAGAAAATTCAAATATGTCTGCTAGGAATCTCTCTCATTTTCCTTAGTTAGAAATAAAGTCTTCCCTCTCCCGCATTCCTTCTCTCGCTTTCTCTTTCTCCTTTTAAATCTTTTTTTAACTTCTTGCTTTTTACTGCTAATCATTTTTCCCCTTTGCTAATGATGCTAACCTTAAAGCATTCTGCAAACTGACTTGTTTCATGTCACCTTCAGTTTAGTTCTCCTTCTCTCTGTTCTGCATTGCCCACTTTTGTTAAGCCACAAAGCAGGTTTCAGTCTATTGAATGTCAGCTGTTTTTCTGGTGTGAATATTATTGTTCATTTCAAGCCTACAGTATTTCTGCACAGATACTGCTCTTATTTTCTTATCCTCTGAATATTCTGTTCTCCTCCACGCTCTTTCTCTCCCCTGTGCCTTCCTATATTTGCGGAGAAGCTGTGTCCTAATAGCTCTCATGAGAGATGGGTGAAGCGGTTCTCGATAAAGGCCTGTTAATTTTAAAGGACAAGCTTTATATATTGATTTCCCCTGTGACAGTCTTCTCCTACTGCAATGGATAACAAAATGTATCCCCTCATTTTATCCGGAGTGAAACCAGATAAGCACCAAATCAGCCCTCTATTAGAGGACGGAGCCACATGATAATGCAAGTCAATTCCTAAGCTCTCTAGCTAGTCCTTTGAGTCCACTGTAATACCCAGAACCAAATGTAAGAAAAGTGTGTGCACCAAAAAAAAAAAAAAGGAAAAAAAAATGCAGCCACAAAGCAGTGATCAGTGTGGCATTTGTTGGGCCTTATTGTTCATATTTAGGTAGGAGAACAATGCAGCTGTGTTAGACTCAGAGTTCTGGTGCTGACCAAGCGTAATTTTGATCCATGTGCCACAGGCAGGCATGGCTATGCGTTCCAAACCCCAAAGTGGTACCTCTAGGAATGTCAGCAAAGGTATGATGGGGATAATTTGTCACACACCCGCTCTTATGAAGAAACGGAGTCTATAGGTGAGGAAGGGAAGCAAAAGGAGCTTACAAAAAGATTTACTTGTTTAATTGAAGTTGAGTTATAACCTCCCTTTTCCTTCTGTATCATTTTATGGAAGGTGCTTTATTCTGACGATGATTATTTTATTGTCTGTGGTGCACCATTGTCCTATGTCAGATATTCAGGAGCCGTTTGTAATGAGGCACAGGGATATAATTGTAAATGTAGTAACATTTGTACTCACTGGGTGACTAAGACCTTTTCAGTAGCTTCCAGTAACCAGGAGGAGGGTTTTTTGCAGCAGAGAAAAGAATTTGAAATGGTAACTGTTTAGCATAAATTATATCTTTTGGCTTCGCTAATCACCTCTCAGTTCAAAAGATACAGGTCTTATCCAGCACACCTTAATTTGACTGTGGCACTAATGCTGGATTCACATTCACCCAGCCGATCTGACGGGCAGGGGAAAAAAAATCCCTTCGAGTGTCTAAACTGTTAAATTGAAATCAAACATGAGGGTTACAATGGGAGACAACTTTTATCTCTCCTCCTGCATTCTTTTCCTCCCCCCCCCCCCCCCACCTTACAAAAAATGTGGTTGGTTTTAATGGGAGAATTTGCTTTTCTTTCAAAAGTTAGTATTTCTCCTGGGGTTTTTTCTGCCTTGTCGCATCCCCCCATGTCCAGGTGAAACAATTAAATAAATCCAACAAAGGGCTTTCTGCCAGGCTGCCTTTGGAAGTTTGCTTAAGTGGCCTTAAGTAAGATAATAAGCAAGGAGTGTGAAAAGACGAGACTTTGTCTTTTCACATTAGCAGCAGCCCTGTTCAAGTGGCAGTATCTATGAAAATGCTGTTCAGCCTTTAATGAGACTACAGTGTGTTAGTGTACCAGTCTAATTAATCCCATATTTTCACACAGCATAATTACTGAGCCGGGGCTGAATTATTTGGCTACTGGAGGTGGAGCAGTGCCTGTACTCTCCTCTGTCTCTGCTCCTCACAATTTATTATGCTATACAGCAAGACACCATTGAAACCTCCTAGTATAGGACTATCTGTCATCTCTACATTATCAGTAAAATACGCCACCTTCCATACTGTGCTACAAGGGCTTTAGCAAATTGCTATTTTTATGGGATATGATAAAGGAAATGCTACCTTATGTTCAAATTTTTAACTGTCTGGTGTGTGGAATATACAGTCTCACTTTGTGCGTGCAGTTTCATTGAGGGCTTATTTGCATAGCTAAATTCAGGATTTTTCCCTTTACTTCACTCCTGCTCTTTCTTTCTTTCTTTCTTTCTTTCTTTCTTTCTTTCTTTCTTTCAACATGATTAAAAATATTCTACTCTAAAAAAGACAGTCACTTTTACACTTGAAGAAATCTCCATGGCTTTAGGTTTTCCCATCCCCCAACATTCTCTCACCCCCCCCCCCAAGTTTGTGTTATTCATCAAAACATATTTTTTGCACATTATTATTCACCTCTGATATATGATCTTGCCATTTTGGAACTGGTAAAGCCCTCCCTTCCCACAGGAGTTCAAGGAGATTTGTGGTTTAAACATTTACTCACTTGCTAGTGTTTCTGTGACTAGTTTAATGGTATCTTTTCAATGGAAGGCCAAACACTACATTAACTATATAGAACTGTTTAAAAATTATGATTTTAAAAAAATAGGTTGTACCCTGTAAATTTTAAAACCAGCTTTAACAGTGTATAATGATATTTTGCTATTGTGTATGGTTTTCATATACACATGGATAGATATATGGGTATACATATACACAGGCAAAGTGAGATCTCAGAATAAAGAAAACCACATGCTTAATAGCACGAGAGGGAATATTATTTCTGTACATTTTTAACCAAGTAATGGCCCAAATAACCTGAGTTCTTTGCTACAATATCTCTAAATCAAATAGATTCAAGGATCAATAAAAGTGAATTTCATTACATCTTCGCTGATATATCAATAGAGTATTGGAGGTGACATGCTGAAGCTCTTCCATGTGTGCAGATGGGAATCCAAACAATTTGTACTGCCCCCCAAATTAGAGATATGGCATAGGATCTTTTTTCCAGTCCTCTTGGGACAGCAGAAAGTAGCCTTAGTTCAAGGGTTAAGCAAAGTTAAATGTTAACAAACTTCAGTTTGTCACACTTCACAAGGCTGCCCAAGCTAGTCAGTTGCATGCATCATCACTTCTGTGTCCATTCTGTGCTATTCTGAGCTCTGAGTGTTGGAACATGTTCAATGGAGTTGTTTTGTCAGGGTGATGTAGAATATCTTCCTGGAAGTTTCTTCAGGATTCATTATGCTTTTAATAATGATGTCATTAAGGAAATTTCAAACAGAATTAAAAACAGAAGTTCCGGAAAAACATTGAGGCACTATTAAAAAAAAACCTCAGCCTTCACTCGCCTGTGAACCTACAGTATCTGCAGCTTCTTCTTGTACTTAGACTAAGCAGTACCTTCCACTACTAAGCAGTACTAAAACCACTATAGAATGGCACACATTGAGTTTCCAGTAGTATGATCGCTGCAGACATATAGATTGTGGTATATATATAGTCACATATAAATATTTGGCCATTTACTTATAAAATGACTTTATCAAAATCAACTTCACATGTGTAGCTACTGAAAATAGAAGCAGTGAGAACATAGAAATTATGCCCAAGATTTTAAAAAATGACTAATGATTTAAGTGCCCAACTTGAGATACCTTGAAGGGGCCAGGTTTTCAAGAAATGGAACAATCAGGTCACGTCAAGGTGGCTCCGGTTGGGCATCCAATAACTGAGGCATCCCAGAGCACTAGACTGTATTAAAATCTTGGGCACACCTTTATTTGATATGATTGTAAAGTGTCATATCTGATATTTACTTTCACAATGACGTGTGGCTCCTGATTTGGCATCTAGGCATTACAGTAATAAATATTATTCTCACTTACTGCATTTGGTTGGAATGTTCCATTTTTAGAGGCCCTTACATTACTCCACCTAGTATTCTCACTTCCTGCATTTGATTGGAATGTTCCATTTTTTCCAGGGCCTTACATTACTCCACCTAGTATTCTCACTTTCTGCATTTGGTTGGAATGTTCCATTTTTTTCAGGGCCTTACATTACTCCATCCTTTCCTACATTTCTCCTTTCATCATTTACTTTCGTCTACTGCTTGTGTGCCTCTCAGGGTGAACTCTAAATACTCCATTATCATCTTTCTCCCATTGTTGTCTTTGCATCTTTTCTCTTGCAGTCCCATCTTCACTTGGCTCATCCTTACTTTCTTTGCGCACTTGTCAGCCTTTCTGCCTCCCTGAAACACAGTTCCTCTGTGAAGCTTTCCAGTGACAATCACTGATTTTTTTTTAAAAGTACTGCTTTGAATTTGCCCTCATTTAGTGTATTACAGTAGTCCCCACTAAAATGACTGCATGTAACCATGTTTAGAACTGAGTGCTATTAAAGATGCTGCATTATTTCCCTATATTCAGCAGAGTGATATCTCAGTATATGCAATTTCAAACACCAGAGCATAGCATCCTTGGGTAAATGTTGGCCTTTAATGGCAACTTCTATATACGTTTGAACTGTATTACCTGTGTCTGATTTAAATTGGAAGCTACTTGAGTCAAGGACTCTGTCTTCCCTATTTTTCTACAGAGTTGACCATATTGATAGCACTAAATAAATCTAATTTTTCTCCTTCTTCTAAAGTATCATATATTGGCCATTGTTAAAACAGGCTACTAAATCTGATGACTCAATGACCTGCTCCAGTATGGCAAACCCTGTGTTCTCATAAAGAGCAGTTCACTTTAAGATGTTTCCTCTCTCTTTACCTTCTTTTGTTCTGTCTCCTTTCCTATACATTTTTCTTCTGCTTTCACTTCTGCTTTGCTCACATGGCCAACAGAGTAGCACTGGGCGGAGCCAGTAGAAATGGGCCTCTACAGCAAGGAGCAGATGCAACATCAACTGCCATATGTCGCATAAATAGAATATGTAAAAATGTACTAGAGATACTGGAATTTATCTTCACTTGATTAGGGTGTCCTGATTAACCACTCGTAGCTGTGCTCTCTGAATGATGCAATAGTTGTCACTGTCTGTGCTTAGACTTCCAACAGTGAAGTTAATTGTGATGGTTGCTTTGTGAGATGGACTCTTTCTTCTACGAATTAAACAGAAATTTCCATGGTTTTTTCATACTACACAGGCAAACGAGCTGTCATCAGAGGGTCATGCAAATGCGTGTCCCAGATATGAAAGGCAGTTGCTGCTACAGCTAAAGTTGCAAAAGGTTTACATAATAAAGTTCGGTTTTTAAATAGTCATGACCTTCTGAAACATTCTTTGTTTGAGCTTCAAGTTTTCATGCTTCACCTTTTCTTTAAGGTGACTTAAAAATATGAGCAAAAATAGCCCAAGAAATTTATTTTTTTTCATTTTAGTATAAATAAAAAAAATTGCCACCTTATTTTTGAACAGCTGAATAGCTAAAATAACACAGTTTTGAAAGTTGCAATTGAGCAGGAGGCTAGACCACAGTGAGGAGCAGTGCACAGAGACTATTTTAAGTATCCACCATAAACAGTAGAATTATTAATCTGCATGTCAAGAGAGTGAAGTAGAGGTAAGTGTGCATGCATAGCTCTCTTGCGTGAGATATTGTGCTGAGCCTCTTAAAAGGTGAGGTATAAAACTTGCAGCCTAGGAAGAGGAACGGGAGAGGTGGCTTTCAGTCACTAGCATATTCTCCTGATTCTGAGCTGCTTCAGGGGTCTAAATTCCTACTCTAATTTAAGCCTATTATGGCAGTCCAAGCCAAACTGTCTATGAGTGACACCACCACCCACAATCGCTCTGGCAGCATCCACATTCCTGGCCTGCTCCTGGTCCTATGCTTGGACTAGTGAAGGGGCTGCATAAGACTGGGAAAGAGATCATAGCGGGAGGGAGCCTCCCTCTCCTTATTTTCACCTTGAACTCGCTAATCCACAGAATGTCTCCAAAATCATCAGCTGCAAATCTTAGAAGATGGGCAATCACGGGCAGCTATCCAGAGACTTAGGTGTCACACA
>ML685766.1:33063502-33084799 GCA_007922175.1 Pelusios castaneus
CTAACAGATTTATTTATCGCATGAGCTTTCGTGGGAGAAAATCCCACTTCGTCAGACGCTTTGAAGATCACCCTAGTATTTCTTCCCCTCCCCCGCCTCACTCACTGCCCCTGTTTGTGTCTAAGCTATCTGCAGAAAACTAAATGGGACTCCCTCTGAAGTCTGTCAAACCCACTCCAGAAGCCAGTGGTTCTCAGCCACTATGCCGGGACACACTACTGTGTTCTCACACAGTGGTAAGTGTGTTGCAGAGAGCCAGGGAAATGGCTGGATCTGGCCTGGGGTGGGTGGGCCGGTGTGCCCTGTAGGGTCACGATTTGCCACCGTGTCATGACCCGCAAAAGGTTGAGAAGCAGTCTTAAGCAGTCAGCAGGCACATGGCAGAGCAAAGTAAATGGCACTTTGTCTTCACCTCAGAGTGCTGCTTCCAGCCCTTGCAGGATGGGGAGTGAAAGGCCAGGACCCACGTCTCATTCATGGCAATACAGAGCGACAACCTTCAATGGTGGCAACGGTCATGTGGTGTTGAAATTTTTATTCCAGCGCTGTTTACCTTCTGCTTTGTAATATTACAACATTTTGTAAGGGAACGCAGGTGTTTTCTTGAGTTTAGGGGTGAGGGAAATTGAGGCAATGAGATGAAATGCTTTCCCCCTGGGCCATACACAAGACTCAGTGTCAGAGCCAGCATTAAAATTCAACCATTTTGAAATGTTGAACAATTGTTTAAAAAACAATTTTAAAAAAATCTGCTCCTGAAACTGGAAGCCTCTGAGGGCTGCCTCCAGGATTGGCACTAGGCATAAACGGACTAAGCAATTTCTTAAGGCACTGAGCAGCTCCAGAGCGCTCCCCTCCTTGCCCCCATTCACTTTTTGAGCATGTGTTGGGGAAGGGCGGACAAAAATACTCCTGTTTAGAGCACCCACTGGGCTAGCCCAACCCCTACAGATTCTCTGCAGCACCAGCACGCTACTCTGCCTTGGGCCTTCTTATATTTCACAGATCCCTGGGACTGCTGCAGGGCTACTTTGGACCCATGTGTAATTTGAATAGCTTCACAGCTGCTCTAAATTCTCCTGGTTAATAACAGTTCCCCTAGAGAGCCTGATGCATTTCAGAGTTGATGGAGCACAGCAGGTTCTGGCTATCCTGGAGCTAGAATCCCTCCCTAACACCCAGCTAATAGGAGGGAGTCAAGGAGTGGTTCTCAGAAAGGCTGGAGTAGACCTGATTATTCTAGCTCTATGTCAGTGAAAGATTCCCCATGCCAGGTGAGGCTTCAGTTACCACTTTTTCAGCTTTACAGCCTACTTTTGCAGCTCAGTGGGTGCAAAGGCCCAGAACAGTGGCCAGGTTCTGGCCCTGGATTTCTTGGCTCCAGTTCCATGCTCAGCCCATGAGGTCATGTTTAATTCTTTTGAGAACGCTTTCTTTGAAAGGTTACACAGATTTCTTTGCTTTTGTTTCAGTAGATTGTTTGTTTCTGAACATGAAGGTGAATAATCAATGTCTGGAACTCTCATTGACAACCATGGGCGGCATGCTGGGCATTCCCATATGGCAGCAAATTGCCTGGCCCTGTTATGTGAAAATAAATGTGAAATACTTAAAGTTACAGTTGTTCTAAACAATTGCTTACTGTGAATTTTGACTGCATGACAGCACACTGTGATATACCAAAACTTTGTAATAGGTCATCTGTTATTAAGGCTGGGGGAAGAGAGCCCAGGACCAGGAAGAGTGTGGTGTGTAGACCACGGGGTTGGGAGTTTTCGAATATTGTGAGACGAGAACTGGGACAGGTAGTGGGAAGGAGTAAGGAAAGTTTTAAGAGCCAGGGGCACATGGAGGGAAGGACATGGGCTAGCTATAAGCGTGCAGGTATGTTTCCATAGATTTAGCTGAGGCAGGAGAAGATGTTCCAAATGGCACTAGAACAGAAGCAGCATTGGGACTTACACGGGTTTTGTACTACCTGAGAAACTCTCTCAGTATTCAAACAGGGAGCTAAACACATATAGTCTTCATGAATTCATAGAGAAATGGCCAGAACAGGACTTTTGTTGATACAGAGGGAAAGGGGACCTAGGTAAACGTCATTGTCTCATCAAAGACAGAAAATTATATACAAATTAGCCAATCATTATGACTTTTAGTTTCGTTTATTAGTCATTCATGAGCTAATAATATCTGTGGCTAAAACAAATCTCATTATTTTCTGTTGGGGCATGCAATGCCTTGCATATATTAAAAAGGTAAGCAATGATATATATTTATGGGTACTGCTGTACTAGCTAGTAGATTTATAATGCAGAGAAGAAACATAATTTTATTAGAAAGAGCAATAGTTCACAATCCTATTATTGTTTATTGTTGACGTCAGTGCTGAACTATAATAAGAATCGTGTAACAATTGGAAATTAAAAAATGTCATTTAGATTTGCAGGAAAATAGATCCCTTAAAACAAAATACAGATTTTTAAAGGCAAGCTGTCGTCTGGTTGAGGACATCTTGTAGTGGCTTTTGCTATGGTGATGACAGTATTTAGGAAGTGCAGGGTCTAGGAATCTTCTGAGATGCAGAGGTACTCAAGAGACTTGGTGGAGGGTGCTTAGCACCTCCCAGAATCAGTCTTGTATCTTTCCATTTGATGAAATTAAACCCAAAGTGTTATCTGTGGTGCATACCTCTTCAGAGGAAAGAGAAAATCTAGTCCAGCTACCAAGTACTATGTAAAGACATGACTAACAGAAAGATTTACTTTAAAAAGCAGTTGAGGTTGGGGTGTGGGTGAAGCACTAGTAGTAAATATTTACCAAATTGCACGACTAAAGTTAGGGACCTAAATCTATACTTAAACTCAGTATTTCAAGTTAGACAACAGAGTCCTGTGGCACTTTTAAAGACTAACAGATTTATTTATTGCATGAGCTTTCGTGGGAGAAAATCCCACTTCGTCAGACGCTTTGAAGATAGGAAAGTTACAGAGTGGGAGGAAATCGTATGAGGAACGATTGAAAAGGCTGGGCCTCTTCAGCTTGGAAAAGAGGAGACTGAGGGGGGACATGATAGAAGTATATAAAATTATGACTGATGTGGAAAAAGTGGACAAGGAAAAGTTGTTTAAATACTCCCATAATACAAGAACCAGGGGTCACCAAATGAAACTGATAGGTAGCAGGTTCAAAACAAATAAAAGGAAGTTCTTCTTCACACAACGCACAGTCAACTTGTGGAACTCCTTACCTGAGGAGGTTGTGAAGGCTGGGACTATAACAATATTTAAAAGGGAACTGGATAAGTTCATGGTGGCTAAGTCCATAAATGGCTATTAGCCAGAAAGGGGTTAAGAATGGTGTCCCTAGCCTCTGTTTATCAGAGGATGGAGACGGATGGCAGGAGAGTGATCACTTGATCATTGCCTGTTAGGTTCACTCCCTCTGGGGCACCTGGGCACTGGCCACTGTCGGTAGACAGATACTGGGCTAGATGGACCTCTGGTCTGACCCAGTACGGCCTTTCTTATGTTCTTATGTTCTTATAAATTAAATGCAGGGGAGTGTATGACATAGCATCAGGTCAGGCTGTTTGATTTGCTGTTACAGCCTGACCTGATGCTATGTCATACACTCCCCTGCATTTAAGTTCCTCCCACTCTGTAACTTTCCTATCTTCAAAGCGTCTGACGAAGTGGGATTTTCTCCCACGAAAGCTCATGCGATAAATAAATCTGTTAGTCTTTAAAAGTGCCACAGGACTCTGTTGTCTTTCTACAGTAGACTAACACGGCTACCCCTTTGGTATTTCAAGTTAGGCTTTCAAACACCGAGGTACTAGAAATGACTGGGCATTTAAAATTTTGGCAGCTCTTAGTCACCTACTGAATCAAAGCCAAGAACAAAACTCTGGTTTCTTGTCTCCTGTAAATGGTTTGTACTCTGCTCTCTAATATTAAAATATACCAGTAGCTGATCTAGTCTTAGCGATTACAGGCTTTACAGATTTGTATGTTGCAGAGTAATGTTATGTCCTGTAATGATACAAATATTGCTATAGGCACCTGGTGTCACACTTAAAATTCTAAATTTTTAAAGGTATTTCAGTTACTGTATTGCAACGAAATGCCGTCAGAACTAACTAGATTTGCTATTCTATCTGAAGAACAAAGAGAAAAATTTATAGAAGATCAAACAAATAAAAATACATTGAGAAAGATAGTAAGTGATGTCAACTTGCTAAGGAATTAAAAACTTTGCATTTGGTATCTGCTTTTTTGTAGATACCCAAGTATTATAAATAATATAAAACTACATTTTTCTCCTGGGGGTTCTGGTGACATGTACAAACCATTAAGCTTTATCCATGGTTTGTATGTTGTCATCAACACTACACAAAACACTAGAATTATAATATAGTTCAAGGGTGGCCAAACTTTCTGAATCCTCAAAACCTCCCTTCCCCTGGGAAAAATCCTGTAGTTTCACCACCCTGCCGCTGGACAGACGCTCCAAGCACTTCCCTCCCCCCCGCCCTCCAGTGTGGTAGGCAGAGAATGGAGGGATATGGGGGTCTTGTGAGGCACACTTTCACTATAAAAGAACCACATGTGGCTCATGAGCCATGATTTGGCCACCTCGGTATAGCTGGTAGATAATTTAGATGGGGCTGGTTTAATGTCTTTAGTAATTTGGAAACAATTTCCGAGAGAGAACCATTGCTCATGGCTCCCCAGCATTGTGACATAATCTCATTTTGCTTAATTACATTGCTGTTTGAATGGAGTGAAATAGAGTCCATGGAGAGAATGTTTAATCTTCAGGGTTTTGATTTTAAATGGTCCTAAACCAAATCCACCGATTCTCAGTCCCCCACCCCTCCATTTATGGCGTGAGTGGATTGGAATCTGAACTTCAATCCAAGTTTTGCAATTAATCCTTATCACCCAGTCTTCAGATCCAAATACCCCTAGACTTTGTGAGATTCAAAATCTGGATCAGAAATGTATATCTCAGGCCTCTTTTTAGTGCTGGTAGTGTTTACTGAAGGCTCAGCCTTATTAGGTGGGAGCCAAGATTACTTTAGCACCTTGCAAGATAGGCCCTTAATGCTTCTCAACTAAGGATTTGGGGTTTTTTCATTCGTGTGAGATCTCTTCTAATTATAAATCTCCTAGTGGTTTTTTCCCCTGGGCTATAACAAATTAGGCTGGACTTTTCAAAGGAAGCTAGGAGACCTAGGTGCCTAAATCCAATTGAAATTAAATGGGAGCTGACTCCCAACTCACTTAGGCAGGAATTTTTAAAACGGTCTGAATGAGCTGGTTTGTTTATGTTACATCTTCCAAATAAGAGAACTATTTTGCAAACACTTCACATGCCACTTGATTTCTTCTAAACTGCCTACAAGATAGCACTCTTACCTGATAAAAGGTAGACCAGCCATATGTACCGGTATTTATAGCTGCACTCTGGCTGTTAGTCCTATATTGAGGGTTACATATCTGCTCCAACAACTACCTTATTAATTTTCTATTGCTCCTCTTAGTATGTTGGTTACAGTGAGTCACAGTCCTCTGGTTTGAAAGGCTGTTTTCTCTTTGATCTTTCTGTTTAACTCTTTAAACAGTGCATGGGGAAGTCCTCATGTTTCCAGGATACACAGCACAGCCACAAACTTAATGGGAATTCGGACAAAGAAAGGAGCCCAATAAAATGTCACCTCTCCTTGTGTATAGTATTTTACTGTTCTGCTTGGGTTTTGTACCTAGCTAATTAGAAAGAAAAAAATATATAAAAGAATTCCAGTCTGAAAGACTCAAATTACAGAAGTATTCTGATTAATCACTGGGGAGAGAAAGAAAGGCACCACATTAACTATCATTTCTAGACAGAGTATCAACAACCACCTCTTTCATTGGCTTCTTGTATCTTATTTTGTGCTTTCACCAATCAGAAGCTACCTTAAGAGGCTTACCATAAAATATGACTTTCATCTGCCTGCCTTGGTATTCATTTGTTTAATTACTTACCTAATGCATATTTATTTTTAAAATTTTTCATTTGCTTTCCTTCCTTTTCTTTCTCACACAAGCACCGTTGAAAACTTCTGGGACAGAAAAAGATATTAGTTCACATATGGGACCCTATTCTGCCAGCCAGACCTGCCAGTTGTTGAAGAATGTGCCATGAATTTATTATCTGAAAGGGAGACTGTAACCTCTATATCTGGTTATAATGCAATGATATTGCACCATCCTGCAGAAAGCGCTGATCTTCAAATCTGCAGGTCCTTTCCATCTGTGATGATGGATTACCATCTGCAGGGTAGATGTTTGGTCCCATCAGCCAATTTTAGCAATAAGTAGAAATGGGCTTGAACCACAAAATTCAGAGCTGAATCTGAACTTTCCCAAAATCAAGAGGTGTTTGGATCCTGGGCCTGGTTCCTATTACTGTAGAAATAGACATCAATCATGAAGATTTCAGTGGGAATTAGATACCTATTTATCTTGTGGATCTGGCTGATGTTGGATCTGAATCTTAGCTAAATTTAGGAATATTCAGCTCTGGGCTTTTGGCTTGGATTCCTCTTTAGTAAATATCTTAAGTGAATTTGTGTGGCTTTCAAAGCCAACTAAATAGCTAGTTTTAGTGTGTCACTTGCCACTGGCTTTGAAGGACCAAACTCATTTTTCAGGTTAGCATTCAGATCCAGTGCATAGGGGCACCTGATTGGTGGAATTACGTGTTGAACGGCTAGCACAGGCTTAACCCTGCAAGATGCTAGGCCCCTCCGTGGAATTCTGAGTGCCCTTAATTTGCACTGAAGTCAATTGACATTGAGGTCATTCAGGGCCTCAAAGGACTAAACCCCAAATGGTTCACTCACCTCATTATGGCCCTGAATCATGAAAGCATTTCTGCACATGCCTATCTTGAAGACTGTGGGACAGAGGCCAGTGCTTAAAGTTAAATGCATAGTGGAGTGCTTTCCTGAATCAGGGCCTTGTCCTCAACCCAATTTGCTAAATTTCACATAACGAGGCTTTGAATGGGAGATGAAACAAAAAGAAATAATCTGGCATAACAGTGCTGCCAAACCAGCTTACCTCACATGCACCATTCAGACTAAAAGTTGGAAAGCACACCTTTAAACTATTAGACCTAATAGCATATGTATGGTTCTGCAGGAAAATAAATACCAAAGGAGGTTGCACAAGGGCCCCCTTCAGATATGTTACTGCAAGCCCAACAAAGCTGCACTGTATGAAAATAAAGAGTAAATTTATTACTGTAACAAAGCCCCAAAGCACCTAACCTCAGAACAAAGTAAGTCATCCAAGAGCCTGATACTATAGGCAAAAACTTTTTAAGAGCCAGAGAAGGGCCAGAGTCTATATCTGTTCATTAAGTACACATGCCAAATCGACATGCTGCTCTGGGTCAGATAACCCCAGGGCCCACCAGTATAATGCTTGAGTCTGATAAGAGTACAAATACTTTTTTGTAGTCCCTGTGCTGGGTGAAATACCTTTTGATTGCCTGCTAAGATTACATATAATAAAAAACAGAGAGAGTAAACTGCTTTTCTGTCTACCACTGCACAAAATATTTGTAGATTTCAAAATCCATAATCTCTTGTTGGGTAAGCAGCTGGCATTTTACACATTTTTGTGGAAAGCTTCCATGTTTCTTTCCATGAGCTGTGAGTGCAAGGATTCAAAGTGTTATCTGAAAACCTAGAAATACACAGAGGTTATAGCATATAGTCATCTTGGCTTGAATTTGGCTGACCAAATGCAGACCCCAGTGGTTGGCCTTCAGTAGGAATGGAAGTAAATTTGTTTTGCTTTGTATGAAGGGTGTTGCATATTGTCACTTAGGGTGAAATTCACATCTTCATGGAGTTCCCACACAAGGTATTCCATGCTACGTATACCCTATTTGCCTCCTCTGGTGCTGGATAGATGGGGCAGACCATAGGTATATAGGCCAGTGGTTCTCAGCCTTTTGTGGGTCATGACACATGTAGCAGCAACCGTACAGGACACACCAGCCCATGCCCCCCAGGCTGAATCCAGCTATCGTCCTGGCTCTCCACAACATACTTACTGCTGTGTGGAGGCACACAAATGTGTCCCGACTCAGTGGTTGAGAAATGCTGATACTGGCTATTCAATGAGCATTGCTGTGCCCTTTGCATTCTGGAGGGAGGGAATTTTTATGCCAATGGAGAGCTGGAGAGGGCTACTGGATTATCCTGAGTCAGTCACTATAATGCCCTGTATGTCATGGCCTGACGGACTATGTCATGGGCTGTGGACTATAGGCTGGTGGGGCAGCCCAGTGGGCTTTGCTGGCTGCCCCATGTTGGGCGTGTAGTGGGCAAAGTGTCACCCTAAAAACTTGCCTCACCGGCCTAAAGGTAAACTACAGGAGACCCAGAGGAGCATTTTGCCCATGATGCCTGGCTCTACACACTCATATGGTATGCAATAAAGATCACAGTTACTGTCAGGAAAATATCTTGTGAAATTTAACCTAGGTTAAATATTCACCGTTTTTGTTTTTCAGAAAGTTGCATTTTCAATTTGTATTGGGAGCCCATTGGCTGAGGCTCAAGGCTGAGGCTCTCCCATCCTCACACCTTCCCTTCTGCATGCTCGAACAGCTGCTTGTAGTGTGCTGGCATTTCCCTGCTCTAATCTCTCAAATATCAGTTATGTGTAACAACTGCATAAAAGTACGGAAACTCTTACCATGAAAGGATTTCCCTAAAGGAAACAAAAGCTACTTTTCTGTGCCATCCTCCCTGCAGCATCCACGTTGTCATTCTTCTCATTAGGCCTGACCTGTCATGAAGGCCCCTGCAGTATCGCAGTGTAAGGTGACAAGTTTCCAGTGAGTGACAAAGGCTCTTTACTCACTACAGAGCACTCTGCCACTTCTGTATGGGGAGAAAGGCCCATTTTTTTTCAGCAGAGCTCCTCACCCCCCCTTCCACCTCCATCTCACCAGCACTACTTGTTCTGTGCTAAAAATATGAAATAAGGCTCATTTTTCTGACACAACATATTAAGATCTTGAAAGTTTATGCCAAAGCGATGTAAAATGAATAGCTTTTGGCACAACTGAGGCAAAGCACTCTGTTTGTTAAGAGAGAAAATTCTCACATACTTACCCTGTCGTGATTTATAATGGCAAACGACAGCTGTCGGCAACAGAATCATCTCCCTTCCCTCCTCTTACACCTACCCCACTTCTTTTGTCCCTGGTAAGACAAAAAGACACATGGTTTTAAGTAGCCAGAGCTGGGGCTTTAAGAGAGGATAGTTCACATTCCCTGTCGGTATTGGAAACCATTTGTAGTCAACGGCATCTAATGGAGCTCTGTTGAAGTTGATTACAGATTGACACAATGTACAAATTGCAGATTGGCTGGTTGTGAACTTTGAACTTTTTGGAGGAGTTACTGCAGGAGAATTGTACTGAATGCACAGTGAAAAGAAAAGGAAAGAAAACTAAAGGAATGTGGAAAGCCTCCTATAAATACCAGATCTGAGTTATTCAGGATAGATTAAAAGGGTGCGTCTACACTTACAAATTAAGTCGATTTAAGGATGCTTAAGTTGACTTAATTTACTCCGCGTCTACACTGGGCTTTCTTTAATACGACTTAAGCTGCTCCTTAAGTCAAATTAAGGAAAAGTTAGTTCGAATTAATAACACCTCGTTTTAATTCGAACTAGTGCGTAAGTCAACTTTATTAAGTCGACTTAAGCCAGTGGAGACTCAGAGTAGTGCCTAGGTGGACCTTTTTAAGTTGACGTAAAACTTTGTTGACTTAATAAGGTTGAGAAGGGGCCACGTCTACACTTGAAAAGTTAAGTTCACTTCTGTTAAGTCGACTTAATAAGGTCCACTTTAAGTCAATTTAAAGTTGACCTTATTAAGTCAACTTTATAAAGTCAACTTAACTTTTCAAGTGTAGACATAGCCGAAGAGACCATCCTCTCCTAGCAGATGCTACTTGTAGCTTTTAATCATGTGGGGCTGAGTTATCAAACCTGACTGCAACTGATGAGCCTAAAAAATACACAACCAAGATTTTCAAAAGTGACTACTAATTTTAGGTACATAACAGTTCTAAGAAGGCCTGATTTTCACAAAGCACTGAGTATCCAGCAGTTGAAAATCAGTTCCATTTAAGGTTTCTCAAGTTGGGCACCCAAAAACTGAGGTCCTTAGGTGATTAGTCACATTTGAAAATCTTGGATTATATGTTTGTATTGGGTGCCCAAGTGTAACATATGCCTATTTGCTGTGGTGCTCTCTCCCCATCTAGTGCCATCTCAACAAAGCTAGAGATTTATGCATCTGCTTCAGCCTTGACTGATAGCCCGGTGGCTTTTAACTTCTGCAGCAGAGGCTTATACACTAACCTCCAGAAATCCCAGATTCAATTCATCCTGCCACATCCCCATCCGAGCCCCGGAGTACCGCGCCAGGGACTATGTCAATTGCTACTATCATCTGCCACTCCATGAGGTAGAGCATGCACTCGAGCAGCCTCTGCTTGCCCCTCCACAGCCCCTGCTCAACCCTCCGGTGGGCATCCTCCTGCTCCTGCTGGGCGCTGGCTTCCTCCTGCTCCAGCACCACAGTCTCGTTCCCCAAGCCCCCCTCCGGATCGTCATCGAGGTAGGAGGCCTCGGCAGAGTTGATGGGGTGGGCTGGCAGGCTGCCACTCTCCTGGCCCAGACAGGCATCTAGCTGCTAGTAATACCGGCAGCTAGTGGGGGCTGCCCCTGTCCAGACCGTCTCCTCCTGGGTCTTTTTGTAGCTCTGGCGGAGGTCCTTGATTTTGACCCAGACCTGCTGGGTGTCCCGGGTGTGGTCCTTGGCAGCCAGGGCCTGGGAGATGAAGGCATACACCTCCCGATTGAGATGGCTGCCTCACAATTGAGAGCTGACTGCGTCCCCCCCCCAAGTGGCCAGCAGGTTGAGGATTTCCTGGTGGCTCCAGGATGGGGCCCACCTATGGCACTGGCTCTGCTCTGCCCTGCTCCCAAGCAGCAGGTCTGGCCAGCTCTTTGGAGCAGGGTGGTCAGGGGTGAGTCCTACCCTGTTGTTGGCCAGGGCAGGCTCTTCCTGTGCCAGGAACTCTGGGAGGGAGGTCAAGGAAGAAGGGCTGGAGGCCACAGAGGTCAATTTAGGGCTACTCTGCATCTACACTGGCTTAGGTCGACTTAATGAGGGCAATTTAAGCATTAGGTCAACCTAAAAGGAGGCGTTATTACGTCGTCTTAACTTTTCCTTAAGTCGACTTAAGGAAAGTCCAGTGTGGACGTGGAGTAGTTTGAGTCAATTTAGGCCTCCTTAGTTTGACTTAATTTGTAAGCACACATGTTGGGATTAAAGGAGTTACAGAAATACTTTTTTTACTGAAAAAAAGTACAGAAATAATTAAGAAATTATTTAGGTCCTTCTAAATACCTGTGAGGGTGGACATATTATGTCAGTTCATAGTGTTCAATTTTATATATATATATAATAGGCAAAAAGCTCTTCTGCCTTCTTTGTTTTGTTCTGCATAAATTCTTATATCTCACCCATCATGGTGGAATCCAGAGTGGCGTGATATCTGCTAGTAAGTAAGGCAGCTGAGTTTTCACTAGTACAGTGCACATTGTTTTTCCTCACTATTGAGCATTATTGGACATGTTACACCCATTCTGTGTGCAGCACTTCTATGATGACAGGGGAAGTTCTGCACACAGAAGGACTGTAGAACATGCAGTAGAAATCCATGATGGGGAGGAATTCTATAGCGTGGAATGGAAAATTTTGCCCTTGGGAGAATATCAGTTCCTGTGGATTTTGTCCTAGATGCCTCAGAGGGAAAAATAAAAAAAACCAAACCAACCACTGTCCAAAGAAATACCCCAAAACCTCCCACCATGCTGAAGAGAAGACTAAATATTCTTAAGAAATTGGAATAAACTTGGAATTTCCTTAGCAATGCTAACCAAACCCACTTCCACATTGCAGAGTGCTGTTTTTGAGAATTCAGCATTTAGGTACTGTGAAGGAAACAGCATGATCAGCTCAGGGCCATCCCTGGGGAGGGCAAACGGGGCGATCGCCCTGGGCCCCGCAGTTACGCGGGCCCCGCGCTGTCCCGCTCCAAGCGGGGCAGTGCGGAGCCCGCACTGCGGCGCCCCCACGGCCACACTCTTCCCTGCTCCCCGCTGCCTTCAGCAGGGAGCCAAAGGCAGGGGGGCAGGCAGGGAGCACTAAACTCAGCCCCTGAGCTAGCCCTCCCCGCCCTCAGGACGGAGCAGTCAGGCCCAGGGGTGGGGCAGGTGGCCGGGACCTGCCTCTGGGCTGGCCTGCCCCATGCGGCCAGGGCCAGCCCTCTCTGCCACCAGCGGTGGCCTTGGGTCCCCGGCTGGGGCACCGGTCGCAGCCGCAGCAGACTGGGGTCCTGGCTGCGGCTGGCTGCCCCCCACCGGCAGCCCCCCTTTCCAGTGCCGGAGCCGGCTCCCGGCTGGCGGCCTCAGGTTCCCCGCCCAGGCTGGCTCCTGGGGTGGGGGGTGGAGTGGCCCGACTCCCCTCCAGCATGGGGGGGGGGGGCAGGGCCCTGCCTAGGCCAGTTGGACCTGGGCCCCGCTCCCCCCACGGGACAGGGCTGGGTCAGCTGGACCAATCCTATTTACAGCCTGATTTCCATTTCTTGTGCCTGATTCTGTTTTTACTGTGCTAAATCTGAAGCAACTCCATTGCAGTCAGTGAGATTAGATTGGTGTAAAACCGGCATGAGAGCAGGATCTAGTTTGCTAGATGTAAGCTTTGTGTGTTATTAGTTTACTATACTGAAACACTGCTGATTTACTCTTCTGCTATGTACAGATGAGACATTTTCTCACTCCAGGCCAGACTCTGCTCTCCTACTGAAGTTGAGTAGTTCAGGAAAGCAAAATGTGTATTTGCCAGCATTTCTGTGCATATCTTCCTTTAAATTATTGAAAAATAATATTACACAATCAGTGTATCAGTACCTCCAAACACAGGATGGTTTTGAACACCTGTAAACTGACTGCATTTTGACTGCGTATTTTGCTGCTTGTCAACTCTTTCAGTCAATGTGACCTGAAATTACTACTAGAGCTTAATGTTGTCCTTGAATAAGAATAGGAACAGTCTGGAAATGAGATGGAAGCATGTTGGGAAATGCTGAACAGCGGGAGTTGTGACAAACAGTAATGTCAAAAGCCCTAGCTCTTAGGAGTGCTACTTCTAGGAATGGTCCCAGATTTCATTCTCTGAAGAAGCCCCACATGAAAGCTGGTTCATTTCTGCCCTGCTCTTGTTCTGGGTTCACAAACTTGAAAGACCACCACAGATGTTAGCACCACTAATTCTCAAGTTCTTCAGAAAACATTTTATATTTGATTGTTTCTACCAGTGAACATGACTTTTCTGCCTGAAGATCTCCAACCATTGGGGAAATCATCAGTTTTCCTAAATTTGTCTTTGATGGAGATTTGCTATTTTCGTAACAAAATGACTCTTTCACTATGACAATTGCCTTTAGCTTCCAAAAATAGTGAGATGAAGGCAAAAAATATTTTCTTTCACAAACATAATTGTTTGTTTTTGCCAGGGGTGAGGATTTTTTAATAGCTCTCTATCATCCGGTGAGGACATTTATTTCTCCCTGCACCCCCATTCAAGAGTCCATTCTCCCCTCGCTGATCCTGAGTTACTTCTAGTAGTGCTAATCAAAGTTACCTACCCATGCAAATGACTTAAGTTCATTTCCCCCCCTCAGATATTAATGTACAGCTCTTATTTATTGTGTACAAGTATCTGAGAGTAGAATTTGGTTTTTAATGTTGACGAGCAAGAAGTGCAGCTATTTGAACCCATGAGAAAAGGTACTCAAAGTAGATAATGATATAACTTTTATAAGACCAAAGCCGTAAGTTAACTCAGGTCTTCAGTAGCAAGACTTATGGGCCACCAAGCAAGGCCATCTTTAAATATACAGAGTACAAGCAACCAGTTGGAGCAAGTGCTCTTAGGGTTCCTTTACCTCTGAGGTTTTTCAACAATTTACAGGTCAACCTACATTACACTTGACAGGGCCCCATCCTGCAGGGTACTGAGCACTGCCCACAAAGTGTTGTGTGTTCTCGGCTACCATTGGCTTTAGTGGGAATACCTCAGAGCATTGGGCCCTATTGGTGCTTTTTGGCTATGCAACTAGCTGTGTTACTGCAGATATATATATTCATCACAAATCAGTTATGTGGAAAGGAAGTTTTCCTACTCTGTAAATAAGTTAACTAGAAATCCCATGAGAAGGCCTTGAATAAACATTGCTTACAGAGTAAGATGATCTATATCAAATCATTATATTTTTGTTATATTTCTGAATGAGTGTTACAGTGTATCTCTGGGAAATGTCTACCAGAAAATGAACTAAGCCCCCATAATAGTTCTAATCCTTCTCCTTAACTTGTGCACCAGAGGGTGCTGTGCTGAGGGTCTGAATAAGAATTGTAACCATTTCAAAACATACTTAGAGTTCCAATAAATAATAAAAGGCAAAATGCCTTCCTGTAGATTCTAGCCTCCCTTTCAAAGATAAAACAACATAGTTTTAAACTGCAGCTGAGTGCAAAAAAAAAAAAAGTGAAATATGTGATGTGGTGTTTTTACCAACTGTCTAAATAAAGGTATAGTGAGTCACTGTGGAAAACAGAAAATCTTTCTTTATTTTAAGAGCTGCAGTTTAAGAGTTTGCTATGAGAAAGCTTCCCTTAGGTTTGTAACTTAAACATTGCCCATCTGCTCTTTCCTCTCTGGCCTGCATTTACAGGAAATCTGAGATTTCCTTTTTCAAAAAATAAGTTTTAAAAAATGTACAGATTTTGCCAACAATATCTATGGAGATAGTGAGAAGTCTAATTTAAGTTACTGATGTATTAAATGCTCGTTTCCTTCTGGCCTATACTGAAAGAGAGGCAAGTTTCTTCTTTGGTCTAAATGCTTGCAATACGACCTCCATAAATTGTCCTAGTATAGAAGGTGAAATGGAAGCAGGACTCCTAAGTAGGACAAGAAGCCATTTTCCAAAGACTTATAGAAGGAAATGAAAAATGTTCCTACTAGGTGCTGGCTCCAAAACCCATTATGGGAAATGGAAAAATTCCCATGGGGTCTGAGAGATCAACTATATGATGTGCTGGGACCCTCTGCAAGCTTTTGAGTGTCCTCAAATTAGCACATCTGTGAATCAGGCCCCTTAGTCCCAGTTATCAGGGTTTGATGCATAGCTTATTAGTTCATGAGGACCATGAAAACATTTTTTCCATACAGTCTCACTTTGTGAAAGAGGCTCCAGATTAAGGTTCTGGATTGAATTCCTTGAACAGTGGTATAGATCTCAAGTAACTCCACTGAAGTCAATGCAGTTTCACTAATAGAAAACAGGTTTCAAATGACAATTAGGCCTTTTTGGTTCCACCCATAGAGCTAATGCTGTTTTTACAACACAGAGCTTTATAAAACAGAACCAAACGGTGTATTATCCTGGCCCCAGCTATGCCTGGATCTTTGAGAGGAGACAAAAGACTCTAACACTTTAAAGATAATCTATAAAAAAGGAATTCAAAGGCAAAACTTCTCCTAGCTCCCAAATTATATTTCTGGCTTTGACTCTCATTATTAATGAAGTCATTCACTTTCATAAAAACAACTACACAAGTACTTCTAGCCATATCTATAAAACTATTTAATGCACTTTTCGAAACAAGGCGTCTTACAGCCATAGTAATTGCAGTTTTACTAGACCTTTAAATGAGAAGCAGCTACTTATTAAGTTTTGATATGGTGAGCTGATTAGACAAGTTAAATAGAAAGGTGCAATTTATGCATGCCGTATAACCACATGGGTATGCAATGCAGTCCCAGCACCGATGTTTGTTACTCATTGTGATAGGAAATCCTGCTAGGTACACAGTTTTATGCCACTTACAGCTTATAGGTAGTAAAGCGAAAAATGCTGAATTTTACAGGAAAATAATATTCATAAATCTCCTGCATTGAATTACAGTATAATTCAGAACTGCCTTTGTTTTGCTGCCGCTATGAATTCAAGTTGCCAGTGCAGAAATAATAAACAGAAACCAAAGTGGAAACCAGTCCTCTTGTATTTGGCAAGTGTTTATAGCCGATTTACTGCTGGACTCTCAAAATGGCTTCTGAAACAGCACTAATAATAAAGAAGCTCCAGTGGATGTTCATTCTTCTTCAAGTAAATAGGAGCAGCTCATTGTTCAAAAGTGAAAGGTGGCTTCTGGGGTGCGTCTACACTGGCAACTTAGGTCGACTTAAGGACGCTTAAGTCGACCCAGACAAAGCTGCGTCCACACTGGGCTTCTTTAAGTTGACTTATGCGCTTCCTTAAGTTGATTTAATAATAGCTTAAGTCAATTTAATAACACCACCTCTGAAGGTCGACTTAAGCCTTAAATCGACTTCTTAAGTCGACTTAAAGCCAGTGTGGATGGGGAATAGCGCTAAGTCAACCTTATTAAGTCGCCTTAAAGCCAGTGTGGATGGCTATGTCTATTGTTAAGTCGACTTAACAAGGTCAACTTAAGTCAACTTAAAGTGTAGCCACTCTGTTAAGTTGACTTAACAGCGTCAACTTAACTTTACAAGTGTAGACATGGCCCTTATGTCCAATCACCTTTTCCCAGTTCATCTGCCTCTGGAGAGCATCTTTCTCAAAATGCATCATCTTTCTTTGCCTTTTCTCATATCAAGCCACTCATATTCTAAAAAATTAATTCTATGTACTCCTTGCATGTGGGGTTTTATGTACTCTCAGAAATGGGTTCCATGTTTTTTCTTCGTCATGGACTGGATTAAGTAGGTTTAAGTATAACATGGAGTTAATATTTCATATTGGATATATGTGTTTATTATTAAAAGCCAGATTCAGGGGCTGATTCTCTACTATGTTACAGCAATTTTATATTGGTTAAAATCACTGGAATGACATTAGCATGGAAACCAGTGTGACAGTGTTCAGAGGCAGATTTACAGTTCTGGGGTTCCCAAATGGAAACATATGCATCATTCAGTTTAGATTCCACATCCAAATGTTAAAATGGTCAGCATGGTCTATCTTTTGTATGATGTTGGTTTATTGCAAAATAAGATTTTCTAGAGTGAGGGTAGTATATTCTTTCATGAAAGCATGTCACACATGTTAACGAACTGCAGAATAGAGAGCTGTGACTAAAAACTTTAAACCTGGTTTAAAAGGCACCTGCGGGCTGGATTCTTTAGGTACGGGAGTAGTTTCATATCCACGCAGCAAAAAATGACCATTAGCAGTGAGTCTCACAACCCGGGTGAACTGACTTGGGCTTTCAGGGTTCATGCTATGGGACAAAAAACAGTGGTGTGGATGTTCCCATTTGGGCTAGAGCCCAGGTTCTGAAACCCAGTGAGGAGGGCAGGTCTCAGAACCTGAGCTCCAGCCAAAACCACTCTTTTTTTTTAGTCCCCACTTTGGCAAAAGCCTGAGTCAGTTGACTTGGGCTCTGAGACTTGATACTGTTTTTCTGTGTAGAGATGTATTCCCATTGATTTCAAGAGGAATATTCACGTGTCTAAGTACCTTGCTGATTAAGGGCCACAGTGAGTAAAAGACACCTGACATACACGATGAAAGTAATTTATTAAAGGTTAATCAAGATTCTTCTTCTGTCATAAGCTGATTACCAGAAGAAACCAGAAGGAATTTGTCTCCCCTGTGCAGCACCACATAAATAGACACTATCCTTCAAAGATAAGTGTTGATCAATTTGGGAATGGATACAGAATTTGGCGAACTAACTGTCTCATCTGGTAAGTCATATCTTTCTGATTATAACTACCTGATTGTCTACCTACACTGGTTTTACCCCATGTGATGTTATATTGGAGTTACTTTTAACTTACACCTATGGAAGTGAAAAGATGTATTGAATATAGGCTTTAGATCAGTGGTTCGCAACCTTTTTGGCTTGAGGTCCACAAATAGAAGTTTTACAGCCTTGAAGGGCCACCAGTCTAATTAATTAACCAATGAATTAGAATTCAATTGATTAATTTTAGATTAAATTTTAATTGAAATTAATTTTAACTGAGAGAGGGCTTCGCTGTGATAGTCAGCTGCAACCTTTTCCTTAAATCTCCCTTAAATTATAGGTTGTGGTCACCAATAGACTAGCAAGCTGTTTCTCAGTTCATAGAATCATAGAATAATAGGGTTGGAAGGGACCTCACGAGGTCATCTAGTCCAACCCCCTGCTAAAAAGCAGGACCACTCCCCCTAAATCACCCCAGCCAGGGTTTTGTCTAACCGAGCCTTAAAAATCTCCAAAGATGGAGAGTCTACCACCTCCCTAGATAGCCCATTCCAATGCTTCACCACCCTTCTAGTGAGAAAGCTTTTCCTAATATCCAACCTTGACCTCCCCAGCTGTAATTTGAAACCATTGCTCCTTGTCCTCTGTTACCCTCGAGAACAGCCTAGCTCCCTCCTCTTTGGAGCAACCCTTCAAGTAGTTGAAGGTTGCTATCAAATCTCCCCTCACGCTTCTCTTCTGTAGACTAATAAGCCTAGTTCCTTCAGTCTCTCCTCATAGGTCATGTACCCCAGCCCCCTAATCATTTTTGTTGCCCTCCACTGGACTCTTTCTAATTTGTCCACATTCTTTCTGTAGGGGGGAGTCCAAAACTGGACACAGTATTCCAAATGCGGCATCACCAGTGCCGAATAGAGGAGAATTATTACATCCCTCGATCTGCTGGCAACACTCCTACTGATGTAGTCCAATGTGCCATTGGCCTTTTTGGCAACAAGGGCACACTGTTGGCTCATATCCAGCTTCCCGTCCACCGTAACTCCTAGGTCCTTTCTGCAGTGCTGCTACTTAGCCGATCGGCTCCCAACCTGTAACAATGCATGGGATTTTTCCATCCTAAGTGCAGGACTTTGCAGTTGTCCTTGTTGAACCTCATGAGGTTTCTTTTAGCCCAGTTTTCCAATTGGTCTAAGTCTCCCTGGATCCTGTCCCTGCCCTCCAGTATGTCTACCATTCCCCCCCCAGCTAGGTGTCATCCACAAACTTACTAAGCACGCAATCTATCCCATCATCGAGATCATTAATGAAGATGTTGAATAGAACCAGCCCCAGGACCGACCCCTGGGGCACTCCACTCGTTACCGGTTGCCAACCAGACATCGAGCCATTGATTCCTACCCGCTGAGCCCGTTGATCTAACCAGTTTTCGATCCACCTTACGGTCCGCTCGTCCAACCCATACTTCCTTAACTTGCCGATGAGAAGCTGTGGGAAACCGTATCAAAAGCCTTGCTAAAGTCAAGGTATACTACGTCACCGGCTCTTCCCGCATCCACAAATCCAGTCATCTCATCATAGAAGGAAATCAGGTTGGTCAGGCACGATTTGCCCTTGGTGAATCCATGTTGATTGTTCCTGATCACTCTATTTTCCTCCAAGTGTTTCAGGATGGATTCCTTGAGGACCTGCTCCATGATTTTCCCAGGGATTGAGGTGAGGCTGACTGGTCTGTAGTTCCCCGGATCCTCCTTTTTCCCTTTCTTAAAGATAGGTACTATATTTGCCTTTTTCCAATCCTCCGGGACCACCCCCATTCGCCACGAGTTCTCAAAGATAATGGCCAGCAGCTCTGCAATCACTTCCCCCAACTCCCTCAGCACCCTTGGATGCAGTTCATCCGGCCCCATGGACTTGTGCACATCCAATTTCATTAAGTGTTCCCTAACCTGACTTTCCATCACCGAGGGCCACTCTTCTCTCCATTCCACGTTACCCTGTGTAGTAGCCTGGGAGCTGGCCCTCCCTGTGAAGACTGAAGTAAAAAAAGCATTGAGTACTTCAGCCTTTTCTGCATCATCCTCCACGAGGATGCCTGCCCCATTCAGTAAGGGACCTACACCACCTCTGATCCTTTTCTTGTTGCTGATATACTTATAGAACCCCTTTCTGTTATCCTTCACATCTCTTGCTAGCTGCAACTCCAATTGTCCTTTGGCCTTTCTGATTTTATCCCTGCAGTCCCGAGCAATATCTTTATATGCCTCCCTCATCATCTGTCCAAGCTTCCACTTCTTGTAAGCTTCCGTTTTATGTTTCAGCTCCCCGCAGAGTTCCCTGCTAAGCCACGCTGGTCGCCGTCCACATTTGCTGTTCTTTCTGCACATCGGAATGTTATCTTCCTGTGCCTTTAACAGGGTTTCTTTAAAATACAGTCAGCTTTCTTGGACACCTTTCCCCTTCAGATCAGCCTCCCATGGGACCCTGCCCATCAGCTCCCTAAGGGAGCCAAAATCTGCTTTTCTGAAGTCCAGGGTGTGTGTTCTGCTTCTTTCCTTCCTTCCATTGATCAGGATCCTGAACTCTACCATCTCATGGTCGCTGCTGCCCAGATTGCCATTTACTTCTACTTCCCCGATCAATTCTTCTCTGTTTGTGAGCAATGGGTCTAGAGGTGCAAGGCCCCTAGTTGGTTCCTCCAGCATTTGTACTAGGAAGTTGTCCTCAATATTCTCCAAAAACTTCCTGGATTGCCTGTGCACTGCTGTATTATCTTCCCAGCAGACATCAGGATAATTGAAGACCCCCATAAGAACCAGGGCCTGCGACGATCTGGAAACTTCTGTTAGTTGTCCATAGAATGCCTCATCCACCTCCTCTTTCTGGTCTGGCAGTCTGTAGCAGACACCCACCACAACATCCCCCTTGTTGCATTCTCCCCTAAACTTAACCCACAGACTTTCAACCATCTTGTTTCCACTTTCATAGTGGAGCTCCGAGCAGTCATACAGCTCTTTTACATATAGCGCTACTCCTCCCCCCCTTCTTCCCTGCCTGTCCTTCCTGAACAATTTATATCCATCCATGGCAGTGCTCCATTCATGCAAGTTATCCCACCACGTTTCTATTATTTCAATTATATCATAGTTCCTAGTCTGTGCCAGTACTACCAATTCTTCCTGCTTGTTTCCCAGGCTCCTCGCATTTGTGTACAGGCACCCAAGATACCGGGCCCATTGCCCTACTTTGCCCTGTCGATTCTCCCTCCTGTCGCATCTTCCTCCTTGAATTTCTCCAGGTGTCCTCCTTCCCCACTCGCCTGAGGTATTATGACTTCATCAGGAAATAAAAAACAATTATTTGA